>VXAL01004438.1:0-112303 GCA_013399475.1 Chauna torquata
CCTTTCTGCTCTCGTGAATTGTGTAACTTTCTGTTCTTTCGTTGATCTTTTCCCTTTCCTATTATACTCTCTTAACCAACTGTTCCATCTTGCCATGAATCGAATCTGTACCAAGACTTGCACACTGTCTGCTTATTTCAGTGTATAGGAAATAAAAGACTGCAATTGATAATTGCTTACACTTCAAGTCAGCTTTGCCATATCTACCAAACACTGACACTGAACAAAAAGCAAGGATATTTTTATTGTTCTGGGGAAATTATTCCAAATGTGATCTACAATTTAGAAGCTTCTATGAATATTTTCTAAACAAATTCAGGTTAATATTCACCATATTGCATGGGGAATTCAGTGTGCAACTTCTGTTGGTGTTAATGGGATGTAGTTTCCTAGCACTGAGCTGAAAATCCACCCCTTACAATATGACAGGTCAAGGCTACGTAAACCTGAAGCCAACTGGCTTTGAGAAATATATACTGAGTTCTGAGAAACGTACAGTTTGAGCTGGACAGCTTATGTTACAATGTGGAATGGGAGAGAAAACTTTGTCTCCTATTTCAGTAATGAGGGAAGCTTTTCAATGAGAAATCCTGCCACAGGACTATTCACAACATTGAGTGTAATTCTCCTGCTTATCTAATATTCTGAATTAGGTAATTTATTATTTCAGCACAGGGCATTAATATGTTTCAAAATTTTTCATGTATTTATTGCATGAGAAGTGAGGTATAATAAATATTTGATGGCTGTGTTCATTTTCTCATAGTAATGAAAGAAGCAGCGTGTCTTTTGTCAATGTTTACCATTGCCCAAATCTGTCAATATCTGAAAATGCTGAAACTTACCCAGACCTGGAATTCATGTAAGAATAACTTAGATATTCTGTTTATTGACTACTCTGATCTTGCTATACTAGGCTTGGTCTTGACTGTGCAAACCCTAGAGCTGGGTGAATATGATAATCCCACCCAGTATTGCAAACTTTTTGTAAATAGAATTCATCAAATATGTTTAGATACAGAAAATATTCAGGAAGCACCATTCATAAAACTCATGGCGATACCAGCACCTTTTTATTTGGTAGGTCTGTGAGTAAAGCACTGTTTCAGGATTTAGGATACCCATGTTCATTAGGCCTGTACGTTAACGTGCAACTTGTAGGATACCCTTCATGGTAGACGTGCTGGAAGTAGTAAGCACTGAGACAGAAACTGTGGTATGTATTACATCCTGTACTGGTGACTGGCGACTTGGATGCTCACTCAGAGGCAGGGCATGTCAATTCTGAAGTCTTTTCTAGGTTGTCTTGATGTTTATTCCAAGTAAAAAGTTTCAGTGAGAGGTGTTGAAAGCACTGCTCCTATAATGCCTGTAGCTAAGTATGCCTGGCACAAGCAGATCGGCAGCTTCAGATGAATCTCATGGTTTCACTTAGTCACTCAGTTGCATGTTAAGCATCATATCAGTATTAGCCCATAAAATACACAGGCATTCACCCACGAAGTACATGCGCTGTGTTCAAGCATTTGCATGTGAAAGGGCATGCTGTCTTGTACTCTTCCTGCTAACATACTTTCCTCTGCTCTCCTTTTGTTCCAATAGAATTCTGAAATATAAATGGGGCATGTTAGCAAGAAAGTATTTCATGTGCAACTCAACACATTTTGAAACAATCAAGATACTTAAAGGGAGACAAAGAGGACTGGAAGATTACAAATCATAACATAATTTTAAAGTTGTAATGAGAATAAGTTGCACAGGAAGGTTTCTTTAAAATTATTGTCATGAGAATGAAGTAACACAGTGTTAATGTTTCATGCGTTCTGTGAAAAGATGATAATAAACTGTTCTCCTTTGACCTTATTAATGTTCTGTAATTTGACTTGCTGGCTATTTGCATTTTTCTTTGCTTACAGCCTTAGTAACCTGTGAAGAATAGGTGGAACTGACAGTGAATCTAAACATAACTGAATGCTGAAAAGGTCAGAAATATCAAGATTGATAATTCTGATACCTCCTCCTCATGAAAAAGACTGTAGCAAAATGGCACAACATTTATTTATTGCAGTAACAAAGGTTGCTACAAAAATGAAAAGTATAATATTGCTATATTTAATGAGAGCACACTTTTTCTCTTGTAGTTCCTTGAACACTCATAGTGGTTTTTTTGTTTGTTTGTTTTTGTTTTTAACTCCTTTACAAGCAAATATGCACAATGCTCCTTTCATTTTCTTATTTTGCCATGGAAGTAATAGTTTTTCATATGGAAGGACTCCCTGAACCCCCTGCTAAGTATTTAAAGACGACGGAGACTGTATTCTACACTCCACAGAAGCTTTTCCAGTTCTGCATGGCAAACGTATTTCTTACAATATATTTTGGCCAAGTAATTGAATACATTTTCAAAAATACCATGTAACCAGCATAAAAGCTTTTTCTCTAAAACAAAATCTTCAGATTTTCCAGGAATTTACAAAATAAAGTTGTGGTATTGAACATGAAGGCTAAAGGTCTGATTAACATCTTAACAATGTTCTTTGATTTCTACCTACTTGACTGAACACTGAATCAGGCGAGTATACCCAATACTTTGTGATACTCAGCAGTGTCATTGATCAGTTTATTCCTGCATCATTGCAGAGTGAAATAAGTAGTCAAACCTCCTTGAAAAGATGTGCTTTGTTCTTTTTTTTTTTAGTGTACGTTGTATATTAATGGAGATAAAGAATGTATCTTAATTTCCACACACAAATACATACATAAAAAATCCACTGAATTGTTTTTATTTTAAATCTTTCATTTGTTATTGTTTTGAGAGGGCTTTTTTCTTAAAGAAGTAAAATGCTATATAGTTTTCCGTTGTTTGTAAACCTGGATCTCATTCAATTCCTTTCTCATTCCAGAATGCTTATAATTGTAAGAATGCAATTGGAAGCTTCCCAAAATTGTATATCATGTGATGTTTATAACAATTATTCTTTTATCTCTTAGATTTCGTGTAGATAAGTATTAAATTTAAACAGATCAGTTTTCTTTTGGGTGTACTTTTGCCCTTCAAGTCATCCAAACATTCTTTTCTCACGGGTGCACTTTAATTTCAAATTTGATAATTTGAAATGCTTAAGATGTTTTTGGCAGCTGTAAACTGAAAACCAACAGCAGCAACAAGAACACGTCATTCACTATATGCCACTGATTAATCCAGTGAAGGAAGGTTGCAGGTTCCTCTTTCCTACCTGTTGGGTTTTCTTTATTTTATGCAAGNCTTTAAACCTGACACCCTTTCAGCAGTGTTTTTGTCTTTATGGTAGCACAGTTGGGTTCAAGTTACTGATATCTGTGGCATTGCTACATCTCTTCTGCTTCTTGATCTGGGCAGATGTTGAATGTCACCTGGAGCTGGAAAGGGATTATATTTAGAATGTTGTTTTTGTGCATTGCAGTGGATGGTGAATTTAGAAAATTGATTGGAATGATGTATAGTCATATTAATGATGACAATGGGATGCAGTCTAGAATGGTCTTGGATCCAAGAGTTTGGCTTATAATTTTAAATTATATTTGGATTATTTCTGTGACACCTCTTCATTTGTAGGATATGCTTTTTCTGGAAGTGTGTGTGAATGAGGGACTTAACAGAACAATCTCAAAACATAATTTCATATACAGTCCTTCTCTTGGAAAATTCAGTCCTTGAAAGAAAGCTAAGACATATTTCCATGGAAGCTGAGAAGCTTACATTAGTTTACCAAGTAAGTTTAGCATTACCTACCTATTTGCTTGTCCTATAGACAGATGCTTGATAAGTGAGGCGTAACTTTAAAAAATTGCCTAAAAGATGTCAAAGGTTTCAGTTTCAGCAGTATTTAATACATTTATCTGTAGGGCCTGTGCAGGATCAAAGTCTTCAGGCCAATTCATGGTGTTAAGTAAATATGTACATAGCAGTGAACTGACTACCTATCCGGATCTTCAGAGGATAGTTGAATTTTTCTTTTGTTCTCAGTCAGTATGGCACATTTGGAGAGTTTTGTGTTACCGAGACCATACTGAAATTCTTTCCTTTGTCGTATTTCGTACTTTTTAGCTCTTCAGAGCAGCCATGTGACATGATAGTAAATAACACCAATACATTACAAGATTCACAGAATAAAGTAAAGACCAGTGGTTAAAAATGGCTCAAAATACTATTTTAAATAAAGACTGGCCATTTTGTGGAAAGCAAAAGGTATATTCATTCTTGGAAGCACCCCACCAACAGTCTCAGAAAATACAAACATTCTGAGCTTAGGAGGTGGTGTCAGAATGCCTGCTCATGGAAAGGATTCCAGCGCTTTTGAAGCGATGGACTGCACATTCAGTTGGACAAACAGTTGCTGCTTTCTGCTCTACAATGCACAATCAGACTTTATTTTGCAATTAGAAGTGCTGTCTTTCATGCTTTGACTTTCACAACTCTACATACATCTCAACTCTGTCTCATTTTATGCCCAAACATACCTCTAACCCACACAAAGCAGCAGTTACTTCATTTTTATTGTTATACATAATGTACATCTAAATGCTGAAAAAAATCCAGCTGAGTCTGTAGAAAATGTTGCATATGCTAAAGAAATTAACCTTACCTTAGTTTAAGATTTCTCACACGGCTAGTGGTTTATCATCCCTCATTTTGAGTCTTGGCAGGATGGGAGGTGTCTCTCAGTGGTGCGAAGCTTACCATTAGCTCCATGTAGCTGTCACCACTGGGAGTGTAGAGCCCGAGAGTGATTTGAAGTACGTGAGGAAGATGCATGCTGGAAGGGTGGAGGATGGTTAATTGACTCGTAAAATATTTTTACCAAATAGGTCTGCAATTCACTTTTGCTGAGTTGTATGCTATTGTAGTTACTATGTTGTTGTCATTTGCTCTGTATTCCTTATAAATTCTTAATTTGGAATAGTATGATGAGTTTTCAGTTATCTCAATATGAATTACAGCAATTTTCTAGGATGTCTTGCTTGGCAGCTGCTGTTATTTTCTACAGCATTCAAATGACAAATTGTATTGCTACATAAATTATACCATTAGTTTGCTATTAGTTTGTAATTAAAAATGGCTTAATCTGTACATTACATTACAGATCTTACAGATGGAAAAAATAGACTCAATAAAAGCCTACTCTAGTCACATCAAAATGGCTTTTGAATAAAGCAGAAGAGCAACAGGGTTGATAAATGAATTTAATACAAATGCATATGGCTGTGATTGCTTAGTATTTGTAAATGGCCAAGCAACTGATGCAGCTCATAGTGCAGAAAAACACATTGATTCTAATTCCAACATTTTACAAAGTTATGCTGCAATAATGTGTATTTTTTTTTATCTTGTACTCTTCAGAGAATGCATTTGTAAATCAAAAAGAAATGTTAGGTTTATGTCAAATATTACACAGCATCAATTCCATAAGGAATTCCCACCCAAGTTTGAAACTAAAGGTATTAACTGCTGCTGCGTTTCAATGTTAGACTGGGTAAGTGTGAGCTCATCTAACACATTTATTAATAAATCCTCTTTATGTGAGTGCCATATAGGTCCTAAAAAGTGTCAAGATAATGAAGAAGAGGAAAGGAACTGAAGGGAATGCAGCAGATATTCAAAGCCCACTGGCATTCATAAAACAAATACAGGTGGGACATAAACTGCAGAAGTAGATATGTGAGGAAATTGCTTATAAAATCAAAATGAGTGTCTTGATCCAGTACTGCTGGATCGAAAAGTCTGAACAATAACTTCTAAAGATGAGGCTAAATTCCAAGGATGTTCTTTGTTTTACATGATAAACCTATATACATTACAAACCCGTTTAAGTAATCCAAGAAATACATTGTCTCTGTTTTTCTTTGAGAGAAAGTAGGCAAGTTAGATGTTGAAGTACATCTTAATAAGTCTTCCTTTTATTGGACAAAGGGTTTGAGTGGAACCTTAAAGAAACTGAAGTATCTTTAGGAAGACACGATCTTACAGCAAATCAAAGTAAGAGAATTTTTCCTTTTAAGCTTTCAGTAGCTGATCAGACTTTTAAAGTATGTGCTGTTTAAAACTGCTTTGCTCACCAGAATATTTGATTATGCACACATTATAGGAAGATTTTCAGAGAGAAAAATGTTAGATGTCTTACTCTAACTGAAAGTCAGAAACACTGGTTGCTTAATAGCCTTTGAAAAATTTTTCTCAGATGGCAGTTTTTGCGAATAATACACAGACGCATACAGGCATGTTTTGCTTGTTCCCACCCATCTCAACCAGCAGAAGCTGTTCCAAGTGATGACTCTAGGAATTCCTACTTTTGAAAATGTATTTTTACCTGTCTGAAACATAAGGTTGACAAATATCAACCTTTGTAGGGCAAGACTTGCTTAGCAGCTCTCTTGCTTCAAATTACTCCACTCCAGCACCTGCATTTTGTTAATTGCTGATGCTGCATCTGATCCCAGGTGTATAACATATCTGATGTGACAGAGACCTTGGTGTTGTGCTGTTCTGCAGTAACCTATCCCTACTAGTGGGAGTCTGTCTGTGGGCCTTAAACTCCATCACCAGTCTGTACCACGTGTCATTCTGTACATTATTCATCTTACAGCATATGATGTAATTTGTGGAATATTTTTTCAGAATATAAGCAAAATGGCAAGTCTGGAAGCATCTATTCAGACTGTGGTGGTTTTTAGTGTTTCCCTGCTGAAAGAAACTCAAGCATTGTTGCAGATATCAAAATAAAATGGTAAAATCCTTGATCATTGGTTCTTTCTTTTCAAACTTCACTTGGCAAACATCATTTTAGTTTGAAAATAGTAGATAACAAAACTGGCATTTCTGTCCATTAACAGTGGACAGAAATTTAGAGACTTTTTTTTTTTAGAAGTAATGATGATTACTTGAACTTGCAGTAATTCCACAAGTATTTCTTACTCATATAATTTATCTTTGAGATGAGAAAAGAGCGATGAGTGAAATGAAGCCTCAGACTAATTGTTACCTACTTGAATCTGATATGAGAGTGTTTGTCAGCATATGATACCCTTTACTCTTTCAAGTCTTGCACAGCTACTAGAGGCATTGTTACATTGCAATACCTTTGATACCTAGCTGCAGTATAGCTGAGGTATAGAGGTGTAGC
The DNA here is from genome assembly GCA_013399475.1 of Chauna torquata. Lineage (NCBI taxonomy): Eukaryota > Metazoa > Chordata > Aves > Anseriformes > Anhimidae > Chauna > Chauna torquata. Next base: position 7,161 of record VXAL01004438.1, read on the forward strand.
TCTTCAGTATCTGAACATGTTTCCTGTCTTCATTTACTACTTTGTCATTTGCAAAGTACTTTTCAGCTATAGTGGATGTGGTGTTTTGTTTTGTTTTGGGTTCGGGTAGATGTCCTACAGCAGATCTGAACAATGAAAGTGGCATATAGAGGGTTAACCACAGCTATTTAAACATAAATATGCTTTCTGCTGCCAGAGCTGGTCATTAAAATCCCACCAAGTACACACTAGAAAAATTGTAAGATATCACATGGCTTCAGTGACATAGGCTTCCACTTTCCTGAGGGCAAGATTTCACATCAGAGCTAAAAGCTTTAAAGGTAGGGAAGAACCGTTTTGTTCAAACAAACAGTAACTTGAATGATCCGTTTATGTATATGTGGCTTTCTTACACTTAAATAGTGTAGCTAGTTAGTGTAGTTAGGATGAAACTAGTGTAGCTTTTCTTATGTATCTCTGCCTTCTATTTGAAACCCCCTTTTTTCTTTTTTTTTGGAGGCTTTAATTAGACTATGAGAGAGAAAGTTAATGCAACTAGATTTTCTGTGTGCATATGCTCACCATATGCAATTCTATTTTTATAACACAGAATCTTGGAAGGTTACAGCCTTATGGAAATGTCTGTCAGTTATCTATTCGGAATTTGCTGCTACTCACATAGAAATGTTATGTTGACATCTGGCAGATAGCTTAATAGTTACTTAAAATCAGTATACTTAAAGATTTCTTCATACACACAGAAGAAATCTCAATTCCTTTTTACACAGTATTTGATAGTTAGGGAAGTTGTAACAATGATGTTTGTGGATGTTGGATGTGATGACATAATGCAACCAGCCATTTAAGTTTGTGAATGTCTCCTAAGCTACTCTAGCTTTAGGTCTAACTTGAGCAAATCTTGTCTGTAACGTGAATCCTGTATCAGCTATCCAAGATTCATATACCATGATCATGGATCCATAAATTCGGTAAAAAGGTTTAATCCATCTTCTAAAAACAAAACCAGTTACTCCTGCCTGCTATTTTAGATCTACTCAAGACTCATGTCCTAGGGTTTTGTGTAAACTCTGTAAGAATCTTGTTAAATTTCAGTCGTGTTTCAGATGCAAGGATTGTTTCAGAGTTGGAGAGAAGAAGCCTGTAGCCATTGCTGGGGGGGCTCGCTTTTCAGCTTATTTGGCAAAGGAAACCACTTATGAATTCCCTATTGCAAGTATTGGGATAAAATAAATTTTTGTATGTCATTTATCAGTACCTAAAGGGGGCCTACAAGAAAGCTGGAGAGGGACTCTTTATCTCAGTGTAGTGAGAGGACAAGGGGTAATGGCTTTACACTAGAAGAGGGGAGATTTAGATAAGACATTAGGCAGAAATTCTTTACTATGAGAGGGCCCCACGCGCTCCTGGAGCTGATGGTGGGGTCACACGCATTCCTGGAGCTGGCAGCACAGCCCATGGGCCTACGCCCCGGCCTGACTCCAGGAGCTGGCAGCACCTTCAGTCACACCAGTGTCCCCAGTAGCTGGCACTCCGGGCACAACGTCTGTAGGATCCTTCCTAGATCCAGAGACTATGCCCCCCCTGCTACTGACACGAGGACCCCCACTTGCTCCAGGAGCTGGCACCACAGTTCACAGGCCTACACCCTCGGCCTGATGCCAGGAGCTGGCACTAAATCCACTCCCACTCCCCCCCGCCCCAGCCGGTATTTAATCCTTTCAGGTCACACATACACACACAAGCCCACAGTCACACCGGTCCTCCCTGCAGTAGCTGCTTTGGGAGCAAACAACACTCCTGCCCCAGTGTCCAGGAGCGGAAGACCCCACTCGCGCCAGGAGCCGGCACCACAGGCTGCAGGCCTACACCCCCGGCCTGGTGCCGGGAGCTGGCACCGGCCTTCACTCACACACACACACGTGCACGGGAGGGGATTAAGAAAAGATTTAATGAGAAAAATAAGATAGGACAGACTGTGGTGATCTGGCACAGGGCCTGGCCAGTCAAGCGTACTGACCAGCCCGGTTTTACACGACTGGCCATTTTATAGCATTTCCTACCTATCCTCCCTCTTCGCTCCCCCTTTCCGTTGCACACCTCCATGGGTCATGGAGCTCTGCAGTTTCTGCAGCCTCCCACTCCGGGCCCCCCGGTTCACATCTTAGCAGCTGTAAAAACGCAGTTGTTCTTCCTGGAAGCAGCGCCTGTAGTTTGATAGCTCATCAACTGGTCTGACTGGGAGGTTTGTATCTGGTCACTGTCTCCCAGCTTAGAAGTCCTCAGTCAGATAACCCCACTGGAGTAAATATTCCCACATTCTCACCTGCTGTCATCAGTGTGACTGCCCAGACTTGGTTCCCATTGCTGCCTCCCTTTCTTATGATCCCTTGTTGCCTTGGAAAAGGCCCTTGACCAGATGCACTCTCCTTCTACATACCGTTATACTTTTTTTTTTTTTTTTTAAATTGCATCAGTTCCTTAGAATTTCAAAGCAATTCTGCTTATAAACATGTGCAACTGAAAAGCATATAATTTCAGGGCAAGAGTAAACAGGTTTATGTGGGTTATGATGTGAAAATTATTAGAGAATTCATGTTATAAGATGCACTGTGGTAGCTAGCTGAAAGGATGTTTCTTGAGAGCTGTAGAGTCCACCTTGTACTCGTGCTGCTGCTGGTGTTTGCAGCCTTACAGAAGTAACTACAGAATGTTAGCTGTTACTGTCATTCATTTTAATCACCACAGCAATAAAGTGATTTGATCAGAGTTAAATGATATCATGCTTAAAGCAGTGACAGCTGCCAGATGCCCTAGTGTCACCTACGGTTTGTATTGTTGACAAAGGTAAACTGGCAGTAGCATATGTGGCTTATTTTGTTGTGTTTTTGTTTTTATTTTTTCTTCTTAACTTCACTTACGTTTCTTGATTTGTTTGCTTGTGATTGTTACATGATCTGACTATCAAAAAGTTTGTCTAATGCCTCTGCAAAGATTTCTAACTGAATGCAAAAGATGTATTTCATTCTACATTGGATAAGATGCAAAGTTGTAACAAAAATGAACTTTGCATTACTACACCGGTATATGCTCGTTGCTCTTTATGAGTGGATTAACATCATTTAGTTTGTAAGGACCTATTCTGTTCTCTTCTGTGAAAGGGATACCTTCTTCCTTCAAATTTTAAATAATTACTGGCATTTTTTAGCTGTTACCTGCTTATACTGAAAAAAAAATAACATGAAAATATTATTTTGTCATTGTTATTATATTGCAAAACTTCCTTTGTAATGTTGCAACTTTTCTTCCTTTTATGGCTGCCTATTCAAATCTCATGTCTGTTAGAGAAATTGGTTCATAATGAAAGTTAGGGCTTTGGTCTGTACATTTGAAGGTATTGTGTCATTCCTCCATTCCAGAGGGTAGGGCCTAAATGATTTAGACATCTTTAATTTCATTTTCAAAAAGTGATTTGAAGCATATTTGGTTGCAATGTAACCTAGTGCGGAGCTCCTTGCAGTAAGACTAAACAAACTTTGAAAGTATCTGTAGTGTATCCAAAGAAATACTTGCTAGATTTGATATTTTTAACTCCAGTATGTAATCTGGGTGTATAATGGATGGATGACTGTTTGATGTCTAAGTATCTTCAAGGGAAACTAAGTTTATGTCACTGTTGAAACTGAGATTAAAACTAGATGTGTCATAATACTATATGAAGCAAAGCCTAAATACCTTTGAGAACTGATTAAAAAAAAACAAACATAAATTAAGTGTATATATACACGAATATATAATGTATATAGATACACACTAGTTGTATATTATGTGTATGTGTGTATATCTTGTACCCTGTGTACAAATAAATAAATGTAATTTTGCAATAGAAATTCCCATTACACACAAACTTTAAGTTACAGCTATCTCTGTACGTCACTGAGGGCACTGTTTTTCTTGTAATGAGACTAGCAGCAGGGTATGTGAATTAAAAATATCTTTCAACTAGGGTCTCAAGGAAAAAGCCTTCAGTTTGGGAAAAAAAGGTAGCAGCTACAGGCCTCTGAAAGCCTACACACAATTAGTGTAGGGAATAAATAAAAGAAGTGTAGATGTTTGCATTATAGAATAGTCCGTGTGCTGGTTTCTGATACACATTCTTATATGGGACTGTAGACCTTGAATATCTGTTTTGTATTCCTCTCAGAAAATAGAATAGCATAATGGAAAATTCACAGGTTATTCGAGAAAAAGAAATCCAGTTTCTTGCACTGTCCGTTTCTTAAAGCTGTGAGCCTTGATGTTTTAATCTCATGCATTTTGATAGTGCTTGGTATTCATAAGTGATAGGCTTGATAAATTTTTAACAAGGAAGTTGAAGATAATGGGAAAACACAAGGGGAGCTTTGCATTTCGCACCTTGTACTCAAACCTTCAAGTTTAATTTTCACTTTTTGCACGAAGAACATTCCTTGGAGGAAGACTGGAATGGATCACGTGTTGCCCTAATCTGGCTTTAATCTGTTAAAATATATATATATATGTATATACATAAACAAACAAACAAACCACACACACAAAAACAATAACAACAAGAACAACAAAACTGCTGAGTTAGCTTTCCAAAACCCCAATTTTAGTAAAGGCTGCAATGTCAGTGCTTGAGATTCAGAAGAGATCCATTTAAAACCACTATAAACATAAGTTTGTACTAATAAGCTGTGGGATAAATCTTGTCATTTCTGCATAAGTAAAATAACAAGTATATCAAGGTAGAAATACATTTTAAAAATATGCATGTCCTACTTGCATTATGGAAAGAAAATCTCATAAGACAGCTTAAAAGAGAAGGCCAATAAAAAATTAAACTGAGACATCAGCTTGGAAACACAATTCAATTTATTTTAATTTGTAGCATTATAAATATTTTACTTATAATTCAGAAAACTCTATTAATGTGAAATTGGAGTTCCCAAGTTGTTTTTGACGTGAAACTATTAGCTGTCTTTGTGCATTGTAACAATTTTCTTTCTGTCGTATGAACCAATTTCAGTTAAAATATATATATTAGCTCTCATACAACTATCACAATTTAGAGTGTGCTACATATCATTGTATTTACTCAGATGTGAATTTGGGTTCTCTTTTCATTAAGTATAAATTAGACCTGGAGATTGTAGAATGATGACATAAGTTAATTGCTCAGGAGATAGTAGTGATAACTCACATTGGATTTTGTGCATTAATGAGAGGGACGGAGGAAGAAGAAACAAAATAGCCGTCTCTAGTTTAATAATGTCTTGCATACAATGTGTATGCAGAACTCATGATGCTGTGGGTAGTGCCACTGAATTCAGTTCACTCATAGTAATCGTTTACATGCCTTTACATACTTTACATATAAAAGGATGTGAATGACTTGCTAAATTATATTGCTGTCACATTTTCTAATTATTAAGAATATCGCTGATATTAGTGAAATGTTTCTCATATTTTTTCACAGTTTGTGAGGGGAGTTTAATTTAAATATTACCATGCTATTTTTAGCAGCCTGATTCACTCTAGAAGACCTGTGCTAGGAAACTCCTGATGTTCTGACATGGTAACATGTTGAGTGTCTTTATAAATGCTTGTAAAGGCACCTAGTGTGTGTGGAAATACTACAGTTTAAAAGAGATAAGGCATAAAAAATTTCCAGTTACTTCTGTGTGAACCATTCTTGAAGAAACAGTACATTGAAGAAAGGATTTCACGAGTATTTTAAGGTGTGGTCTCCGTTATTTAGGAGTTCCTGCTGTTTACCATCTGTGTGTTTGCACGTCTTATTGTTTAAAATATAGTAGTCTAGTAAGATGTAATTACAAATGTGTGGCATAAAGAAAATACATTATCTCCCTTTAAAATTAATTCCAGATGTATAAAATCTCATTCATTAAAATTCTGTTCCTACACATAAAATTAAAAGAAAAGAGGCTGACTAAGAATTAAAAATGTTGAGATGTTTCTAAAAAGAAAATGCAAGTAATTTTTTGGTGCATATTGTTGCTGCTGTTGTCTGGTGTCAGTCCACATTTTGTCGGTTTAGTACTTTCAGGAAATCATGTGGCATATCAGACATGCAGAAGCTGTAGTGAAGATTTGGTGTTATAAAGACCAGCTTTGGGCTTGGCTCGGTGACAGAGAGTCAATTAGGTTTCTTGTCCATGTGGAACAACCTAAACACAGGAACTCTGGCAAGGTACTCATACATGTGTGTCCATGACAAGGCCCAGACCTTGTCCTCTAGGCAAAGGCAAGACTTAGGTAGCCTTTGAAAGAAGAAGTCTTGTATATTTAGTCTATTAGGAACTCTTGAAGAGAATGAGTTGTGTATATTAAAAAACACAGCTTTGTAAAAAAAAAATTGTTTTTTAAGGATTCGCCTGCTTCTGTAGCATCTTTAAAAAGTTTTAGTACCCTTCTATTTGTGTAACAGAAATTAAACTGGCAACCTGTTTTTTTTGTTTTGTTTTTTGTTGTGAATGGACCATCTCCTGTAGAGTTAGTTCCAAATTTATGAACAGTTTAAATTAAACAGGTCTGTTTCAAGACCTTATCTGTAGAATGGAGATGATGCTTTCTACAATGAGAAAGTTAACAAAGTGTTTTGAAACAGAAACTTTCATGGAAGTGGAAATAGAATTCTCATTCCAGAGAAACAGTTTATGTTTAAAAAACTAATGACAAGGTGCAGTTTCTGTTGTGTCTTGACTCTCTCTTCACATCCAGATCAAAAGAAAGAAATTCAGCAAGTATGGATTTCCTTCCTTGAGATATGTCTCTTGGCATCTAATATTATTTTCTTTTTGGAAATTCAAAGTATCTAGGCTCCCTTTTCCCATGAAAGGTTGGACCTGATGATCTTTCAAGGTCTCTTCCAACCTGGGCTGTTTTGTGGTTCTGTGATTCTAATAGTGATCACTTTCTTGAAATGAATGGGTGTAACTGATAAAAATTTCCTTTTGATATTTGTTTAATCTATTGGACACAGGCAGAGGCTATTTTCTGTTGCTTTGATGATATATGGTTGTGATGGATGATATATATATATATACACACTTATTTAAAAAATGCACAAATAAAGTCATGCAAATACATGTATTTTTCCCTTACTGTCTCATCAATCCTTGCAGTGTTTTTTGTAACTTGAAAGTATACTAAAATTCATTCACAGTGTCAGTAGAATTCATTCTGGGGTAAAATAATATTTTTGTAGATAACAATTTAAGACTAGCCCCTGGACTTCTATGTTTGGGTCTTACCACGTATATTCCACTGGCTGCTAGGAATGCTGTTGGGAATCTTTAGATTGTCACGTGTTAACCTGTAACTATGATACAATGTAAGCTACTGCAGTAGAATCAGGTTGGGAACCATAGTGTCTAAAATGAAAGTAGATGTGTAGAACAGGTCCTGGAAATATGAGTTTTCTCTATCTGGGATAATTAATTTAGTTAAACTGTACACATATACATTGTCTAAAAACAAAGGAAATGGGTCTCACTCTTTATATCTGAGATTCGTATCACCCACATTGTGAAGACAATGAGAAAATTCATCTGAATGATCTTCCTTCATTTTCTAAAAAGATGCAAAATTGTGTAATGGCTTTTTATTGGTAAAACAATAATATTTCCAAATAAAGCACAATTTACTTTCAGATACTGAATTGTGGAGAATGCTCTTACTAGTAAGCACACTTTTACATAAGAAAAATAAAGGGAACTGTAGTGAGCCCAGTGAGATAATTACTTGGTATGTCTTTAGCAAATATAGCATGCTAGATTTTTTTCTAATCAAGAGGGTTCCTAAATCTTTTCAGGGTCAACAAATTCTTGATGGAATGAAAGCCATCAATAGACGACAGAATGCATGTATTTATACTGTGACGGCAACTTCAGTTATTATCAGTACTGTAATTCTGAAAAATGAACAGTGGTCGTTTAAAAAACAACAAACAAAAAGTATATCATAGTCATACTGTATCATCATGTTTTGCTAATCACCAGAGCCCTATTAGTAAAATGTTTGTTTCCTGTGTCACAAAGATTTCTGACCTTAAGGTAGAACTGTTTTCAATTTAAGTGTGTATATACACACATCTGTCTTCATATGCATGTGTTTTAAAATACATGTGGGATTTTTTTTGGTATGGGTGTGAGTTAAATTTTATGTTTAATTTAATTATAACTAAATGTTTTGGGTGTGTTATGTCATAGATGAAAAAAGTACTGCCCTGTCATCAGTGGCTACAGAACAGATGTGATTTTATATATATCTGTGCGGAAAGAAGTGTGGCTTATTAGCTTAATGGACTGTGATTTTGGACATGATATCTCTTTCTGGTCCTGCTTTGTCTTTGACAAGATGATACTGCTTTTTTGGTACTTCAGACTCTGTTGCAGAATTGTGATATAATTTTTACCAGGCATTCTTCAACATTTTTTGGTTTTTCCTTCAGAATTTTTTTACAAGACACTTACGCAGTAATACTGTGTTTTGTGGTGTTTAGTGTTTTCTTCTGATTCACTTCTGACTAGATTTTCTTCACGTAGAATTCTCTTCTCTCTCCTGTTTTTGCCAAAACAACTTCTCTTTCTGTAGCTGATTGTAATGTAGGGGCAGTGAACCAAACTAGACTCCAAGTCAGATTTTAAGTCAGATCCCCCACACCCAGTTATTTTAGTGGTTGTGTTGGAAATAAACAATAGTACCCAAAGAGCCGCATGAATTGGTGTTTCTTTAGCTTTCTTTAGCATCATCACACAAAGATGTAATCGATGATACGAATCTGGCTACTGTGTACATTATATGTACTGGCTATATGTACTCATAATGGATTTAAAGGGAATGCAGAGTGGAAAAATATAATAGTAATTGACATAAATCTCTTTAAAATGTACATTTAAAACAGTGATTTTGTTTTGCTGTTGTTTTTAAATTAGACTGGGGGGTGGGAGGGAAGGGACAGTAAATATCTTGCAGAAAAAGCCCACTAGCTTGAAAAATTCTGCTATTATCTGTTTTATTCGTATGTACCAGTAAGCAGGGGAACCTGATGAGGTATTCCTGCGTTAATTCTGTTTAAGTGGGTTACAGCAAATTCTACACTGTGAAGAAAAATTCTATTATAGAAAAAAAAAAACAAACACTTTTTGCTAAAACAGTCTTTGTTATTGAATGAAAATGGCAAAATTCATGTAACACCTGCAAAATGCTATCTAACTGAGTTCTCTTCAGCCAACAAGGGTGTGTGAAAATGCAGAAGAGAATGAAAATCAGAGAGGGCTAAAAGAGTTTAGTATTTAGGAAAACAGAAGTCATTTTTTGTGGTTCAGGTGCTTCTGCTTTCAAAAAATAATATTACCCCTTTTAGCAGAATCATTTAATGTGCTATTTTTTGGTCTTTTTGAGAAACAATGTCACAGTTTTTCAGGTAATTCAACCCCAAATTGACTTCTAATGTAACTAACAGGTCAAGCTACAAAAGAAAAATTAGTTCATCTAAAGGCTGGGAGGAAAAGGGGAGGAACAAACAAAACTCATGGTAATGGAACAAGTCAACAGTTTCAAGTAATTGATTCTTCAGTAAACTCTTAATCAAAGCCCTCATTCAGCATGAAAAACGAGATTATTCTGGTTAGTAGAAATGATTCATGTTTGTGTAATAGGAAAAGGCTAAGTGGAAGGAAAAGTGAAATAGGAAGAAAAGGGAAGTTGTTGGGGAAATGCATGGAGCACCACCTGAAGTCCACTGGGTTCCAGAATCCCAAGTAGTGGACACCTACCAGCTTGTTTTCATTGTTGGAAGCACATGATGAATGTTTTACTTTTCTCTGTAGAGATATTGTAGCAAAATGGTCTTTAAAAATGTATGTTTCCTAAGCATCATATACATGAAAGCTTTCTTTCACATTCAAAGGCCATAGTCAGCATTTTACTTTTTTTTAATGTGAGGGAGAAAACCCCTCAAACGGCCAGTGGTCCTAAACATGAAATACAAGCCCCAGCGGTGCGGTACTGACTTCCAGGAGCTTGTTTCGCCAGGTAGGCTCCCACTTCATCTCTCAAGAATAATGTGATATTCTTGTACCTCATGGAGCAATGAGGAAATAGGTCTTCTTTCCTGTTAGCAAGCTTGTGATCTGGATGAGAGTTTGCACCATTGGTAGCAACTTCTACCTATCAGTACAGTACGATTACAATTAGCGTGTGTTCTTCACTAAGGCTCATTAAACTGCGCATTTAACTCAGCTTTGTTTTCATTTATGTTTGTTTCAATGTATGTGAGCATTCTGACTGTGGGTATTGCTCAATGACCCAATTTGAAAGAAACATGATACAGTTTTTCAATATTTTGTGATTACATATCAGACAATGAAAATCTTACTGTAGACAAGGAAAGATAAATCTTATCTTCTCATGAAAGTAGAGAAACAGAGAAAAATAGAGAAATGCTAACTAATAGAGAAATTACTAACTAGTAATTTTGTATTTCATCCTTCAAAATCTCCTTTTCCTGATATCAGCTGACTGTTTTTAGTGCTTTTAAGTGACTATGTTAAAGACTGAATTATGTTCAATATGGCAATATGAATATTATATTGATGGCATGATCCTACTGGCTTCATCAGAAGTAAATCTATAATTGTGAATGAAATCTATAATTCTGAAAGAAGACACTGTACTGCTCTCTAGCTCTGATCAATTCCTGATGAATTCAGTTGCTGATAGGAAATACTAGATGTGGTAAGATTGAATAGAAAAGAAAATAACGCTGTTCAGAATGAATGAAAATGTACAAAAGAAGTGACCTGAAAATAATTAAATATACAAAAGTAGAATAATTCTCTCTTTTGAGTAATGCTGTTCCTTTAAGATCTATTACATTAAACAAAATTTAAATTAGTTTTTGTGGTGCATTACTAGAATTTGTGGATGGGAGCAGACAATCTGTAAAAATGCTAGTATTGTTATAGCTGCTGGGGATAATTTTAAAAATAGGATACAAAGCATTTTTGTCTCTCCTGAGAAATAGGCTGGTGAAAAAAATCACACAGTGAAATAAGAATGAGAAGAGGAGAATGCTAAGAATGTTGTATGATTTAATAACACTCCTGAATTGCTTTGTTGGCTAGCTAATGAAGCATGGTGCCAAATTTCAATGCTGACATAAGTCAGCATATTGCCAGCTAACATTTGCAATAACAGGGTTACAAGTCCAGGAAAGGGGGACTGTTAACTAGTAAATATGCTTCAAAAAAGGGGAAGAATCAGGTACATTAGTTTCTGCTCTCTGTAAATATCAGGTTTTACAGGTGCTGCTGCATATATTACGTTGTTTACGCTGTCTAGGGGGTCTAATACATTGTTTAGTACAAATATATGAACGTAGACTTCACCAAAATTAGATTTTCAAAAATAAGATTTCTATTGCTGTGACAGTACTTTTCTTAATAAACCTGTGCTCTTCCAAAATGTATAAAGCAGAATTATTCCAATTTTCTTATCTGAAATATTTCTAGTTGAAATTCTTAATGGTGCAGAGCGGTTGTTTAGCATGTTGTAATTACCTAGTTTTCCTCACAGATACTCATATTTCTTTATGAGGACATTAGCATATCCATTTAATATCATTATCCTAATGACCACATATGGTCATTGTTTCAGGTGCTAATTGTTTTAAACAGGTGATGTATAAATGTGTCACTAGAATTAAAAAATACACATATTTTTAATACAGCTTAGAGCTGTGTGAAATTCATTAGCTATGAATAGCAGATAAAAGATCAGAAAACAGACATCTGACTTAATCCAATTTGAGAATAAATTGAATGTTTTGCTGCATATCAGTTCTGGAGAAAATATATATATATCCATATTGTGCTTCGATACCAGTAACGCCGCAGACAGCCTACAGCTGAGACCGTGTGTAATGAATGGGATGTTTCTCTTCTTGGTCTTCAGTAGTAAGCCGCTAGTATATTAGGTTTTTGAACTCCTTGACATAAAAAAGGCAGATGAAAGAGATGTAGGCTTAACTAGGTCGTGTTTAACTAATCTGGCAACAATCCATCCAGTGCTTTCTTCTGAGTCCTCAAGAGCTAGCAGATCTCAGTCGCATCATGGCTACAAAGAGCGTACTGCTTGCCTTTTGAAAGAGGTTTAACAGGATGAAGACACAGAAGAATGGTGGTAAAATCTTCCTGGCTGAAAAAAGCAATGATAAGCATAAGATTTTAGTAGAATAAAAATCCAATTTACAGTGATGAACAGGAGCTTTTATACTGTAATTGGGTATGATGAAGAAAATGAGCGCTAGCACCTCTCGAACCACATGGCTCACTCATTCTCTTTGTGCTCTTTCCTTTTCTATATCCATAAGTAAGTCATCTTCAGTGAAATAATTAGGGAGCAGGAATATTCAAGAGCCCTCTCTCCTCTGCTGATCTCATTGACTTCCTCCTCAGCATTCAAGTTACACGGCATGTATTTCAGCAATTATTACAGGAGTGACATTGCATAGATATTTTAAAACCAAAGCAAAGTTCAAAATGCTCTCCCACCATTTTGCAAACAAAGGAAATAAAGAATCCTCCAAATACAGTTCATTCAGAGTTACAAATTAATGCATCTGGTTTATCTAGGTGATTTGTTTGACAGCCTTTTACAGGAGAGACTATTGAAGTTCCTGCGAAAATTGATGGTTTTCTTTCTCTGCAAGCATAAATACATAGTTTGTTTTTCATTAGATAATTTTAACTACAGTAATAAGGTTTTCTAGGTGACCTAACATACTTATATGGATAAAACGATGAAAATAATCAATGGAGAATGGTAAGAGTAAAGTAAAAAAATAAACTAGATTTACTGGCACAAAATGTTATTGACCTCGTGAGATTAGATTATATTCCCTATTGCACCCTAGGGAGTAAAATTCAATCTGTACTCACTTGCAGTGGCTGAAAATACTCTTCAGTTCTTCATATACCAAGTATCTCTCTCTCACTCCTTTTTTTTTTTTCTTTTTTCCTTCCCTTTCCTCTTTCCTTAAAAGTTGGGTCTTTTTAGAAGAGGCGTCTACATCAAGTCCTTTTCGGTTTCACAATGACTGTTACTGTGTTCTGATGAATCCAGCTCTTACCTGTTATCACACAGATAACAGATAAATAATAAAGATTTGACTCAGTGGAACCGCTGGAGGTGGTCAAGTCGAATCTTCCACTCAAATTGTGACTAATCCTAGCATTGCGTCAGGTCAGTTGTGGCTTTGTCTAGCAAAGGCTTGAGGACCTCCAGAGATGGAGATCATATAATCGCTGTGATGCATCACCTTACTGTGTGAAACACTGGTGAAATCTTTTTCTTAATGACCCAACTGAGCCTACCAAACTGAACTTTGTTATCTTACACTGCTGAGAATAGTTTGGCTCTGTCATCTTGCAACTGCTCTTGCAGTAACTGTAGGCTGTGATTGCATTGCCTCTTAGCCTCTTTGCTAGACCGTGCAAGCCCTGGTCCCTCTCACCTGCTCAGAGGTCATGTGCTTCAGTCCCATTACCACCATGGTAGCCATCTACCCACATACATTACCTTTTTATAGTAGCTCTTCTGCTTCAGATATTCCTCTCAAGTGTTAACACTAGATACATGAAAAGCATTTAGAACTATAGACTTTTTGCATTCATCAGTAATATTAAATTAGTTGGCTAAATATTGTTTAATCGGCAGAAATTCAAGACTGTCTGAAAAGCATGCAAAAACTGATCTCAGCTTGAATAAAGATACTGGCCTGAGATCCCGTGAGGGGTTCTTTAATGAGAAGGAAACTGTAAGGTTTTTTTTGTGGAGTTGGCACCAAAAGTGCCTTAAATATGTATCTGTTAAAATAGTCTTGAAAATTACAAAAATGTACTTTTGAAAAAATGTTCCAATGCCCTATCCCTTACTCTAGGCTTTGGGGGCACAGGGAAGAGAAGAGAAAGGGTCAATGTGGGAGAAATGAAGGAAGGAATGAGACCATGCTATATTTGTAGCGTTAGCTAGACAAAATATATTTTTTTCTGTGGGACAGTTGTGATGCAGCCATCAGGAATTTTTGTTTGTATGTGACTATACAGGAAATCTCTGGACATGTGTGTTCCTCTATTACATCATGTAAATTCTCTTATCTCCGATATTACATGAAACATCTATCTATGAATTTCCTTTATACACATGAAGTAAAAAATATTAGAGCTATGAGAACAGAGTTGGCATACCACAACTCTGTACTCACAAACTTTCCAGTGTTCAGTAGACTTGGTAAGCCTTAGACTATCAGCTTTCTTGTGTTTACGTTTTTAAACCAGCATCCTTTTTTCTTCAGTTTACAAATTTGTACTTAAAAACTTTCCAGTGCTCAGAAAAAAAAAAATCAGTTATAACTGTGATAAAAGCAGAAGAACAAGCTGTGTGACCATCTTGTCTCTTGTCATGTTGCTGAAGAGTTTTATGATAGACACCTTTTCCTGAAAACAAAACAAACAAAACAAAAACAAACAACAAAACCAAACAAAACTTTAGAAGAAAGAAGATTGTATGTACATCAGGTTTCCAAATCAAGAGATTCAAATTTGTAAACTGAAGAAAAAAGGATATATAGTAAAAAGGATATTATAGTAAAGAGATAAGTTTAAAATCAACTTATATGTTGATTTAGGGTACAGTATTGAGAAACTTGTAGGATCTCATTTGTTCAAATTGTTTAGTGGAATGTAAGAATTGAGCTGTTCCAAATGAGTTTTTGATCCTTTCAGGTTGTGCCTCTGATTGCCAGATACACCTGTACATCAGGCTCTAGGGTATCTATTCAGCAATTTTGAAAATGAAGATCTGAGACATTCTGTGTAATGAGTACAATGTACTTAACATCGTAATAGCAGATTTTCTAGATCAGGCTAGAACATGAGCCATTCTTTCTCTGCCAACATTCACCATCCTCATTTTATTTATATTTTATTCCCATTGTGTGCAGTGAGTACAACATAGGCCCTGTGGCAAAAATACAGTGTGTTCTTCACATACCATCAGTCATAAGTCATGAACACAAGCAAACTGAATTAAGTTTATGCCTACAACCTTGCGTACCATAGCCTAACTTTTGAGTGGTTTACTTGTCTCAACTTTTTTTAGTGTAGGATTCTGTTTGCAGGTTGTAAATTGTTTGGGTTCTTGATTTTAAAAAAAGGAAGACTGGAAAAAATCTTACTGATTCTACAGTATGGCAGCTAACATCAGTAAAGATGAAAACTCAAGATCACCTTACATGTGTCTGTTGCTAAGCTAACAGCTGTCTTCCTCAGTGAACTGTCATCTTTTGTCTGTAGCAGCGTAGTTGAAGTGAGGGGTTTCAGCTATGTCTGCTGATGGAAGAATAAAGGTGAAATGTAAAAAAAAAGGAGGAGCTCTTTCTTGTAACGAGGACAGTCAAGCATTGGAACAGTTTGCCAAAGAGGTTCTGCAGTCTCTGGCCTTGAAGATTTTCAAGAAGCAAAATAATAAAGCTGAGAGCAACCTGGTCTGGTGTTGGGGCTGGCCTGCTGTGTGAAGGTTAGAGATCACCTGAGGTCT
Organism: Chauna torquata; assembly: GCA_013399475.1. Taxonomy (NCBI): domain Eukaryota; kingdom Metazoa; phylum Chordata; class Aves; order Anseriformes; family Anhimidae; genus Chauna; species Chauna torquata. Next base: position 22,806 of record VXAL01004438.1, read on the forward strand.
CCTCTAACCTGATTTGTCCTATGATTTGCATTTTCCCCAAGCAGATCTTTTCAGCCTATTGTATTTCTGTCTGTTCCAAATCTTATTTCTTTATCCCTGATGTATTCTTCTCACATAGCCCATTTCCTCCTTATAAGTCCATTCCTTTTGCCAGCAAAGGTTGCACTCCCTGATCCATACACTGTCATCCTACCACCTAACCTAGCCTGATCTCCACTGCTGTCAACCTAAATTCCTATTTTTACAGCCTGTCTGAAGCCTGTGTCCAGTCTAATTCTTTCAATCTGCTTATCTCTTTCCTTGCATTGCTGCAAAGATCTCTTTACACTCATTTACTTATTTTTCCATTCTGATGTGAGTTAGGCATCTTCCTGTATGTCAGTTTTAAGAAAGCCTCATGTTTCTTGATCAAATATTCTGAAAAGAGCACACTTCGGAACATCAAATGGAACTCCTGTCACAAGATTATCTTTTGTCAAATTTTAACTTTATAATCCAAATTTTTAGAGCAGGACCATTCAGTTAAGTCTATGAGGTAGGTTGGTAAGAGAAACTTTTTTTTTCCAAAATCTCCCCGCCCCCCACCCCGCGGTCTGTTCTCTGAAAGAATAATTGAATGGTAGCAGACTTTTACTGGAATGCACAGAACATCATATGGTTGGGAACCATGTGAAGTCTGGGCAAGATTTTAGATACCGTGTCAGAGTCATGGTATCTGGTTTGGGAAAGGACTTGAGAATGTGTCTAGGTATCCTTTGTTAAGAAATATTGTTTTTGAATTGGTCTTACATGGACAGCATTTCAGAAAATGGCTGGGAAAAAAAGCTATTTCTCATATACGTACTCCAGAGACATGTATTTTAAAGCTCAGGATTTAACTTGTTTTCCTGTGTTTGAAACAAAGTATTGATTGCCACTATAATCAAACAAAGATTTTATCAGTTCTCACAACTACTTTCACGTATAACTTTCCAAGTAAACAAGGCAAGTGTTAGAGAGTGAAATGACTTTCCATGCTAGAATGAGAGTTATATTGATTGATGCTTCCCAGAGTCATCTGGACTTTGTGTGGGATAAAGGCTCTTCTCAAGTGCTTTTCATTACAGAGTGGCTGTATGTGACTAATGATTTTCAAATCTATAGTTTGAAACTAATATTGTATATTAGTTGCATATGTACATGCATATATGTAAATATTTATCACATTTAAAGATTTTTAACAGTGAATCAGTGACTAGCCCAGAATGATTTGGTTTGTTTTCATTTTCAAGTGTTTAAATATTTTGTGAATGTTTATTCTCATTAGATTTCAGATAAACTTTCAGTCCTGCTTTTAACTTCTGCAGATACCTGAAGCACAGATATTTGTATCTGTACTCACTCCACCCCAGCAGGGTGGGGAAAGAGAAATGGAAGAGCAAAAGCAAGAGAACCTCGTGGATCAAAATAAAGTCAGTTTAATATGTGAAGGAAAGAGAATAAAACCAAGAGTGATTCAAAGGCAGTCACTCACATCCCACCGTGAGACTGATGCCAGCCAGTCCTACTGCAATGGCTACTTCGGACGGCCTGCTCCCCAGTTTTATTGCTGAGCATGACACTACATGGCATGGAACGTCTGTTTGGTCAGTTGGGGTCAGCTGTCCCAGCTGTGTCCCTTCCCAGCCTCTTGCCCACTGCCAGCCTACTTGCTGGGTGGGCAGAGTGAGAAACAGAGAAGGCCATGACACTGGGCAAGCACTGCTCAGCAATAGCTAAAACACCGGTGTGTTATTGGGATGCTATGAAGAAAATGAACTCCATCCCAGCTGGACCCAGTATGTGAACATACCTGTCTTTACTGAGGCTGCAGGAACTCGTGCGGTTCCATACTTGAATGACACTACCTCAGGTGGGAAGATAGCTATTCAGTGATAGCGCAATGCTCGTTACCAGTTTTGCTCAGGTCGGTAATATGGGAACAGAATCACAAAAAAACAGGTCAATTATTTTCCTTAAGCAACAAATCTATTTCTAAATTTAGTTTAGGGCTGAAAATCACAAGCAAAACTTGTCTGTAGTTTACCCAGCAATTACCAAGGTTATTATTTACAGCAATGTTAATATTGCATTGCCACTTGTGTTACTTTTCATTGTATCTACTGAAATCTATATTTGTATGAAATATCACTCTGTGTTGAGGAAAGAATGTAGTTCAGCTCCTTCTAATTCCAGGCTTCTGACCATTATAGCAATATTGTCATCTTTGTAAGATAAAATTCTGATGCCAGTGTTTTGTGTCATTATCTGTATGACTTAGCTAATACAGTCAGTCCTTTTCACTCATTAATTATTGGATGTTTTGTAAGGGAATTTCTTTTCTTTGATATATTTCACTTGAAGGAAATTATATTTAAGCAGCAAGTCATTTACCTGAATTCACACTATTGGTTATTGCCCCTTTTGTGACAGTACAGAATTGCATTATGCTTTATGACTTTTCAGCTTCTTGAATAATGCCATTTCTGTTTAACGCACAAACCTCAATCAAAAGTGCTGACTGTAATGTACGCTGGAGGGTTAAACAGAAGTTCCTGAGAGCATACTAAAGCATACACATTTTTACATTTATGGACACTGAATCAAATCCATTTTTTTAGTGGTATGGATTTTTTTTCTTTATTAAGAGATGGAACTAGCCATATATATTCTTGTCATTAATCAATAATTTCTATTGTTTTTAATTTTATGTTATGAAAGGCTAGAAAGCACAGCTGACCTAGACAATACTAACTTGACTCAGGTAAATGACTGCCAAGGGATGGAGATTTATTATGAAATCTGGGAAAGATCAGAGTGAATCTTCCTGCCCAACCTCCTTTTTTGCCTATCAATCAAGCAGAATCAGATCTGCAAGTAATGAAAACAAAAAGCCTGTACTTAAGTCAGTTATTTCAATCTCAATTTAAAATAGTGTTCTTAGAAAGTATTTAAGGTAGGTAGTCCTGTTGGTTTGAATCTGGTGCTTTGTAGGCTAAATACCTTTCCTAACTTTTAATGGTACTAATGATAAAAGTCTGTGAATCTACCTAAACAAGGCATAAATCTCTATAGGAACAGAGTCCCATGTTGTGTTGTACTTCTAGGTAGTAAAGCTGGGCTGGCAATAAGTTAAACTGTACTCTTCAGCATATGGTACTCCAGACTATCATAAATGTTAATTTTTTTTTCTTAATACCAGGGACAATTATTATTAGGAAATTATCCTATTTATTAATAAATGCTTTTTGTATTTTTTTCTTTGATAGCAAAGGCATGCTATATTGTAGATGTATGTTCTAATTTGGTCACTCAGCAACAAAACTAGTCTTGTATTTACCACATTCAGTAAGGCTTTTGTTTATCAATCTTCTGATTATTTTTAAGGTTTGCATTTAAGTATGCGAGCGTCACTGAGGTTATTTATTTCAGTGCTAACCATTGGTGCAGGAATACAATAAATAAGAGTGATTCCTGGTAAAGTGTTCAAAATAAACCTGGGAATCCAAATAGCAGCGCTTGGCAAAAACGAAGTTGACATAGTTTATCTAGTCAAAAGGTTTGAACATCAATCAGATAAAAAGATTGAAGATTCACTGACTGAGCTTTATTTGTCATTTTTCTATCTTTTAAAGATCTATATGGTAAAAATAAATAAATAAAGGAACAAAAAATCCGCACGTGTCTTTCTGTGGCTGTTTTAAGATAGTGATAGAAAATTCCTTATATATACAGGTTTCAATATTGTTTTGAATAACTAGAATTTGTTTGGTTTCTTGAAGTTTTAAAAGACTAAGAACCAAAACCTGTGTAATACTGGAGTCATCAACAATGTTGTTATTGAGTGTTTCTGGTGATTCTGTTTTGATTTTTGAATTATAACCAAACATTAACAGCTAAAAATTTAAGGCTATCGTGCTATCTTATTTTCTTAAAATCATTAAAGCTTGAATAGGTTTATACCTGTAAAAAAAAAATTATAAATAATCATTTCTGAGGTATGAACAGAGACTTGAAGTTGGCTACTAATTGTTTTTCCTTGTGATATATGTGTTATACATTGATAAACTTTTTAATTTCAGTCTGCTTAAAGGTAGCAAATAAAGGTAATCGAGTTAGTTGCATTGACCTAAAAGTTATCAGCTCCAGAAATAGACTAAACACTGTTTCACCATCAAACTAGTGCAGTCTCTGGAAGTTTGTAGAGATACAACCAGTCATAACTCACTAGCATATTCTTGTGTATGTTGAGCAGAAGAAGATAAAAGATACAACCGAGGAGTACTACACAAGATGAAAATTCAGGCAACGCGGTGGCATGAAAAGTAAATGAAAAGGAACACAGTAAATACTAGTTTATGTGCATAGTAAGTGTTGGTTAAGCCTTAGATTCAGGCTTCAGTCTTATTTTCCATTCAACGTGACTATTTCTGTGCTTTAATGTAAGCATGAGAATAGTCGTTACCAGGACTGGGCAATTGCACCCATCAACTTCTGTTTATGGAATGGATTACATGCTTCAGCGTGGTCTGTTACATTGGAGAGTAATGAACCAAAGCACTTTGGCTTTAGCCGTGGTTCAGCAGAACTCAAAAGATGACACCAACTGGCTGAATCCGTATTCTTGACTGCACAGACTGGGGTTTTTTAATCTTAAGATTCTTGGCTCGGAATTTGAGAAAAGATATTCCATATAAAATAATCAATGCATTATAAAAGGAGGTTTTGAGATCTTTCCTTGTCTTTGTTGATTCAGGAAGTGGGTTATAGAATGGTGTTTCTCAACAGCTTGAATCTACTCAGGCAGATAAAATGGTATACATTTCCACTGAAGACTTTTTTGGCTATTTCATATGCAAATAGTTCAGTCTAGCTCTTGCTGGACTTTTAAAACGACAAAAAAAAAATCCAAAAAATTTTTAGATGTGATTCAGTTCCTTGTCTGTACATTTTCCAATGATCAGTCTTAGGCAAGTGATCAGAAATATGTCATTTTTGTTTACAGGACAAGATTTTAACATATTCTTAAGCCCAACCCTGTGTAAGATGTCTTGTATTAGGCTCTTGATGTGGCAGTGGTACGCTAAGATGAAAAAGAACAGTGGCTGAAAGTATGATCAGCCCACCGTGAACAGAATCATAGAGCATGTTAAGAACTTCCAAAGTAATCAATACGTTATTGGTGTTTGAATATTTGATTATATACATTCTAAAAGTTTTTTTTAGTATACAGTATAAGTACTGTTTGTGTGTGTGGACTGCATAGTTATATTTGATCATTTTAAAATGTGATAATATGTGGCTGTATACAGAGCCCTTTCTAGCTGAACTCCAACAGTAGCTGAAAGTGTAGTGACTAAGGAATAACTCAAAAGATGATGTTTTCTGCGTATTTTGTTATTTTAAAACATACAAAGCTCCCTTGTTGTCTTCTCTGTAGCCAGTAGTCTGGATAAATATTTACAGATATATATTAAAATACTTCATTTACTAATAAGTCATCATAAATAGGTAACTGCTTTATAAAAGTAAAATTAATACAAATTGCATATGCCTCATGGGATAGATTTTATAAACTGTTTCTTTGTAGTAAAAATGTCTATGACTGTTAGGAAACTTCTTCTGCAATTCAGTTTTAATCTTTCAAATATAGAACAGAGACTATTTTCTCCTCACTATGCAATTTTGATTATCTTTTTTGCTGATAGTGTTTATGATCATAAATAAAGATATTAAAAAAATAAGGATAAAATTTGCTGAAGTGATTTGCTGAAGAGGCTGCATGTACATAAGGAAGGATTCTTAAGTAAATTTCAAACTTCAGAAAATATTATCCTTGATCAGTTCTTTCGACAACAAGGATTGTGAAACCTAACTGCGTTACGCTTAAGTATAAGTGAGTTTTTGACCCCAGCACAGATTTCGTTTGATTGTGTTCATTCTGTCATTTGAGGCTTCATGAAATACTCGATCAACAAGTAGTGTAACAATTGAAAAGATTTAGGAACTTTTACTGTAAAGTGCATAATTCTAAGGATTTCTCTAGTGAGATTTGTTGGTTTTTGATACTGACTTTACAGTTTGTAGTTTGCAAGTTACTGTACCAAATCTATTTGTCGTATGGGAAGGGAATACACGCGGCCTATAGTGGTGGTAGTTGCTTGCAACCAGTATTTTAGAAAATGTTTCAGAAACCGTTACCAGGAAATGGTGATTTCAATACTAGCAGAGAAAATACATCTCAGGTGTTTGTCAGAAGACAAGTTTCAAGGGTGCAATCTGTAGAAAATTACCCTGTTTCTTATATTGCTGAAAAATTTACAAATTAATTTCCTAGTACAGGTGGTGAATAAATTTGCTAAACTTGCTGTAACCTTTGCGCCGTTTTGTTTAGAGTATAACTTCACTCCTGCTAAGCCTGCATTCATGCAATTTGTCTGAGATTTCTGAAGGCCATTAATTTGCTTGCAAATTTTCTGCGTTTTTAAATTAACCAATGAATTGAGCTGCCTATTAATCATAAGATGAAGAGCCACCACTCAGACAATAAGGCTATGTGTCTTAGTCAAGAATTTTACACCAGTAGAAGTGGCTAGAGTAACATAATTTTAGCAGATAAAACACAGAGGGCTCTAACCTTATTAAAACATGTCAGTAAATAATAGTTGTTTGTTACTGGTTTAATTTCCAAAATTTCTGAAGTATTTAGTTCAACACCTATGTGGACTGATAGTAAACAATATATACCCAGTGTTACTTTGGTTAATAGAAATGGTAATAACAATGCAAAACTGAACTTCATTGAAAGCCATTACTTATGGTAATTACTAATGTAATTACATCATGTAAAACAGCATAATAAAGCAGGAGGAAAATCCTAAGTGTATGTAATTTCAGCTTAAACTGCTGGAGTTTTGGAATGAAAAGTGCTGGCTGGCTGTGGGGAATATTTTAAAACAGGACAGGAAAACTAACTCTTAGCTTACCATACTATTCACTTGGATTAATTAAATCAGTATGTAAAATTGCACCAAGTGGTTGCGTGTGAATGAGTTGGCAGAAAATACAGTAGTTTTCCTCTGGTAAGTGCACTTAACAAAAGAGAAGCTTGGATTGCAGCCGGATGAAATCATTTCTTATCTAAGTCTTTGAGTGTGGCTGTGGTGTCTTAGCCCAGACGAGTCTATCCAAGAATGAGAACTTAAAGTTTCTGTCCTGAATGTTTTCCTGTTCCCCCCCACACACCCCCAGCGGTAGGCTAGCTGTTAATTTCCCAGACGAATGTGCCAGCTTCAGTGAATCTCAGCCTTTGGTTCTGAAGAGAAATGGGAATGGAGATCTAAAAAGAAAAAGTTCCAGGCATTATTAAAGCAAGGAAATATCCTAGTTGCTTCAGACCTGTTCTTCCCATTTTCACTGCACATCTGTCAAGTAAGAAGCAATTTTGCTCCTTGGTCTTCTTTGAAACCCCCTATGTGGTGATAAGGTGAACCAGATAAGTAGGTTGATCATCGTAACAGGGAATCAAACTGCATCTCTGATGTTGATTGCTATTTGAAGAGGGTAAATTTGCCTGCATTGTGCTTCATACTTGTAGAGCTGTATTTTGTCCTGAAGATAAACCACTGATAGTTAAGTTAGGTATCTGTAATTTACACTGCAGTGTTCGGTAAATATTCAGCTTTGATGTGATTCAAAGTGCCTATAAAATGTCTTCCATATATAATATGCTAAGTACTTTCAAATGCAAATAGCTTTGATCTTACACTATGGGGAAGTAGGCAGTTATTCATAGAATCGTAGAATGGTTTGGGTTGGAAGGGACCTCAAAGCCCACCTGGTTCCACCCCCCTGCCATGGCAGGGACATCTCCACCAGCCCAGGCTGCCCAGAGCCCCATCCAGCCTGGCCCTGAGCACTGCCAGGGATGGGGCACCCACAGCTTCTCTGGGCAGCCTGTGCCAGGGCCTCCCCACCCTCACAGTGAAGAATTTCTTCCGAATATCCAGTCTAAACCTACTTCTTTTAGTTTATCCCATTGTCCCTTGTCCTGTCTCTACAAGCCCTGGTAAAAAGTCTCTCTCCATATTTCATATATGTATATAAAATATATAGGAAATATGAAATATATATATATATATATGAAAGAGAGTAACTTTGTATATGTGTATGTATATATACACACACACTCTTTAGGTATTGAAAGGCTGCAATGAGGTCTCCCTGGAGCCTTCTCTTCTCCAGGCTGAACAAGCCCAGCTCTCTCAGCCTCTCTTCATTGGAGAGGTGCTCCAGCCTTCTGATCATTTTCATGGCCCACCTCTGGCCCCGCTCCAAAAGTTCCTCATCTGTCTTAAGCTGGGGCCCCCAGAGCTGAACACAGTGCTCCGGATGGGGTCTTGCAAGAGTGGAGCAGAGGGGGAGAATCACCTCCCTTGCCCTGCTGGCCACGCTGCTTTTGATGCAGCCCAGGATACGGTTGGCTTTGTGGGCTGCAAGCACCCACAGCCAGCTCATGACCCATGTGGAAGACCTTGCCCTTGGCCTTGTTGAACTTCATGAAGACTTCTTCTTGAAAAAGAAATTATTTTGTAGAGATGTTTAGAAAGCAGTTTCAGTTCCTAGAAACAAAGGGAGTTCTTTATAACAAATTGAAATGGGCTTGACCAGTGTTCAACTGAAACGTATAGCAGAAGAGCTCTGTGCAATAGAGGATGACAACCTTCATCCACATCTTTGCAAACTAAAATCAAATGTTTAAACTGCTTCTGAAACTATAATTACTTCTGAGCTTTTCCCCTTTACATACCTATAGTGATTATTCATATGAGGTGTGCATCAAGATAAAATCATGGCATAGCTACAGCTGTCTTAATCTACCCTGGAATATCTTGTGTCATGCTTGCAAGATACTTACATTCAGGACTAGAAATATTTTGTAGAGACAGAATACATTTTCTGATTTGAGGTTCATGTTTAAGTTTAAAGTGGTAGTGGAGGTGTGTCTTAGAAATAATCAGAACCCAATGATCATCCTCATGAATTGACTACATATTTTTCTTTTTCCTGTTTTAGACTGGTTTCTTAAGGAACTAAGGTCACGTGATTACACAGCCTGAGCACCTGTTTGTCCATGTTTGTTGTTTGGAATTTTAATCTGGAATGTATGCTTGTGTGAAACCCTTTGTATGTCATTTATTTTCACTTCATAGACAGCCTTTTGCTCTGTTAGCATTCCTACAAAAGTGTGGGGATACTCTTCATGCTAATTGATGTTAAATGGCCTGTATATGTAGGCCATTGCCTTCGTGCTCATGATAAATATTTATAAATAACATGGCTTCTTTAAACATGAGCAGAGCACATTTTGCTCATTTAGCAGCATTTCTTGGTGTTTGGATATACCTTAGTGAAGAGTTTTATTTAAAAGAATATTCACACTTTTCTGGCTGTTGTGGAAGTAGGAAAAGAAAATAAACCAAAGCAAAAATACATTTAGTTAAACATGGTTGCATGAAATGCTGTACATAAAAGAGACACTTACTCAGATCTCTACAGAAGTGTTTTTTTTTTTTCTTTTTCCCTACAGGATGAAAATGTAGCATTCATGAAACATAGATAATGAAGCTGTCAAGTAAGATAGAAAATAGTAGCAAATGAAACAAAATCTTGCTTTAAAGTCTCAAGACAATGTCATAATCCTTCTGGGCAGATCCTAATAGATCTATTTCCTGTAGAAAATCCATCAAAGAGAAAAAGGAATGATTTCAGAATTATTTTGTATTTTAACAGTTTCCCCAAAGTAGAGGCTCTGGATGATAATTTTTTATTAGCAAATGTTTGTTTTTCAAAGTAGAAGCTTACTTACCCTTTAGTTACAAAGGAAGCACTGTTCTGCCCCGTTCCGTGCCACTGGGGCTAAGGAGGAAGGAATGGAAGGGGTTGATTCTAAACCAAGATATTCGACTTTGAATGTAGTGATTGATGAACAGCATGCTAAAACTGTCGTCCATTAGGGTGACAGGACACGCCTCAAATAACTCAGAGATGAGGTGATAGCAGCTCCTCCAGAGCCATAATCATGCTTGTTGTGTGGTGGAGCTGGGCTGTGTGAGATCAGACAATGCTCTCTTTAGAAACTTCTGGTGGTCCCCTTACACCTAGGGCGTTAATTGTCCAGCTGCCCAAATGACAGCATAGCCATATGGTCTGCAATGTGGTACGGGTGGTAGTATGTGTCCTGGATGATGTAAGTCCCAGAATGCAAGCTACGTTTGATCTGTCTGATAGCCCTCAAGCACCTCAACAGTTTCATGTTGCTTCCCAAACCCAAAAAATGATTCCGAAGGTTCCAGAAAATGTGCTGCTACTATGTAATCATAGAGGAATTTGACTCTGAAGCTGATCCTGCTTTGATTTGGGGGGGCTGGAGGGAGTTGGACTCAGTGATCTACAAAGGTATCTTCTAATGTAAATTATTCTGTGGTCCTATGGTCCTACATATGGCATTTTGAGCAGCATGCATACATTATGTTTTATGTGAATTTTAAAATGTTTTCATCTTGAACTAGCTTTTCTCTCATAGTACAAGTTCTAATAGTCCAAAGCTGTTGTCCTATCAGTAGTTTTACTGTTACTTTAAAAAATGTTTGTTTTTTCTTCTATAAGTTTTTTTTTCTTTTTACCACCAGCCCTATGATTCGGCTTCACAAATTCACACCTGTACAACCTGTATACAGTGCTGTGTTGCCATATATTCCCCCCCACACCACTATTTTCTCTTAAATGGTGGCTACTTGTACCTGCAAGAGTGTTAACAACTGACGTCTACAAAGTACTTTAAGAAATCACACGTTTGAAAGCTTAGTAATTTCCTTTGGTAAGTTAAGTAAAGCATTCCTTCTTGTTTTGTATGTATGATTCCTTAAAAGTTTTCATAGTCAGATAGCACTACTGCATCCTCAAGAAACTTGAAATTATAGAGTATGAGGCATAATAATATCTTGTCTGAATTAAAAGATTACTCTCTCAGACTGTATTGCATAACAATTGTCTTAGTTGTGTATTTTAAATGTCAAAGCTCCGAGTGTCTGAATATGCAGTACATGACATCTGTAGTACATTGCTAATTTAGTACACATTTGTGGAATCTGCAATACTGTTAATACTTCTCTGCATTTTTTGCTGTAATTTCTTATAATATTTTTGTTCTTAACAATTTATTTGACTGTATTTAGTGGGGATTGTTGTTTCCCTCTTTAATAGAACTTCCCTGTACTTTCTGTATTGATCAGTAAGCTTTGAGAAAGTATTCTTTATTCATCTCATTGTTTTGCATGTAATTAGAAAGTTGACAGTAACAGTATAGTATGTTCACGTGTGCTAACACACAAAGAAAAGCTACCCTAAACTGTTAATACTGTCGCAATACAGTTATTAGTTGATTTCTGGGATGATTGTTTGTGGTCTTCCACAAAGAGCACCAGTCTAAGCAAAAGATGTCTAAGCAAGGATAACAAATATAGTGCACATTATGTTTTCAAATACTGAAAATACTCAATAATTTTTATTTTTGAATGAGAAAAGTTGTCCCAAGTGTATGCAACACTCTGTAAAGTGTGGTAACTGCTGTATCTTGTCTTTTACATCACCAATTTCTTAATATAGGCATATTTCAGCCTGGCGTTGTGGCTGTTACTCAGATATTATTGTTTTCATTCTTCCCTTTTCTTATTTTATGTATATATCAATGAATGCTAACTTTTTTTGTCTACCAAAAATCTTCTAGTAAGTTGTCATCATTACTCTAGGCTTTCCACATCACTTTAATCCTCCCTCTATGGCTGAATTCACAATGAGGAAATTAACGAAAAGCCTCTCATCATACAGTGCTTTCTGATTTTTTTGTCTTTTTTCTTTTCAGCTTCCTTAAAAGGACCTCTGGAGTCTCTGATTAGACCTATATCTAATAGGAAACATCTCTGCCTACTGAATGACAGTTGTGTTGAGAATAGTCTGTGTGACTGAGAATAATACAAATTAGGTGCTCCTTAGATAATATTTGAATAACCATGTTTTTCCTGTAATCCAGTCACTCATTACAGTAGGTATATTAACAACTTCATTCTGGCTTCTTTTTTTTTTTTTTTAATGTCATGAGGCTTACCTGTAGAAATGAGATCTCTGATTCTGTTGCCCCCTTCTTGGATAAATATAGCAGCCCAATTTAAGTGTCAAGAAATGTGAGATCACTAACAAATCAGCCTTATAGCTTGTTTCATTATCGTTAGTTCTAGGTATCTCTGTAATGCATTTTTCTTAATCACAGGAAATAAATCTGCATGTGGAATGCTCATAAAGCATGAGAAATAAAGAAATAAAAAGCACTACAGTACATGAGCCCAACACAATCACTCCTTGCACCGTATCGTCTGACTACCACTGGGAAATCTCCTCTTCCTACTGTGAAGAACTATCAGGTGACTAATAAGTCAGCGTGTCTGTAAGACTATGAAAGCTTCTTGAAAAAGTCACTTGAGAAGTTGTCTTTTTATGTACATTTTGTATAATACATTACTCAAAATTCTGATGTAAATTATAATACTTCCACCGGATTTCACATAGATTTCCCTACTACCATGCAAAGCAGAATAAATACTGCAAAGGCAGACACTCTGCCACACAGCCTGCAAGTTATTTTGCTCAGGATCATTTTTATTTTAATGATGATGTCTACTGGAAATTTACTGTGCTACAAAAATAGCTTTATGTGAAATCTTATGAATTTGGAATATTAATGTAAGATAAATTACTTTTAAATTGAATTTCTAGAATGCAGTTGATTGTGTTTGCCTGGGATGAATAAGGAATTATCCACACTGTTATCTAAAACTTAGATATGCTGCTTCTGAGCAAGTCAGAGAATTATTTAGGAGTATTTCTGATAAAGTGCAATGTATTTCACATTGCCTTAGATTATTTGAGAAAAAGGAAAGCAATGTTTTGGTAAAGCATCCATCTTAAACCATCTTGTATTGGTAAGGTAAAAGTTGAATTTTCAATTTATTAAAAGCAGAAGTATCAAAAACTTTCTACCTTCATCTCTGAGACTGCCTTCTCCTTCAAATCTTTGCATATCTTTAAAAGACATTTCTTTTCTTTGTTGCAGGTTGTTGCTTTTTTCTATAGCCAGCATAGATTTAAATTTGCTGTATTCCGTAGAACTTGACTAGCATTTTCTAAAGTTTGTGAAAACAAAAGGGTCATAAAATATAAAAATAGTTAGATGGCTTAGTTTTATTCTGGCATTCAGCTTGCTTAGCTATAGTAACTTTGCTCCGTTTGTCAATGGGAAATGTCATCCTTCCAAATTCTGCTGTGGCAGACCTTAGTAGCAGGTAAAATCCATCCAGGAGGGGCAAGAACAGTGGAAGGTCTCTTAATTAGCTTTGTAATTTACATTGAATATACATGGTTTATGTATGAGTAACTTGTCACCTAACATGGTGTTACTCACTTAAAAAAAATGATTTTGTTTGCAAAGGAGTCGACTGCTTTCTGAATGCCAAGGTTAACAATGAATATCTGGTTTTTGAAGCAGAAATTTATGTATCTAATGAGTAAAGAAAGAAACTTGAATACAATAAATAGGATTTTCTGAAAGAAGCAACACAGTTGGATTTGATTTGAAAGGAGCAATAGCAGGCATATGTCATGTGTCATTATAGGAGAGAACTGGCGACAGTATTATTCATTATGTGGTTTCAGAGTGCCCTAAATCGGAGTGTAAGATTATTGGAAGTGGATGATTTCCCCAGATTACTGCTTAATAGTGACTAAAGGGCCCACATTACTCATATTTGCAATGAAAATAGTGCCAAAAACAGCAGTAGTTGACTGGAATGAAATGTGGAGCCCTCAGGGTTTTAGCTTGAGATGCAGCTTAATTGTGTGTCTCTTGCTTAATACAAATGTCCCTGAGTCTCTGAGGCTGGGGTGCTTTCAACACTTGCAAGTAGATCCAGCAGTTTCCAAAATATTTACTGTTTCTTTTTCTGCACTGCTTTCTAAACGAATTATTATAATTACTTTGCAGACTAAAAATAGGTTTCCCTGTTTCTGGCTGTTTATCATTACTAAATCCAACATTCTTTCAGCTTCCTGTCAGCTTTTGTTTGTTTTCTTTATCTGCTTAATCTTCTAAAATGGCATGGTTGGAAGAGGGTTAGGGTCTGGGTATTCATGAACGGAATCTTCCTTTTGCACTTCTTGAAAAATGGACGTGTAAGAGTAACCCAGCTGGACCTAGTGTACTTTTTCTGTAATATAACTGATGTGTTTGTTGCGCTTGTAAACAAAATGCAAGTGTTGTGAATTACTTTTAATCAAAACCTATTAACGTTTTCAAGCAATTTTACTGAAGTAATTTTAGGAAGAATTTAAACTATGGAATTTTTAGGAGCAAATATTAGTCCTACTTAGATAATTTTTTGTTATATTGGTCCTAGGGTATGCATAGAGCATGCCTGTAGAACAACTAAATTAGACCATATATTAATTGCTATTCAAATGTTACACATTTCTTGTTGAGCGATCAGATGCCATTAATCAGTACAGCTGCACAGTGGGTTGTCTCATCCTTGTAACTTTCTTCTGCTACTTTTTGTAGTCAAAAGATGTCATGCTTTACCCACTACAGTTTCTGTAGGCTTCATGCTGTCAATATCCATATCTGTTAAATACTGTGTCCCAAAATGCGAAGCGTGCAAGGGGATACTAATTGAAATTACTATATTTATTTCTCTCTGAGGAAAAGTATCAACATAATATAATAGTATGTCTCAGGGCTACAGATCTTGGAATTCACATTCACAATAACAATAATTTTGTGCTACAGATAATAGAGACTACGTCACTAGAAGCATCTTCTTTCGTGTCAGTTCTGTTGTATGAAGGCAAAGCCTTGAGGCAGTTAGATAACACAGAATATTAATAGCGACAAAACTTTTAAAATATTCAGAGAGTAAGTATTCACCACTTCTGTGTTCATCTGGAAACAGAGCACCATGATTGTGGGATATAAACCAAATGGAGAAGCATCTCTGCTTCTCTATAGATGAAATCTTTGAGAATAGAAATACTAGCATCAAATAGTCAAACCAACAGCGCAATGTGTGCGTGGAGGTGCTCAAAATGAAGTCAGGCTCTTTTTCTTCTTCCCACACTACCTGCACCTCTGAGAATAATTGCAAAACCTCAATTGCATATGTCTCTGGAAAGAATCTGTACTTTTCCTCTGCTTTCCACAAAACTGTAGTTAATCTTTATTTCAAGTTCACAGAGTCTGTTTTGCCCGCGACAGTAATTGATGAGTGATCTCCCTGTCATTACCTCAATTCACAGGATTTTTTTCCATCATATTTTCTCCCCCTGTACTTCTGAGGGGGAAAAGTGAGAGAGTGGCGTGGTGGTGCTTAGCTAGTGTTAAACCACCACACCATTAAGATATCAGAGTCATATTTGCAATTAATATTTAGGTAGCTCTGACCCCAAATCTGTTGCAAAATCACTGTAGTCAGTATGCTTATATTCAGCTTGGTCGTAACAATCAGTACTATGTACAGGCTCATTTATAGCAGAAGTATTCAAGAGAAAAAATTGGAGAATTGCTGCAAACGAGGCAGCTGTGGATTGAGCCCTGGCTTGGAACATTTTTCATTTGCAACTTTTGCCACTGTATATCAACGTGACTTTGATAATTTCCTCTTCTGTAGTGTCAGGAGTTGTTATCAGTAAGACAACCTGTAAGACACAGTGAGAAATTCTGATGAAAAACATGGAAAATTTAAAAGCCAGAAATTGTTTTATCTACTTTTTTTAACATGAAAAGGAGGAGCCAGCGGTGTGTATGTTTCTAACTGTACTTTTGCTGACTGCTCCCTGGTTTCAAAACCTTAAAACTCTGCAATAATTTTATTCCATGTGTCTACTCAGTTCACTGTAAGACTAAGCAGATTTTAATTAGACCTACTTCACAAGCTGTACTGAGACCATCAGCAATGCTTGTACAGGAAATGAAAAAGTAAATGAAGCAAAAAGATGCTCTGGTTTCAAGCACATTTTATTGGGGTTAACAATGTTAACTTATTTGGTTGGAAAGAAGTATTCTTTTCAGTTCTTAAATTACTAGAGGAATTCCATGGTCTGCGACATAAAGAATGTTTAGAAAAGTCTCTCTTACCCTTTAAAGTTTTTATTGAGAGTTATTTTGGCTAGCAGATAGGTTGAGTACAAAATATATTGTTTTCTTTCCTCTTCCTTTTCTCATTCTGGCTGGAATAATAGATGCCATTTACAGCAACATATCAACGTGGCATTCACAAACCTATACATCATTGTGTAGAATTAATATGCTCAACTTACTTTCAGGCTTTTCAGTATGATCAATAGAGTTCTTTTAAAAATCATTCAAATTTTGTAGCTAAGAATAAACATGGTTAAAATACCTTTAAATATCCAGCTCTAGTAAGAATTGGGCATATAGCTATGATGTGGCAAATAGAACAAGAACTGCAATCATTACAGCTCTGATTTTTGTATAAATCTATTGTTCCTTATTTTGTAATTCACTAATTTGATATTCAAATTCTACTTGATGTTGTTCCTCGAACACCCTCAATTTAAATCAACAGTACTGAAATTGTAACCTAATAGACCTATCTTTCACCCACACTTTGATTTCTCAGAAACTATTAAAAATGAAACATTTATTATTTATCACAACATTATTGTGCATTTTCTCTGATCAGTAAGCAAAACTCTATGGCAGTAATAAAATTTGGAAGATGACACTTGAGATTTTCATCAAGTCAGCACTTCCCAAGACTTAATATTTGCATAAACCCTAGTTTAAAGCAGAGTAAACCTTTAAAATTCATTTTTAACTTTATTTTCATGCTTATCGTAACTATTAAATGGCCTGTTTTTCTTGCTGAATAGGCTATCAGAGGCTGCTGTATATAACCCATGACTGAGTGGCCCAAAAATAGGGAATAACCTGGGAGTCAGTTTGAATTTGCTCATTCCCATTTGCAGTATCTTAACTGACAATGTGTTTCCTATTCATTTTAATGGGACTAGTGTTGGATCAGGCTATAACGTAAGGATAGATACTGAATAGGTCCGCATGTCTAAGAGGGACGGCATATTTGCCACAGATCATATTTTGAGTTATAAATTATACCTGCTGTCTTTTGTGCTCAGTAATCCCCCTGTAGTCAAGGAGTATGCAGTACGGAAGAGCGCGGATGGTTCTCTCTGCTACTTTCCTTCTGAGTTTGCCATGGGTGTGCTGCCGAGACGCACTGAACCGGTGCGTTTCTCTGCTGTTCTTCTGACTGTTTCTGGGCAGGCCTGAGTCGTTCACCTGAGAGCACAACCTGTGGTCATTGTGAGAAGCAGAACTTTACGGCGTCTGGTTCCTTAATCCGGTTATTAATTTGACTTGCTTTTTGTAGTTCAGGTACAGTCTGATCTAGCACACATTCACTGGTCGAAACCTTGAAACTGCATTTGACTTGCTTCTTCCCCCCTCCCTCCCTCTGAACCGCACGGGTGTTGTTACTTGTTCCCTCCCGAACACGCGAGGTACCGTTCCCTGCGTGGTTAAACTGGATTCGCTTACAAAGCTTGGCTGGGTTGTTCCCCCAGGGTTACAGTTACTAACAATAGACGATACTTTCTTTTATTTAGCTCGTTCTTCCCCATAAAGTAGTATGCTAGATGCTCCTCAAACTTTCTAAAGTTTTTGTCCCTATCACTTACTGTAATCTAATATTTAAACTAAGAAACTTAAAGCTGTCGCAAGACATTTCACACTTACTCCTCCCAAAGGGAATATTGTGCGGGTGGCACAATGTTTTACTTCAGTGACAGTTTTTGCTTTGTGAGAGGAGCAGGGGGAAGTGTCAAAGGATTTTATTTCAAATGTTGCATGTCTCTTGGAGCAGACAACCAAAATTAATTCAGCTCTTGCAAGAAGGTATGGTTTCACTTGTGGTGGTTTGTTCCCCCATCTGTAATTGTCTCCCATTCCCTAAACAGATATAATTTGCCTTTGTGCTTAGGAGGACTGGCATTGGTGACCTCTGCTTTAATCCTGGAGCTTCAGACATCTGTTAGTGTCTTAAGGACAATTTTTCCTGGGAGAAAAGGTTTGCAGCCCTCAACTTGATATTCCACAAGATCTGATGAGGGAAACAGTGAACTAATGTTTTATTATGCCATGCATCTTTCTGGAAAACAAGTTAAATAGTATGAGTCCAGGTTTTTGCAGTGGGATGCAGTGACATAACAAGGATTGTTTTATGCACAGGAGGTCAGAATTGTTCCTGTAAAGCAGAGACCCCAAGGTCAGATAGTGGCAGAGTCTGAATGTTTCATTGATTTGATTGTTAAGGTTCAAATTATTAATATCTCCCAGCTCTGCATGAATATTTACTAGCTTATAAAATTCATCACTTGTTGTGGACTGCTTTATACTAGTACAGTAAAATGCGTTTACACTCATGATTGAAAGAAAGTGCAGGCAAATATGTTTAGTAACTTTGTCACTTGGAGTGGAGCAATTTTTATATTGTTCAGGCAGCAGCTGTATTTTTTTTTTTTAAATGCAGACAAAGGCACACCATAGAAATTTTAGGACTTTGAATTTTGTGTCTGTAATCACAGGTGTTCAGTATATAAGCTGAAGATTAGGGCCTGTTTCTATAACATCCTTTCTTTTTCATGATCAAATTCTACATATTTACAGCCTGCCTCTCTTGAAAATGATCTGGGCTTTATGTTGCAGATTAGAGGTTGCACCTTTCTCATATGGACATCTAACACTGTGCTCCCAAATCCACCTTTGCACACTAGAAGTAACAAACTGGTTTCCCTAAGTCCTGCAAACATCATTGACTCTATTTTGAATTTTCTCTTAATTCAAGAGGCCTGAAAAAAAAAAAAAAAAAGGCAGTATTGGTTTAAGTGAATGAAGATAATTTGAGGTGAATATTTTTATGGGAAAGATGAAAACTGTCTTGGACTGAAGTGTTTGCTGTTCCCAGAGTAGGCACGGTTTCCTTACAGTTATAATAAATGGCCTTCCTTGCAAAAGGTGGCGTGCAGGCGCTGGGAGAGGCAGAGCTCATTCTTCACACATTCATTCCTTTGCATCTCTTTTGAGACTATCACAGGTATCTCTTTTTAAAAGAAAGGAATATAGATGAGAGACTAACTCAAGTGTTCTAAACACATCCTTTGCTGCCACAAAGTGATTATGTTCGTTGCCACCATTAACCCCATTGACTCAGTCACTGCACAATGGCTGAAATTGCACTTCTGAAACACTCCAGCGTGGAAACATCGACAGGCTCAATAAACAGGCTGAAGTGTAACATGCTGCTGCTGCCTATTGAACGGCCCTGGGCACAAATAGCTTCCTTTTAATGTAGACGGAAAGACTAAGTGAAATTTTAATCAAACAAAAGAGGCTGTCTAAGAATATTGAAATGCCAGACCTTGTGGTATTTTGAAAATATTGGATTTGTCTTCTCTGCACCCCTGTAACTATTTCAATTAGCTTTTCTCTCTGTTTTTGCTTAAGTTTTTCTTCTTGTTTAAATCAGCATAGTTTGCTGGTACATTGCACACTTATTTCTCTTTTAAATTCACACGAATAATCTCTCAAGTATCAAAGACATGATCTGTGCTGTGCTTTTAGACACATCGTGAATTTAATGCAGTATATGAGTATTACTGTATTTATTGTGTTTGTAATCTCTGTTTTGTTTTGTTTTTACTGTTGTTTTCTCTTTAAATATGTCATTTAGATATAAGATATCATGTACTCTTATTTAAAAGCCCTTAATAATCCTGATCACAGCTGGTATCTTTTTAAGGGCACTTTTCATTGAGCACAAGAGCTCTTGATTCCCACATGTACGAAATCAGGCAGGGAACGCAGGAAATCAGCATGGCTGAATAAGGACGTGCTGGTCCAACTGAGGTGTAAGAAGGAAATGCACAGGCAGTGGAAGCAGGGACACGTGGCTTGGGAAGAGTACAGGGATGCTGCCCAAGCGTGTAGGGATAGAATCAGGAAAGCCAAGGCACAGTTGGAGCTGAACTCGGCAAGGGATGCAAAGAATAATAAGATGCAAAGAATAATAAATAAGAGATTCTACAGGTACATCGGTCAGAAAAGGAAGACTAAAGAGAGTGTACACCCTGATAAGATGGGAGAACTGGTGACAGTAGACATGGAGAAGGCTGACGTACTCAACAATTTTTTTTGCCGCAGTCTTCACTGGCAATCACTCTTCCCACGTCTCTCCAGTCCCTGAACCTCAAGGCAGGGACTGGGGGAGGGAAGCCCCTCCCACTGTAAGTGAAGATCGGGTTCAAGACACCTGAGGAACCCGAACATACGTAAGACTATGTGACCCCACGAGATGCGTCCCAGGGCCCTGAGGGAACTGGCAGATGTAGTCACTAAGCCGCTTTCCATCATATCTGAAATGTTGTGGCAGTCAGGCGAAGTCCCCAGTGACTGGAAAAAGAGAAACACACTGATTTGTAAAAGGGTGGAAAGGAGGACACTGGGATCTACAGACCGGTGAGCCTCATCTCTGTGCCTGGGAAGATCATGGCACAGATACCTCTGGAAGCTATGTTAAGGCCCATGTAAGACCAGGAGGTGATTCAGGACAGCCAACATGGCTTCACCAAGGGCAAATCTTGAAATTCTTCACTGTGAGGGTGGTGAGGCCCTGGCACAGGCTGCCCAGAGGAGCTGTGGGTGCCCCATCCCTGGCAGTGCTCAGGGCCAGGCTGGATGGGGCTCTGGGCAGCCTGGGCTGGTGGAGGTGTCCCTGCCATGGCAGGGGGGTGGAACCAGGTGGGCTTTGAGGTCCCTTCCAACCCAAACCATTCTATGATTCTATGAAATTACAAGAAACATCACATTACACAAGAAAACCAGTCCAACTCAGAGCTGCAGGCAGTAAAAAATCTTCAGTTTAATGAATGCCAGAACTTTCTATGTATGTTTTGGCTCTGCCGTT
Organism: Chauna torquata; assembly: GCA_013399475.1. NCBI lineage: Eukaryota > Metazoa > Chordata > Aves > Anseriformes > Anhimidae > Chauna > Chauna torquata. The sequence continues at coordinate 43,931 of VXAL01004438.1, forward strand.
TATGAGTGACGTGCAGAAACCTACTTTTTTGTTGAATCTCCTGTAGGTTTGGCACAATTATTCAATCACCTTGAAACAACATGAAAGCCGTGGATAAAGTATGAATTTAGAAATAGCTACTTTTGTATCAGGAGAATTATGTAAATAATCTGTTCTTAAGAAAGTGGGCTCTAGATTGCAAACTTTATTACAAGGAGTGTGTTTTTTCTTCCTTTTTCCCCTTATTGGGTGTAGCTTAAACTCGCTGATGACTATATTGGAAAATACTTTTATGATTGTGATACAAATGTTTACAAAAGACAAATACACATAAATCGTACATTAAAAACAAATCATAGCAAAGTTATTCAGCAAGCTTTTGCCATTGATCACAGACAATCATTCTACATACTTTGCATGCTCTTTTTAAAAGCAGCAGAGTAATACGCATTTCTCTGAAGCAGGGTTGAATAGACTCCATCTGACATGTATTGCTAATGCTGGAATTAAATTGATTGCTACCATTTATGACTCCCTGAGTATGTTTTTGCATTGAGAATTTATTATGCAAGATGAATCAATTTCTCAAAAAAAGTTTGTTTTTGTTTGTTTGTTTCTTTGTTTTTTATTTTATTTTATTTTTTTACTGTCATTTTAGCTGCCATAAAAATAAACACTTCTGAAGAAGAATTTTTTACTATTGACAGTTAAATTATATGTTTGTTTATCCTCCCTATTGCTACTTATTTCTTTGATGTTTTTTGTAACAGAGGAAATAACTAAATATTAGTAAAATTTGTTATCAAATAATGCCAAAGTCTGCTTATGAGTTGTTACATTCTAGAGAAGTGCAGAGGACATGCTATTCATGATGTGGCTGATACAAGGGCAGGAAATTTACCGATACTCTGTAGGAGTCAGTTGAAAATAGGATTGTTTACGATGTCCGATAACTGGCTCTTTAACTTTGAATTATGCTGGCAAATAAAAGCTATGAAAGAAAAAGCTTTTTAGAAACTAAATACTTGCTCTTTTGTGTATTTAATTAAGATATTTTTTTTCCCATAGAAACCCATTTTGTACTGAGGAGCTTCTATGTAACTAGACCCATGATGCTAAAATAATAATTTAAAATTTTTCAAAAATATCCTGAAGCTTCATTTGCTTTTAACAGTTTGGAGGCTNCTAAATACTTGCTCTTTTCTTTTGTGTATTTAATTATTTTTTTTCCCATAGAAACCCATTTTGTACTGAGGAGCTTCTATGTAACTAGACCCATGATGCTAAAATAATAATTTAAAATTTTTCAAAAATATCCTGAAGCTTCATTTGCTTTTAACAGTTTGGAGGCTTTAGTTAGCTAAATCTATCCTTTTCAATTTTAATTAAAACTTCATTTTTTATAGCATAGTGTTATCAGTTGGAAAAGGATGGTGTATGGCAGTAGAGGTAGAAGAGGAGAATGTGCATGCTTTGCTATTGAACATCCAAGGGACATAATTTTCTTCAATGCGCAGTAGGGTTAGCCTTAATTTCATGTCCTATAAGGGATGCTGCAGAGTACTATTAGTCAAAGTGAAATGAAAATAAGACTGTTTCTCAGGCAAGAGAAAACATTTTCACAAGAGATCATATCAAAAGCAGTTAATTTGAAGGAAGGGGAAAAACTATAGTCTAATGTGGGAGCAAGAGAGGAATATCATGAATTTGTGCTAACAGTTCTCTTTCTGTTATTTTCATCTGCTTAGAGAATGATGAGAGATGCAGTGAGAGCTCAGTTTCAGAAATAATCTTGTTTTCAGAGATATTTACTTAAAAGTGTATATATAAACTACAAATTAGTCTCTTCAGCCTCTCCCTAAACGAATGTAGAACTAATGACATTATTTTAGAATGTACTGTAGAACAAGAATTGTAATAGTTACGGCTGCCATAATGACCATAGGTTATACTCTTAAGCCCACAGATACACTCAGTGCAAGCAATAATTATTTTCCAATTATTTTTTGAGAGGAGAGAGAAACTTTCTAAGAAGTACTAAGCTTCTGTAGATACTAGGAAAATACATCCATAGCTGAAGAACATAAGAACTTGGCTTGCCCCAAAGCATTTCTGACTACAATGTCCTCTTCAGCGGAGGGAAATTATATTCTCAGCTGCCAGATCCACACATTCTGTGTTGTTGAATCAAATGCTCTGTTTTTCTTTCTTAGACTCTGTCAGTAATTTCCTAGTGTCACTGGGCAAGTCTTTTTAATTTCCAGTCTAGAAGGATTTGCTGATTGCTGGTAGTTCTTTGATCACTTCTTCAAACAACTGATCATAATAATTACGATGCTCTTATTTAATGAGGCAGCACTCCTCTAAGAATTAAGCAAATATTATTTATGGCTCAAGTAATTCAGGTACAGAGAAATTTAAATCATCATGTAGGACCGAAGGGAGGGCTCCACTATTTCTGTCTAAGATATCTCAGAAAGAATTATGAGTGCTTACATCCTCTAAGATTTGCTCAGTAGCTCTGATGCTGCTAAAAATTGTGGAACTTTTTGTGCATAAATACGAGGACAGTACATAGATCTTTGCTGTCAGTTCTTATTTGCAAATGAACCTCCAAGACTTACTGCAAAGTATTTGTTCATATATTCTTCAGTCTGTCATATTTTATAATTTTTAGCCCAAATTTCCTTCCGTTCTCTACACACAAGAATCATAGAATCATAGAATATGCTGAGTTGGAAGGGACCCACAAGAAGAACCTATACAAAGTTTTTAGATAGGGACAAATGATTTTTCAAGGTCTCGGTTGCATACAATTTCTGCTCATAGCCTATATTGGTTAGGAATAGGAGCAAAAGAAAAAAAACCTGCCAAAATACAGCCTCTTAGCTAAAATGCCTGTGCCAGCATGAAGCCCTAATAGTGATACGGTTATTGGGTAAGGATTGTCCTTTTACAAGAAAAAGCTTATTTTGTTCAAAAAGTGGGATAAGCCACACCAGAAAATTGTGTTTGTTGACATAACTTGTAACCCTGGGAATGCTACTGTTCGACCAGCGAAATGCAATTTACTCCTTCTTTGACAATTTTCACACAAGCATGTCTGAATTAATCTATTGTGTAGGATTGCTCTTGTAAGCCTTAGCTCCTATATGTGATTGCCGTAGCAAATGTAGAGTTAAATTCAAGCTAACGCTTAAGAGTGGGTTGGAACATGGCAAAGTGGGCAACGAAATGCTGTGGGCACAATTAATGTTTAGAATACTGAACAAAAATAAAACATTGTTAACGTTAGCCAAGTGACTTTATTTGTTGGCTTTACTTTTTACTCACCCCCAAAACTATCTTTGAGATTTCATATGAGGGGCCTCTGAAATGGTGCTGGGAAGTGCTTTGTCAAAATGGTAATAGAAGATTTGATGTAAGTATACTCCAGAGGCACTGTATGCCAGCCAACAACAGCAACAACAACAAACAAATAAATAAATAAAAATGCAAGCATCTCTTCCAAAACCAGACAAGCTAATTATATTAGCAGACTACATAGTGAGGTCACCTTTACTTTCCTTGGTCTCTGAAAACATTATCATCCGTGAAATTTTATTTGCTAGTTGTCAGTCCACAGAGTCTCAACTGGTTCTTCCATACATGATTCATAAGGGCAAAGGTCTTTAAAAATTTCCACATCATACTGAATGGCTCTCCGTCTTGTACAATCTGCTCCTTCTTCCTCACATCATGCCTCCTTCCTTTGCGCCGTGCAGTTCTCCCACACTACTGTTCTTCATTTCCCTTGCATATTATCCTTATTTTCTTTTTCTTTATTTTATCTGAACTTCTTGGTACATAGAGTGGAACTTGATGCATTCTTTTCTTATGTCTTTCTTTGAATCAGAGGCTAGCTGAATATGACTAGAATTTATGCCAGGGACAGATTTTGTTCATTTCAAATAGGAGTGACCTGTGGGAAAAAGGATTTATTGAAAGGTAATGACACTTGCTGCTAGTTCAAAGCTGAACAGTGCTAAGGGGTCAGTCAGTTCAGTGAAAGGGGCAAAAAATTTAAAATGGATGGAGTGGATTAAGAACATCATGCTCAGATACCTGCTTTCCACTTGAAGTAAGAAAAATTCTAGTAACAAGACTGGGGAAGGTGAGAGGGGAAGGTAGTATGTGTAATAATATATTCAAAACTATTAAGTGAAAAAAAAAATGGGGATGGCAAATCTTCAAAAAAAATATTGTGCAATGCTTTAAAGCAACCAACTAAATAAATAATTTGTTTTTATTTTTAAGTGCATCAGAATAATACTGAAGATAATCAACTAGAGGGAAAGACTGCTGTTTTATAAGGATCTTTCTTGGTCTCTTTGAACTTTGTACACCGTTTTATATCGTGTCATGAATGGATACCCAGAATTAAACACAGATGCTATATCTTAGTTATTTTAAAAAATGGTAGAGAAACTTTGCATGTGTTTTTTAGCATGTCGCTGCTGTTGTCCTTTCATTTTCAATTTCAATTCCTTCCCTTTGACTTCAGTTAAAACGACATATCTGTAAGCAATAGGAAGAAGAATAGGACTTGCCTAGGGACAATCTTACCCTGTGTTCCTTACCCAAAACAGCCCAATCTTCCCCGTTACCATGTAATGGCAACTTTGAAGGAAAAGATGAAAAAAATAGCATTAATGGCATTTTCATTAATCTAGAAAGAGGAGATAAGGAGGAGTTATAAGACTATCTGAAGCAGTGTTCGCTCTGTTCTCCTTATTTGAAATTGTTTGATTGCATTCCATGTGTTTATAAATAGATGTCAGGAGAGAGAGCTGTTTTTCAAAGATGAAGTGATTTTTCTTCATGAGGTGTATGAAATGTAGGGAAGCACATTAAGGTCCTTTGGGGGGGAGAAGAAATCTAAATAATCACAAATTATTCTGAAGAATGGTAGTTTAGATGCAGCTGGTAGATTACCAGCTTGTCAGTACAGAGGATAAAATTCTTAATTAATTCTTAATTGTTGGAATGAAACCCTGGAATGAATTTCTAATGTCTGATTTTATCTTTCTATCTTTTATCTTTGTATTTTGCAGTCTGGGGACAGCTCCACTTTATTCACTTTATAATGTAAAATGCAAATGGCTTTTCCTTTAATGAGAATTAAAACATTCTTAGTCAGTATTTAAAAGAGTAGTAGAGTTCATTCTGATCATATGGTAAGTGGAACTATGTTGGCCAGACCCCAGATTGTGATATTAGCTATTCTAACTGTTGCTTTGTTTCTATAGCATATTCATATTCATGTAATGTCATTAATGAAAACTTCATTAATATTTTTTCTGTCAATACTAATATTTAATAGCATTTTAGTCATATTTTGTATAATCAAAAAAAGGGGTAATTTCCTATCAAATATCACATATTTTGTATCTAAAACTACTTTCACTTAATTTTTTTTTTCCAAGCACGTGTGAAAAGTTACAACTTTGTTCTTCTGGTCCTTTAGGCAGTTAGTTAATGTAATATTTAGAGAGAAACCAGTCTTCAATGGGATTACTCTAGCGAACAGAAAAATAGTGTTTAAAAAAAAAACAACTTATCAAAAACTGCTCTATCTTGAGGCTGATGATAAAATCACCAAAAAAGAACAAGCTTTGTATTAATATCTTATTGTAAATGAGGTATCAGAGTCCTGTTTTCCAAAAGCACATAACTCTCATTTTTTCAAAATAATGAAAGCTTCAGGACCGACCTCATAGTCTCATACAAAAAGAGATGTAATAGCTTAAAGGGGAAAAAAGATGAAAATTAGGTGCTGCAGTTACAAATAAAAATAAAATAAAAATAAATAAAAATCTGCTGGTATCCAGATATCACCTTGGACATTAGAGCAACGAAGCTGGTGAGGGGTCTGGAGAACAAGTCTTATGAGGGGCGGCTGAGGGAGCTGGGGTTGTTTAGCCTGGAGAAAAGGAGGCTCAGGGGAGACCTTATCACTGCGTACAATTACCTCCAAGGAGGCTGTAGCAAGATGGGGATCGGTCTCTTCTCCCAAGCGTCAACTGAGAAGACGAGGAAATGGCCTCAAGTTGCACCAGGGGAGGTTTAGGCTGGATATTAGGAAAAATTTCTTCACTGAAAGGGTTGTGAAGTATTGGACCAGGCTGCCCAGGGAAGTGTTTGAATCACCATCCCTGGAGGTCTTCAAAAGACATGTAGATGTGGTGCTTAGTGACATGGTTTAATGGTGGACTTGGCAGTGCTAGGTTAAAGGTTGGACTGGATGGTCTTGAAGGTTTTTTCCAACCTAAATGATTCTATGATTCTATGATTGGACAGCTGAGGAACTCCACACGTTTTCTGCCTTAGCTTCATTGGGACTCTCAAGTCTGCCTCCATGGTCCAGTGGATGGTCCCTGAGCGTATCTACAGGCTGCAGTCTGCATGCAGCATGGTAGTCATAGAACCATAGAATCACAGAATGGCTTGAGTTGGAAGGGACCTTAAAGCCCATGTGGTTCCCCCCCCTGCCATGGCAGGGACACCTCCCACCAGCCCATGCTGCCCAGAGCCCCAGCCAGCCTGGCCCTGAGCACTGCCAGGGATGGGGCACCCACAGCTTCTCTGGGCAACCTGTTCCTGTATCTAAGCACCCTCTGAGTAAAGGATTTCCTCCTAACATCTAATCTAAATCTCCCCTCTTTAGTTTAAAACCATTCACCCTTGTCCTATCACTATCTGCCCGTGTAAAGAGTCCCGCTCCATCTTTTTTATAAGCCCCCTTCATGTACTGAAAGGCTGCTTTAAGGCCTCGGAGCCTTCTCTTCTCCAGGCTGAACATCCTCAGCTCTCTCAGCCTTTCTTCATAGCAGAGGTGCTCCAGCCCTCTGATCATTTCTGTGACCCTCCTCTGGACCTGCTCCAACAGACCCACATCTTTCTGGTGCTGGGGGCCCCCGACCTGGATGCAGGACTCCAAGTGGGGCCTCACGAGGGCAGAGCAGAGGGGGACAATCACCTCCCTCGACCTGCTGGCCCCACCTCTGTTGCTGCAGCCCAGGATGCAGTTGGCCTTCTGGGCTGCAAGTGCCCACTGCTGGCTCATGTTGAGCTTCTCATCTGCCAAAACCCGCTAGTGCTTCTCCGCAGGACTGCTCTCAGTGAGTTCCTCTCCCAGTCTGTACTCATGTCTGGGATTGCCCCGACCCAGGTGCAGCACCTTGCGCTTGGACATGTTGAACCTCATTAGATTCACGTGGGCCCGCTTCTCAAGCTTGTCCAGGTCCCTTTGGATGGCATCCCTCCCTTCTGGTGGATGAACTGCACCACTCGGCTTGGTGTCATCTGCAAACTTGCTGAGGGTGCACTTGATCCCACTGTCTATAAAGATATTAAACAGCACCGATCTCAAGTGGTGCAAGCTTTCCTTTAAAAAGGCAGCCGTAGGAAGAAGTCACTGTGGTTGGGCTTATCTTATCTTAGATAACAACACAATCATGGGAGTAATCACACAGCATTAATTTATTTTTAGCATGTGAGGTTTCAATTTTTCATTTTCTATTTTGTGAGACAGAGCCTTAATTGCCTGTTTCTAAGTTATTCTGCTGCTCCTGTGGACATGGGGCTAGAAGAGAAGAATAGGAGTTCTTGTCTGTCTGTGTGTTTGTGTATTATGGGAAAAAAGTCGTAGTCTTTTTTTAAATGCTTCTTGAGCAAAGGAAGTAGTTAGTTGAAGTGGAAAATTAGATTCTCAGTAGAAGGCAACACAGCAAGCATTTGAGATACTTCAGAAAGGATTTTCAGAACTAGTTGAAATTATTTAGACATTATGTTCCCTCTAAAGCCAATAATAAAAATAAAGAAAAAAAATCTAGAAAACCTCAGATTTTGACTAGTTTCACCAGTAAAAAAATTACCTGGAGTTTTATGAATGTAAACTTGTAATAAAAGGTTCCTCTTCTTTCAGAATGGAATCTATTTTTTTCACCAAAGTCAAACTCTTCCTAATAAATTACAATCGAGAATGTGAACTACAACCAGTGAAATGGCGTAGAATAACCTAGTTTTGAAGTGTCCTGTAATTTTCTAAACGAGGCTGAATGTGGTTATGATCTTATTAAATCAGTGCAATGATAATCTGAATACTTTACTACTGTGAGGTAATTATAAGGGTGTGTTTTTGAAAAAATAATTGAGTTTTAGCTATACTCAGAATTGCTTGGAATATTTAGAATACATTTCATGGATCAGTAATTTGAGAAATCATAAAAATGATTACAATTAAGTGGTTAAAAATGTGCATCTTGCCTAGTTGTATTACGGAAACCAAATTCCCATTTTAATTATAAGAATATTAAATTTAGGTAGTAGCAGGCATATCAGTCATCTAGGTACTCATATAGTGGAGCTGGTTTCTTCTTGATTACAAGAAGGCATTTTTTTCTTTTTATTGCAGGTTGCTGGAATGCAGTTTCAATGCTGAAATAGGCATACTGGCTGAACTTAGTGGTCTCTTTTTCCACCTGTCTTTGTTCAGATACCAGTAACTGCAGACATGAGGTGGCTTTGGACTTCAAAATAGAATCTTGCTTATCTGATTTATCATCAGTGGGATTCTATCTGGAGTGCAAGAGCTGTGCAGCTTGGCACCAGCATTGCCAACAACTTGGAGGAATTGGTAGGGGCCATAGGCCATTTCACCTCTATAACGCTGACCAGAAACAAGGGAAGATGAGCATCATGTTATGAAAAATCTTACTTATTTTCTATTTAATATGTCAACTTGGTCATGGTATAGGGGAGACACAGTGTTCAGAAGGGGAGTCACTTTGAGTGTGGAGTTTCCAGTAGGACCAGCAAGTAACAGAGAGCCACCCATTTAATTTGCTTGGAACAGATGCTAGGCATTTGTCTTTACAAGCTTTGTTGGCACTGTCCACAGCATAGACCAAGTTAAAAAAAAGCTATTTTAAAAAGGCAAAGTTTTGCCTTGACTGATGAGTTGTCCCAAAATAATAAGCTGGAGAAAGTAACCATAGAGTTTTACTGAAACAAAGAAACCACAAGAAAAGGAAGGAAGGAAGGAAGAAGGGAGAAAATACACTTGCAGAAAGAGTTAAGCCATTTTTCTATTTACACGGTTTATTTCACAAGTGTCTGACTCATTGGGCATAACCAGCACAGTTAAATTACAAAATTACTATTTGGTTCTTTTTTATTGACTACAATTCAAAGCTGCTTCAAGCCTTCCAAATTTAATCCCCCCAGCTCTTTGCCAAGAACATTACCTTTTATTTTCAGCATTAAACTGTATAAGATACCCCTAAGGCTACATGCGAGCTCACCCTCCATGATAGGAGCTAACAGAGTGTATCAATTGTTCATGATTTCCTATTCTCCTGTAAATTGGGAGAGGCGGGAGGAGCAGTGGAATGCGAATTTTGTATTGTCAGCAGTTCTTTTGCAGGCTCTAGTTCAGGCAGTGCATATCGAGGTAATTAATTGTGGAATGTTTTCAGCTCTTCACTCTGAGTTACCATTTAGCAACCTGTCAAAACTGAACTAATAACCCCATTGCATGTATTTTGATATGCTTACTTTACTTTAACTGTTGGAATCCTATTTCACTTTCCCATTTTGGTTCAAATGAAGTTAAGAAACTACCATGAGCCAGTTAACGTGGAAGAAAAGGCCTTTTCACAAAGACATGATAAAACCTTTCAGTGAAGTTTTTGCTTTAGCAAATTAATTTCGTTTAAATTCCCAGGGATTTTTAAGTGTGTTTTGTAAATTTATTCTCCTTGTGCTCCACCTCCTATTCCCAAATGGGGAGTTTTCTTATTAGCTAATTGCATTGCAGGTGTGAAATGGTTATTTATAACTATAATTGCTTAATTATAGTGTCTTTTATTTGTGGAAATTAGCTCTGAACTTTAGTATAAATTTAAACAGGTGACTTCTCATGTATATTTTGAAAGCCAAATAATAAATCTATTTCTAATGGAATTAGATTTTAAAATGTCTCAGAATCTGCTTCCCATAATGTTGAAAAATCTGTGTTTAACAATAGGAATATTCAAAAGAAAATATTTTAAAATCTATTTATTTCTCTTTATTCCTAAAAGAACCTGCCATCTTTAACCCCCCTGCCCAAAATATTTCTTCTATTTGAGTCAATAAATGTAGAAGCTATTCTCCAAAAATTGCCTATGAGACAATGATGGACTTCCACTTTTCAAATGATCTAAAAGATAATTTTCCTGTGCATTTTATTCTTGTATCAAGTTCAAGATAAAGATCAGGATGAGAATATGGTTATGAGGAAATGTATAGATATACACAAACAGTTGCATATGTCAGTGTTGTCTATCTTAAAAAAATGTATGTAGTCAGTCTCTGCAGATATATAGAATGTGACTGATATCTATCACATGTGCAATAATAAAGTTTATTGAAAACTTCACGGTTGCTCACCAACTGTTGCAATGATAAAATATGATCAATTTGTTTTCCAAACTGCTAATACTTGCATGTAGAAAGACCACTGTCGTATGCATAAGATGTCAATCTGTGTTGTAAATGTAGTGTAACAGATAACATGCATACACTGACAGTAACTTACGCCAATCTACAATTATGCATGTATGTATGTACATGTTGTATATGTACATGTGTGTAAGTTTATATATCATCAGTGCAATTAACGTGTGACTTCCTGCGTGATGGAAGTGTGACATGTTAACATTTAGTATAAGTTGTGAATGTAGCTATAATGCTGTTTTTGAGAAAGTGGAACTATTTTCTGGAAGAAACACATTGGAAAATTCTGCAATGTATATGATGGATTACGAGGTTGTTGGTGTTGCCACATTCTAATATACTTATTTATATTTAACTTTACTGCACTTGAGATATTCATGGTTCATTAAACTTATATTTTAGGTTTTAGGTTTGTTCTTTTTTTTTCATTTTTTATTAATGGCGCTGAAGTTTTTGTCTTTCCACAAGTGAAGTAACCTTTAGAAGCAGAGAATGGAAAGGCACTAGATATTGAATATAAATAATAAACAATACAATATAATAATACAATATAAACACAAATCAAAGCTTATCTAAAATTATCCTTCCGAGGATATATTGCAAACATAAACTGTGAAGACCCAACTGATACAATATCCATACAGTCTTGCTGATCATCAAGATCTGCTTTTTGTTTTCTTTCTCCTTTCAATTTATCCCTGCTATAAATCAGCTATCTGTATTTCCTTGGAGTGAATTCAAATTTGTCTTGAGAACAAATTAATGCTGGCAGAAGGTGTTAAAGTTGTCTTAAATTTGCCCTGTCTGCAAGTTGATCATATGAAATATTTTAATATAGACAATTTGGCAATAGAGGTTGGACAAATCAGAAAGGCAGTTCAGTTCAGGAGAAGGTCAGATTCAAATCTGAAAGGCAAAAGACAGAGTAAGAGGCACACTTTGCTGGTACTATAACAAGCTGGTTTGGTTTTATTTTTGCTGGATGAAAAATGTAAAGTGGGAAAGGACTATTTGCTGGTTTGGAGAATTAAGACTATACCTGAAAACAAAGACAATGATACAGCATTAGAAGCAGGAGTTGCTGAAAACTGAGGATACAAAAGTGTTGTAATTTTTATGTTTTGAAAAATTGCATTAGAAGCCTGATGTAGGGGTGGCTGCCTACAGGCTAGTGGAAAGTTGAAGCCTAGATATAGACACATATAATTACGTTGCTTATGCTGTTGATTGATTCACAGGCTGAACAGGTTCATGGCTAGACTGATTTCCATTTTGTTGGTCAAAATCTGAGGTGAAACTTATTTTTAATATTTTAAGGTATTAAACTTAGGGTATAACACCTTGATTTGTTGCTGGTTAAGTGCGTGTGACAATTTTTTCTTACAGATGTCTCAACTCCTTTTTCATTTCTCCTTCAGTGTATGGAAAAAATGCATTCTGAGTATTAGGCACACACAGATCTGTATGGGCAGAATAATTAAATACTATAATGTTCCACTGTGTTACCTACATTTTGAAAATGTGGATCATCTAGTCTGCAAAAGTGTTTTCTTAGAGGCACATGAGGACTCCCCTGTAAAGCAGTTAGAAGTTCTTTTGTTCCTGGAGGTTGTTTTTTGTTTGTTTGTTTTTGCATGGTCACATTCTTGGAGCCTAAGCTGTGAGATTTGTTTTTGTTGGTTGTATGAAATTTAATAAAAATCTTAATGATAATATTTGATAATATTTCTGGAATAAGCTGTGGAAGTTTCCATCATCTATTTAATAACTTTAAAGTTGGTTGTATATTTGTCTTAAGAACCGTACTAATTGCTTTAAAAATAAGACTTCATGCATGTGTTCTGAATTTCAGAATATTCTCATGTATTTGCTTTCTACTGTTTTCTTCTGTGTGTCTGTGCTGATATGTAGATTTAAAAATGTGTAAGTATCAATACAGAAGGGTCTTCTAGTTTTCTATGCTTCTGTTATTCTAGCATCCGTGAAAGGAATTGTCCGTATATGTTATAAAACTGACAGCAGTGTCCTCTTTTGCTACATTTTGACCATATATGTTTTAGAGTTCTATTTATTTATTTATTTACTTACTTAAGCGCTCAGGTCATTTGCTTCTCTTCCTGACGGTACCTTCCCAGTTAACACAGTGATTTTTGCTAACATTCCAAGAGCTAATAAGTCTCTGAGAGTTGTCAAGATAAAGGTTAACTGTACACAAATAAAAAGGTAAGTATTTGTAACCAGCAGAAATTAGTGTGTTTGTAGCTGAGGTGGTGTTTCCAAAGATAAAGTGAAAATAAGTAAATAAGTAAAACTGCGTACTCTAAATCTGAGCAATAGTCATGGACTTCTTTCTTTGTAAATATTGAGATTCAGATTAGAGGTTGCTACAACTCTGTTGCTAAAATATGAAAAAAAAAAATAAAGTCTGAAAGGCAATGTCTTTCCAGGGGAACTAGATGCAGTTNCTGTATTTGCTGAAGAAATGATAAATTGGCACTTGGTGTGATTATAAAAAAATATAAATATAAATCAGGTTTCCATTTTTAGGGCTTTATGAAATTAAAAAAAAAAAAAGCCTTACTGCAGGGACAAGCTCCAAAAGTAAAGTAACAGGAGGAAAACGAAATGAAATCTTGTGATTCAGATGCTGACCTGAGGAGTCCTGAGATTATTTTCCAATTCTGATGTAGTTCTTGTGTGCTAGGGCAGCACAGTTTTCACCCAAAGCAGTGAAGGCTACACGTTGCTTATTATCAGAGAAATTCACAGTGCCTACTCCACGTACTTGCCTTTTAGTTTAGTTTGGGGGAACCAAAGCTTTCTCTGAATAGACCATCAAGAGAGCTGGGTGTCTTCTTCAATGTAATTTTGAACATTTAAGTTCAGATTCCTGAAATACATCATATGAATAACTTGCATTGTCTTTCAACACTTCAGTTTTGAATTAAAAAAAGGTAAAAATTGTTTACCAGGAGAGATATTTGGATACAGTGTACTCAATATTTTTTGAAATGCTGGTGGATTGTTGGCTACAAAGAAATGTGAATAAGTCATTGAATTGTATTAGAGGTCGGCACATTTTAACAATTATCTGGATCTTCAAACTCTTTTGATCTCCACTTGTAAAGTCTTTCAGGAGTGAACCCCCAACTCAAGTGCTGCATCCAGTTGTCTCAAAGATTTAATACTTGTCTTTAATTATTTAAAAGACGATCAAAAGCTGTAAATTCATCATTTTTAACCATGTTTCCTGTCATTGATTTCTTTAATCATTCATTTTTCTTTTCCATTTTACTTGCATTTTACTCGTCAAGTTGAAAGGGAAGAGACTGTGTGAATTTGAGATTTAGTCTTTGAAAAGAGAAATGCTGAGGAGGTTCTGTGGTTGGTCTCAATAACACAAATTCAATGATTATTCAGTATACACTCAGAAAACACACAGTTCATGTAAAAGCTTATGTAACTCCAAAACCTAAAACTGCTTTTTCTCCCAACATCATTAAAAATACACTCTTTTTCTGAGTTATTTATTACTGAATAAATGGTCTCCAATGTTTATCTTTGAGCTGTTGAAGCCTCATCACTGAGCGCGGCTGAAGACTGTTGCTGTTCTCGTTACTCGTTGGCATTATACGCGTTGCCATTCAGATTGACAAGCTCGCGGTGGAGTACTGACCTGCAGTATGGCTAAACTGGTAACTAGCAGTTATCGGTGCATCATGCATCAGATATTAATGGAACTAGAGCCCCTGATACGAGCAGTCTTCTCATAGATCCTGATATGTGAAAGTACTTTCTCATAAAGATAATTCAGAAGGAAAGGTCTTTAAGCATGAAGACCCTCTTTGATAGCTCTCTGGAGCCTAACAAAATAAAATATGGTAAATATTTGCCTTTCATTAAATTTATCAAATGGAATAGGCACTCTAGAAGACCTTTAAAAGTAAAGGACCGTGGATTGTAGTTGGTATACTTTTGTTTTCCTGCAGCATTTATTGTTTTGGATATAACAGCTGATAGATAAACCTAGTGTTCATTACGATAAATGAATATTAACTAGTGGCAGACTTCCTGGTAAAGACTAATAAATTTTAAGCTGTTATAGGTATTTTGGCATATTTTGCTGTTTCTTCTTATTTCACCAGAATGATAGCTTGCCAGTGCCTAAAAGCTAGGACATGGCCACTTTCTTTTTATGGTTCTGAGTATAATATCATCTCCTGCACAAATGTAAGCAAAGAGCAAGTAGATGTAGACAAAATCATGCCCCTGGTGGGGTGAGCTGTGAGAAAACAGTGTTCAAATAGGTGGTGTATGAGATGAAAACTTATAAACTGATGCCACTTGTGCTTTTCTGTGTTCTTTTGTTGGTATTGGTTTAAGCATCAGTAAGGTTGGCAAACATTTTTCGTGAGTTATTACGTGATCAGCAGATTTTAGTTGCCTGTCATACCTACTATGCCTATTTACTGCAGTCAACTCCTGATTATCCAGAACAATACTGGGAAGACCAGAGCATATTCAGACTTATGCCTTATCTCCTCAGTAACAAAGTAATTTATTTTAAATAACTAGAAAAAAAATTATTGGTTTATCAAGGACAATGGTGTGAAGACCATCTTAGGATGTGAGTCCCTGATCAATTATATTGTACTGAGCTGGATGACTAGAAATTATGGTTTTGATCTGAATTAGACCCAATGAAACAACTGTGTTTTTATCAAGTTAACTAGGAACCCTGATAATGAATTCATGCTGGCTTTTTGCTCTTACTTCAGCTTTATGCCTGCTTTAGACAGAGATACATGAAAAAGCATACCTGCAGACTGATATGGACAGACATAGAGCTGGTGTATAACCTGCCAATGAAAAGTTACTTTGGTCAAACCTGAAGCAGAATGGGTTTATAAAAAATCACTATTTTACATCTTGTCCTCATTGTGGTGCTGCTGATCTAGTATGAAGAAACCTTAAGGATGATAAAGTACTCTCAAACCACAACCTTAGCATCTGGGGATGGATTGGGTTTTAGACTTGTTAAACTATGTGGAAGAGAAACAGGAATAATAGAAAAGATGAGGGAGGAACACTGCAAGGCTTAAATAAACGGAACTAGATTAAGGCCCAGAGGGGGAGGAAAAAAAAAAAACTGTAAGAAAATTTGCTGGTTTAAGTGTTGATAGGCCAGAAAATGATTTAGAGAACAATTAAAGAAATGTCTTCATTCTGTTTTTCAAGAAAAAAGGCTGCCTGCCTTCTTTGTAAATGGGAGGAAAAAAAAAGAAATAATCTCTAAGGAAGGGATTCTATTAGACTCTAACTCTGGGTCAACTAGTCAGATGAAAAAGAAATTGTATTAACTTAATGTACAGATATAATTTAAAGTAAAAAATGGGTGTAATCATCTGGCTTGGTTTTGTTACTGTCATATACACTCCGACAATATATGTTTATAAAACAAATATTGCAGAAGGGCATCACAATTTTGTTTGAAAATATCAACTCTTTTCTAATCTAAAGATTATACAATCCACTATTTTCCTTTAAAGTTTAGTTCAATACTTAATTAATCATGCTGTTATATTTTTATTTTATTGGGCTTACAGATTCTTTCTGTGGTCTAGCTAATTGCATGAGAGCAAGCCGATTAAAGGAAATAACTTTTGACTAGTTTTTCTGAGAGTTTAGCTGAAGAAATGAGGTTACAACAGGGATCGAATCCAGCATGGAAAAAAATCTTTATTACAATCAGTGATGGGGAAAAAGGAGAAGAATCCAATTTGACTTTCAAATCCCAGGTTGAGATTGAGCTGGAAGTTAGAACAAGCAACTTTTAACTTGCAAACAAAGCATGCTTGATAAGGAAATCTTTGAGGGAAAATAAATATGATACTCCAGGGTACCAGTTTCACCGAACCATTTTTTGAGATGAACCAAGCTATGATAAGATCTGGTGTGAAATAATTTTCTGGGATATGAATTATTTTAAATGCACGTTTAGTAAGAGGATTCTTTTGCTTCTATCAGTTTTCTTTAATGTTTGGAGGTGGCCAGTAGGATTTTGCAATTTCAAATAAGCTACCCTACTTTAAACACCTTCTGAGCTAAGTACAGTAAGCAGCTTGTAGTTCAGAATTTGGATTTATATTTAAGCACTGCTTATTCACAAAATCATGCAGCTTTAAACCTGTATTTATATCCCCATAAGATAAATAAGACTTAAGCATGGTTCAGATTTTTACTAACTGCTTAAGTACTTTTCTCAGTTGGCATTTTTACCTGGCTGAAGCCCTTCAGGCCTTGAAGTGCTCATTAGCTGCCTATTGATTCTGTTAAGAGACTGTAGTCTTCCTGAGCTTATCCAAACAATGACAAAATCACACCTGACAGTTCCCTTCTCCATGTTATTGGACGCTGGCTGCTTGTGCTATTGACAAAGCTGTTATTTGAAGAAAAATAAAGTAAATGCTAAGCTTGCATTTGTAGGCTGTGATACGGTTAAAAGTCACCTTTGTCATGAGAACAGCTTCATTCATCTGATTGTATTGTGACTGCAGATCAAAGGTGTCAAAAGTTCTTCTACAAACCTTTTTCTAAGTTTTTTGTTTGTTTGTTTTTGGTTTTTTTTAATCATGCCTTTTCAGTCTTGGCCTAAAATTAATAATTTAAGAGAAACGTGTCAATCAGCCTATTTCTTCCATTCTCAGATTTTTTAATTCTTAAGCAAAGACTAGTAGTGTTACTTCAAGTGTTTCATATGTATGTACAGTTTCTGCAAGATGGGTTTATGTTACACGATTATAGGCATATACATTTAATTTTACTGATGTAAAACTCTACATTTGTATATTTTCACAGAAATGCACATTCTGCTTTTGGAAAGTCTAAACGCAAACAGTATAATAAAGATGAGTATATATAATTTTAAATCGTTTTGAAATTTACAGTCAATGAAAACTACTTTTGACAGATTAGATTTGCATTCCCAGTAATTTATAATAAAATAAGAACATAAGATAAATGTTAGTAAATACATTTTCTGTCTTCACAGTAAAAGTACGTAAAAATTATGACTAAATTACTCAAGATCAGGTTCCTTTATTACTGAGAAGAAAAACCTATTTGCACAAATATGTATCATTTACAGTACAGTTTATCTGAGAAATCTTTGTAATCATGGAATACAGTTTTGAATTATTAATCCAGAATTTTTACATATGGGTTGGAGCAATCATTACTTGAGCATTTTTAGATGAGGGCATTTTTAGGTGATAATATGAAAAAAATTAACAAAACGGTTGTTTACATTTATTCTTTATCTTGTTGGAGTAAGTGGGGGACAAATTAAGGTAAAACAGGAGTGTGTTAAGGTGTCAATAAACTGAAATGTGCTATTAGATCAAATTTCTGAGTTCTTGGATCAAGATCCTCCATGGCATTAACAATATGCAGGTGGAAGATCAGATTCATTTCAAATACTCGTACTCAGAATAAAACACTGTAATATAAACTCACCACAAAGCATCATTAAAACATTTCTGGAAAAAGTAAATGAATGAAATGACAAAAACTGTTTTAGTTCCATAACTAGAATCGCATTTTGCTTAATCTCCTTGAGAACTATTTTTCTGACCTGTAGAAATAATTTATTAATTATAGTAATTCCATATTTGTTTATTGCAGTCATTCTGTAAATAAATGTCAACTTCTAGCTCAGAGGCTTTAAAAACAGTCAAATAATATTCGTAGTGATTCATGCCTAGAAATTGTGTTTCAAGCTGTGAACACAACACTAACCTCTGTTTTATCAACATGAGAAAACCTCTTATCGCATCAAATCAGAGCTTATCTCATGCTAACAGATGGGGAAATCCTTGCCATACTTCTGTGACAAGAATACACTAGTGTATGATTATGTACTCAAAAAGATATCTTCAAATGTTAGGGGGGAGGATTATTTTTCTTAGTGGTTTCACAGGGTGAGAGTTACCTGTTTGTGTTAGGATAGCTGCTTTCATTATGCCTTTACAGTGAACAAGTGGATTTGTGTACAGTCAGAGAAAGATATTTTTTCCCAGGAGTGTTAGAGAAAAATTATCTAAAGTTTGATTCTTTCAATGCTGACTTCTTGTTTGCGTGTTTCTTTTCTTCACTTAAAAAGAAAGCATTTTTGGAATAAAAAGATCAGTTCAAATGTTTATCAAAGATATGGAGCTTGTTGGCATTTTTTCTACATGCTATTTCTCAGAACATTTAAAGTTAGGATCTGCATGTTTCTTTATTACTACTTTTATGACTCTCCTATTATATGCAACATCAATATTGACACATAATACAATTGAGTACACGTAGCAGAATTGTTTAGGATACAGATACTGAATTCTTAACTTCCAGACTGTGGTGGAGTGACCTCGGCTGGCTGCCAGACCCCTACCCAGCTGCTCTCTCACTCCTCTCCTCAACAGGACAAGGGGAGAAAATGAGATGAAAGAGGGTCAAGATAAAGACAGGAAGATCGATTACCAGTTACTATCACAGGCCACACAAACTTGGGGAAAACTAACTTAATTTAATGCCAATTAAAAATAGAGTCGGATGGTGAGAAAAAAAAGACAAAACTAAGAAGACCTTCTCCCCACCCCACTCCTCTTCTTCTCAGGGTCAACTTCACTCCTTCATTCCTGACTCTTCTGCCTCCTCCCCGCCCTTGTGATGGATGGTGGGATGGGGGTTGCGGTCCGTTCATCGCTGTACAGCGATGTGCAGTGCACACTGTGCAGCTCCTTCCTCCTCACGCTTCTCCCCTGCTTGCGTGGGTCTTGTCCATGCGGTACAGCCCTTCAGGAAAAGACTGCTCCAGCGTGGGTCCTCCACGGGCCACAGTTCCTGCCTGAAAACCTCCTGCACAGGCTCTCCACGCAGCTTCCTTCTGGCATGTCCACCTGCTGCAGCGTGGGGTCCTCCACAGGCTGCAGTGCGGGTATTTGCTCCACCATGGTCCTCTACAGATTGCAAGGGACAACCAGCTTCACTGTGGTCTCCCCAGGAGCTGCAGGGGAACCTCCGCTCCAGCGCCTGGAGCCCTCCTGCCCTCCTCCTCCTCCGACCTGGCGGCTGCAGGGCTGCTCCTCGCACTTTCCCCTCGCGGCCAGGCCCCGCTCTGCCCTTTCTGCCATCTGTGTCCCAGCGGCAGCACCAGCGGCACTGAGGGGCTCGGCTGTGCCCGGCGGCGGGGCCTGGAGCCGGCTGGGGCCGGCACGCGGCAGCCCTGGCCTCCCCTCACACAGGCCCCGCTGCTGTACAGATTTCCCTAATAAAGGGAACACCTTTTAATTAATATCTTGTACATATTTTAGCATTTATGATGATGTAAATTTATGATAATGTAAAGCTGATTTTGCTGGGTAAACCTGTAGCTTTTCACAAATTGCTTGTGCTAACAAAGGGCAGGACAAAATTTTTGGATGTGAAATTTGAAAGATAAAAATGACAAATCTATGTACGTGTAAGGAATCATATGGTTGATAGATATAGTGCATTACCTGAGAATATATCATATTGCCATCTTGGCTGTTTGTGCTTGTTTTTTGAAGACGGAGTCCCAGAGACCAAATAATTAGATGATGGTGTCAAAACACAGAGGAGTTACTGTGAGACCAAGTAGATTGATGTGGCTTTGGGGGCTACCATTTGTTCGATCACTGGGCCTCATGGGATTTATGATCTATGAGTGCCATTACAGCAAATCTTCTAAAAGCTTATTAGAGAAAGTTAGTAGTGTTAAAGTTAGTAAGTGGAGTAAAGTTAGTAAGTAAAGTTAGTAGTGGAAAATGTAGGTCTTGATAAAAAATTTGAAATACTGAAATTAAAACTTCTGAGGTTTTATGGATATACATGTAGCTGACACTAAAATTTTTTTTTTTTTCTGAATGTTATCAAGTTGAGATAGGTATGAGAACTGGTCAAACTACCTCCTCATAACTTTACAACTCAGGTTGCTTGTGTTGTTCTTCTAGAGGACTATAATTGTTAGCTTGTGAAGGCTGCATAGGGAATTCCTTTATAGGCAAATCATATTCCCCCCGCACCCCCACCCCGCTTTTTTTAAGAGAAAATATCTTCAGAAGGAACTAAATCTATTTCAATCCCATCCAAAGTACTCTCTCTACCTCCTTTTCTTTCACATAGCAATAAAGAAACTTGAATGAGGATACAGTAAGTGAAGAATATTTTTCCACATGAAGCTGTGTGTTTGTCATCCCCCTTATCCCCCCCGGCACTGATAAGGCAAGTGTTAGTTTGAACCTGAAGTCCAATCTGAGATGGCACTGATAGAACATCTGAAGTCTCTTTGAATTTTTATTATTGCACCAGTTCAAATTTTAATTTAAAATGTAAGGCTATCTTACGTTTTGTAAAATATCCCCTTATCTGGACATAAGTTTAAAATCTCTGAAAGGTAAGGCTCTGGGTAGATTCTGTGGTGAAGATGAATTGTTCTTGAATCATGCACTACATCTTATGTAACTTGAAACATTGAACTTTGTCAGCTGTGACAGTCATATTTTTACCTCCACATAACAATAACAAGCCTCATAATTTAGAATTTAAAAAAGAAAGAAAAAGAAATGGTGTGAATGTTATTATGGGAGTGTTGTTACAGCACAGTTTAATTATTTGGTTCAGTAATGTTCAATAATTATTTCAACATAGAAAACCCTCACAATCCTGTCCATTCAAAAACTAAATGGTTTCATTACCAGTAACTGATTTACAAGGCAATTTCAAAATCTCATGACTCCTTGTCTGTCTGAGATTTATAGTCTCTAATAAGAAGGCCTGGCTAGCAGATATGAATTAACAACTCATTAAAATGAGAGCACATATTCAGTATTTTAATTTTCTGTCCTCTGTCTCACTATGGGCTAACAGCTCCCCCAGTCTACTCATACCTGTTAAGGGAGGCAATGGGGTGATTTCAAAACACTTTTGTCATCTTGTGTAAAAGTGTTGTGGAGTACAAGCATGACAGGGTTTTGTTTAGTTATGTTTTGTTCTGTAATGTTCTGGAATAGTTTATATTCCAAAACACATTCCATGCTGACAAAACTCACCTCACTGTTTGATGTGCCTCAGGGGCTGAGGACAGTCTTTTTCCTGCCTGAGTGAAAGCTACTTCAACATTTTTTGATCCTAGGAAGATGAATATTTTTTCCCAGAGACTGGTTCTGGCCTTTGAGTTTTAATGTGTTTGCTTTCTTAAAAGACTGAATACTTTTTTTTTGGAGCCAGCAATGTGCTTTTGCCACAAAGAAGGCTAATGATATCCTAGGCTGCATCAGGCAAAGTATTGCCAGCAGGAGGAGGGAGGTGATCCTTCCCCTCTACTCAACACTGGTGAAGTCACACCTGGAGTCCTGTGTCCAGTTCTAATTTTAATTTCTAAGATTGGTAGCACTGAAGGAGAGTATTTTGTTGAAACAAAGTATGGAATTGAAAAGAACTGTAACCATAGGTGGTTTCTCTACTGATCTACCTGTTCCACCAACCTTTAAAGATGTTCTCATGCCACTCCCCAGAATGAGTGTACATCAGTGAACACACACACACACACACACACACACACACACACACACACGCCAAAAAATAGCTCAACTCATGTTTTAAATCAAATAGGATCAAAGCTGTTTATTGATTTAACAAAACATAATTAACTGACAATCAGTGAAGTATATATTCAGGATCAATATCAGTAATGAAATAGATAAACCAGGACACTAGTCCTGGTCACTTACAAAGGACACTAGTCACAAAACATTAATAAACACAATTTTTTAAGCACCCTTCTATAATTAAAGCCAGAAAAGTCCAGCCTCTGCCCTTACACATGCACACCTCGCTATTACACACGCCCAGCCTCTCACGGCTGAGGGTGTTATGAGCACCCATCTCTGGAGCGCTGGTTCCTCTCCCGTGGGAGGTGGTGGTGCTCTAGGTTTATGTGTACCCATGCTGCTTCCTACAGCCCGATGACCCACATGCTGGGAGAAAGCACCAGCCCGGCTCAGCTCAGGCCCATCCCAGCCGCACCCCGCACTGACAGCCCAGCAGCTGGAGCGCAGACCTGTTCAAGCTTCTTACAAACTTCTTTTCAAGTGGACTCCCTTGTTTCTCTAAAATCTTTTGTTGATCCCTTGGTTACCATTTATATGGCTGATGGTAGCCTTAACCAAATGTGGAGATTGTTGATTTCCTCTTTAGTGATACCCATTTCTGGGCAAAGACCCTCTCAGACACTTTTGGCTGTGTTATTCACATACACTGAGAACACATTCCCATCCTATCCATGGATCATACCTGGGCCATATACCACACGTAGATTTCCCCTAAATGCTCACGTAGGCAGTTTGTCTGTATCTTAATTTACAGTTAGGTCTGAGCTAAAGAGCAGGAGCATTAACTCAACCCGCCATCTGTTATGATTAATTTAAGGACTCTTACACAGTTACAAAAAACAAATGAAGAAACACACTGCTGGAGGAATAATGTTTTTTTTTTGTTGTTGTTGTTGCAGTTGTTTCTCAAATAGCTCTTTGCTTTCAACATTACCATATGCAAGTGCGAACAGTGACAGCACAGCATTCAGTTTTCTTTGCTTTCAAAAGCAGGGATTTGTGAGCATGCTTGGCAATTTGTTCATGCTACCGTTCAGTAAAGTGCCATATTTATGTCGACATATCTGAAGTATCTGGAATAGTAATAATAAAAAAGTGTCAGCTCTCTGTACATAGTAATGGAAGATGACTTTCAACTTGTTTGTGTGCACTAGCAAAACATCAAATAACTTCATCAAAACTGACCAAAAGATGAATTTCAAACCCACAATGGCATTACAATGTACCAAAAATGAAAACAAGATAAGGATTCGTCATAGGTCAGAAAATAAAAGTGCTTTTAAACTATCAAAAGCACAGTATATGCTATTCTAATTTTTTTTCCACTTCAAGTTTCTGAAATATTTATTAAGGAATAATCTGTAGAATAATGAATATTGCTTTCCTATAGAAGTACAGAATGCATGCTATATTTCTGCTATAACATCTTATTAAATATGGATGTTGTGAATTTCTAGTACCTTTGGGGCCAGCTACTGACTGCTCTATCTTTCAGCAAATAGTTCAGTTAAGGTAAAAAAAAACAAGGCCATTAGTTTAGTGAGGGCTTCTCAAAACTGGGGAAAAAAAAAAAAAAAAAAAAGCTTTTCTACATTTTGATGGTTTGGGGGTATTAGAAAGCTACATATCCGATAATGTAGTTAAGCATTTCAATACTTCATATATTCCACAAATTTAGTGTATCGCACTGCCCAAATAAGTGATAGGTTTAATGTTTGAAAATATTTAATGTTTAAGCAGAAAGATCTTGTGGTTCTCTTAATAGTTAACTTAAGCATAGCTTTCCTCAACACATAAAAAATATAAGAATGGTTAAAGAAAGCATTTAGGATGTGGTCAGAAAGCGTAAAAGCAAAGTTAACAGGCATTACTACACTTCTGACTTCAAAATTGTAAGAGCAGCTATTTCAAAATAAGAGGGAAAAGTGAATGCTTGTTGTGTATCTGGGTGGTTCTGTGTTTCTCGTGTTCTCTGAATGACTTGCTTTCCCCTCCAAGAAGGTAAGCTGTGATCTAAGCCAAATGTAGTAAAAATGCTTTAAAGTTGTTTTATCCATCTACTGTTGATCATCTGACAAGCCACACCTTTTTATTATTTTAATTCACTCTAAGGTTTCTAGATTGCCAGCTGGTAGTAATGAGGTCATTTAAGGTCGTAATTAGAATACATAAAAAGGCAATTGGTCACTAGGAGGTCTGGGGGGGCAGTTGGAAGTGAGGAAGCATGAACCACCTCAGTAGCTCTCAAGGAAGGCTACACCACATCTGGTGTGATATGGTAGGCTGTGTTTACAAAACCATGTTAATCAGGCTGTAGCTGGGGAAAATTCCATGTATAGCAGTATGAATTAATGAATAGTTTTATTTTAAGAGAAACATTACATGAATGAAAGAAAGGGTTCTTGAAAGTGCAGTTGTCTATTTGTGCTAGGTATGTGGTGTATTTTGTTCTGCCTTCTCTCACTGGTGCAAAGATTTCTTTGCTTCCAGGCCATGTGGAACCATGGGCCAGTAATTGACATGCATAAACTGACCATTTAGTGGGATAATTGTCACTTCAAGGGAGGAAATTACAAGATCTGTGGGTGTGTGATACTTCTGCTCTGTCTTCCCAACACAGCTTTCCTAGCCAAGCCCCTCCACTGTTTGCAGTTTTTATTGAAAGTGTGTCAGGGCTTGCCTGATGTAGCTGAAGATGGTTATCTGGATGGATGCTGCTGCTTTAGCCTGTGGTCTTCGTGTGCAACTCTTTTATGCTCTTTAGCTGAACTAATTCTCACTCAGCTGCACTTGGCAATCTTGAATGTCAAATTTAAGCTTTGCAAGGGTTAGTCTAAGTATTGAAGTATTGCTGCCATGTGCTGCTGCCTGTCCAGCAAGTTTTCTGGAATCTCTTTGCCATTCAGATAATCTTGTTCATGATTTTAAAACTGAATGGTAGCAGTCAAGTTAATTTCCTTATTTTATTAGTCTGTTTATTTCTTTTAATTCATAAGCTTGATGTCAAAACCAAAAACCAAAATACTGAGGGATGTAAAAGACTAGTAGATTCTTTTGCTGGCCTCAGGGTTAGGCTTCTGAAGAAGAATGACTGAACTCTGATTCTACCTGTTGCAAGTTGGTCAGGCATGCAGGAGAATGCATACCCTCTTTAGAGGTTGTGAGAGCTCTACTTCCTTATTATGCTATCTAATAATTCTTGCTGGGATAGATAGAAAATGTCCCCAGTGATATCTGGGGATCAAAGCATTTCTGCATATGTGTCAGTAAAGTCTTTCTCCCAGAAGTCACATATATAGCTCTGAGTGTATTAGTAGTGAAACATGAAAAATAGAAATTGCTTTTGGTTGGTTGGTTTTTCCTTATTTGGTACAACTGGGTGTGTGACTGACATCTGAAAACCTAAAATAAATGTTCACTTCTAACTGTGATTAAGATTTCCATTTTCTAAAGGATAAACAACTGAAGGGGAAAAAAAAGCCACCAATACATTATCTGATACTTTCAAATTAACAGGACAGGCTTATAGAAAGCCTTATTAGTGATATAACTGATATGAGTAGATGCAGTATCCATCAAATAGGTCATTGTTGCAGAGATTTTGCTGTATGTATTAAAGGTTCATTTTGGATGTGTGTCAAGGTTTTAGTTGCATATCTTTTCATCCCCAAACTGGGGAAACACATTTTGATATCTCTTTAGACTTTTTTTTTTTAAGACCAAATGCAGGTGTTTGGTACAAGGGAAATCTGAATTAATGGTCCTGGTTTATCTACCTATACTGTGGTTACATTGTAATTTAAAGCCGATTGTGTTAAATCACTGTGTTATTCTCGTGACAAATGCAGTTAGTTAAAGGGTGTACTTCTATCAGTGCAAAATCTTCTCATAGTGTTATTAATCAAGGCACTCTTAAAATTGTCTTCATAAATATTGATCTGTAAGAATTCTAGCAAGTGTTCTAAGTGTGATATATACATAAGGGCAGCTTCTGGAAATGGCTTTTAGATAATATCTAAACAATGCTTTAAATAATTCTCTGAACTGCATTCTGCCCTCCCCCCCCCNCTTACCACCATTTAAAAA
Organism: Chauna torquata; assembly: GCA_013399475.1. Taxonomy (NCBI): domain Eukaryota; kingdom Metazoa; phylum Chordata; class Aves; order Anseriformes; family Anhimidae; genus Chauna; species Chauna torquata. Next base: position 70,210 of record VXAL01004438.1, read on the forward strand.
AAATTAAAAACTATTTTTTTAAAAATAGCACTCAACAAAGAGTGAGCTAAAATACATTATCAGGGTGGAGAGACCCTTAGGAATTAATATGGATTTGTGATTTGTGCACTGGGAGGTTTGTCTTTCACTGTTAGAGCATGGAACTGGACAGGTTGTCTGCATCACCTACTAGTTGAAGAGAACCATGTCAATCTGAACTTCAGCAAGAAAGACATTTACACCTTTAAACTCTATGTAAAGACTTTCGTTCTCCAATTTCAAGTAGAAGAGTAGTCATACACAACTGTAAATGGATCTGTACTGGTGTGGTGGTTTTACCCGGCTAAACAGGCGACCTCCACCACAACCGCTTGCTCACTCCCCCTCCTCAAAGAAACAGGGGGAGAAAATATGATGGTCAAGGGCTGAAGGGTTGAGATAAGGACAAGCAAGTTACTCACTAATTATCGTCACGGGCAAAACAGACTCAACATAGGGAGATTAGTATAATTTATTACTATAACTAGCAAACTAGAGCAGTGAGAAACTAAAAGCAAACTAAAAACCCCTTCCCCCCATCCACCCTCTTCTACCTCCTCCCCCCGAGCGGCGCAGGGGAACGGGGAATGGGGGTTGCGGTCAGCCCATATCGCTGCATCTCTGCCGCTCCTTCATGGTCGCTCTCTGTTCCCCTGCTCCAACGTGGGGTCCCTCCCACGGGATGCCGTCCTTCCCGAACGGGTCCTGCGTGGGCTTCCCACCGGCTGCAGCTCTTCAAGAGCTGCTCCAATATGGGTCCGTACCACGGGGTCCATCCTTCAGGAGCAAACTGCTCCAGCATGGGTCCCCCACGGGTGGCAGCTCCCACCGGATCACCTGCTCCTGCGTGGGCTCCTCTCCACGGGCTGCAGGTCCGGCCCGGAGCCTGCTCCTGCGGGGGCTCTCCATGGGCTGCAGCCTCCTTCAGGCCACATCCACCTGCTCCTCCGTGGGCTCCTCCACGGGCTGCAGCGTGGAGATCTGCTCCACCGTGGTACCCCATGGGCTGCAGGGGGACAGCCTGCTCCACTGTGGGCCTCACCACGGGCCGCAGGGGAACTTCTGCTCCGGCGCCTGGAGCACCTCCTCCCCCTCCTTCTTCACTGACCTTGGTGTCTGCAGGGCTGTTCCTCACTCCTCTCACTCCCAGCTGCTGTTGTGCAGCAGTTTTTTCCCCTTCTTAAATCTGCTCTCACAGAGGTGCAAACAACATTGCTCATTGGTTCAGGTCTGGCCAGTGGTGTGTCCCTTTTGGAGCCAGCTGGAGCTGGCTCTTATCTGACATGGGGCAGCTTCTGGAATCTTCTCAAAGAAGCCACCCCTGTGGCCCCCCTGCTACCAAACCTTTACCACTTAAACCCAATACAACTGGTTCTGCTCCATTCTTTCACTTGAACAACCTACTTGTTTTCATTGTGTTTACCATCAATAAATACATCAAGATATAAAGATATTTATCTGGTTTCATCCTGAAATAGTTTGGGCTTTTTTATTATGGGATAGGCTGTTTCCATGATCACCCTAAAAACTTCCTTGTCTGCAGCTGATTCAATTTGAGTTCCCTTTGGAAAAAGAATTAGCAATATGTTGTGAAATTTCAGGGGAAGGAAGGAAAAAGTTGCCTGTTCAGAATTTGAACCTACAGATAAATTATTTTCATCTTCATGTGGTCCTTAGTAATTTTGACTTTCTTCAACTCTCTTTTTTTCCTCCCATCTCATTAGCTATGTTCACTTTCCAATAGCAAAATTTCTCCTTGGTAGTCTGTAAGTTCCTGTAATGTTTAGATTACTTTAGTAGTACTTTCTCGCTAGCATTTTGTTTTTTCCACTAAAACAGTTACTTTCTTCCAAAGCTGCTGTGCTGTTTTCTATCAAATTTTAAGTCTAGTATTTTTATTTTAGGATCTTCACACCAGTAAATTAACAATGTGGGCGTCATGTAGATAGTACACAAGTAACTTTGAGAATTAAACTATGCCTTCAGTTTTTTGTACCTCAGAGTGAAAGCTGAGGCACCCTGGCCAAGTTCTGAATCATTTCAGTGAATATGAAATTGTGTGGTTTTTTTTTTTTTTGCCATATTAAGCAAAACCATGAAACAAACGCTACTGATATCACTGTGCGGTTTGTTTCTTGCTGTAAAATGTCTCAGGTACAGCCCTCTTCTAGCTGGAAAGAGAATACCAGGGTATGTAGCTTCACCTGCAGCTTTGAATCAGTAGTGAGGTTGGTCAATCAAACATTGCAGTCCCTCAGTAACAGAATGTAACATCAGTCTCCTTGCATAATCTGGAGGCAGACCCAGGCTGGAGAAGATTTGATAGTAAAGTAAATGAGAAGTACAAAAAGTAAGCTTATTTGCTTGGCTTGTATATATGAGAGGTCAAGCTGGATTATTTAACGGTATTTTCTGAGCTAAGCAATTGTGGACTAGTCCTAAAAAAGATTTTATGTATGTATTCTACTCTGTAGTGCAGTGACATTATGCTTAAAGGGCATGTCCAGGAAATGAACTTGGACTTAATCCTTCTGGCTAATTTCCCTTGGTAACAGACTTTAAATGCATTGCCACTCAGTGTCGTTCCATTCCCCTCCCTGCCCCCAAGATAATTGAGTTTATCTTGAACTACAGACTTGGATACAAGAAATGGTGAATTAGGGAGCTTTTAAAATATTTAGAATGTTGTCATTTAAATTATTATGTATAGTCCAGTTCTGTATCTAGGTTTACCATACTCATAGCTGCTGGATGGTTTATAGATGGTAATGTCTCACACTGTTAGATATTAGATGATGCACTGAAATGTGCTTGTGCATCAAACTGATCTTTTGCGTTATATCTTGTATTCAGCTGTGGAGAAATAAGGGTAAAAGAAAGATTGCTGCAAGCCATTTGAACTACCTAATGATGATTTCTTTTCTTTTCTTTTTTTTTAAAGTGCTAACAGGATGAAAGCTAGTTTTTATTTGGCTTTAAGTTGTCATAAAGCCTTAGAATAAAAATTGTCATGTTTGTGCCAAGAGACTTTATATGGCATATTGAACTCCCTGGGTGCATCTTGATTTTTACAATACTCCTTCTGTGTTTGCCTATAAGACAATTTAAAGTATTCTTTCAAATTATACAAATCTGCCTTCTTAACATCTCCTAAAAAGAGTACATAAATTGAAACCACAAAATAGCTGTGTAGTGCTGCCAAGATTTCAATTGCTTGACAAAATATCACTGAGCTGTTAGTTTCTTCAGTATTGAATTTTATAAGGAAGAAGTTTGCAAGTAGGGAACAGTTTTTGAAGGAGGTTCCTAAATTAGTGATTATTTGGTTGTTGAGGATGTCACTCTTCAACTAAATACACTTGCTATAATATTGAAAAGAATTTTTTTTTCCTTTTTTAAATAATGCTACTAGCTAAATTGCAGCGCTGTTCTGTGAGACTTCACAGACAGGTGGAAAACTGTTTGTAACTCGACCAGGGCACTTTTGGAGAAGCAAATTTTAGCACCTATTTACATTTCCTACTTGTCAAAACTAGTTGCTCTGTGATTTACTTGTTCTGCTTGGCAATAGTGGCATGGTTTGTAGAAATTGTGATCTGTTCTAGGTTTAAAATATACAACAGATAGAAATAGGCCGCAAAGTTAGGATGTGATAATGATAAAGAAGTGATGCATTCTGTCTGCAATGCAACCTCGTGTTGCGTTCTGTCTAGCTGGGTCTTAGACCTTTTTGGGGTTTATTAACCACTCATATCTATTGCTATCTTAAGAATAAAACTTGGTAAGTTTTAGCACACTGTCCATTTGGGTCTCACTGGACTGTTTAATATAAATCAGTGGGCTTATTTTAATCTATAGAGAGCATTTCAAGAGTTGGTTCTTCCTTATCTTAGAATCTTTTGTCTTGATATAGTAACACCTGAAATTAGCCAAAACTGATAATGCTAACAGAACTTACATTTGTATATGCTGGCTGCCATCAGCTTCCGGTGGAGGGAGACCACTCTTTCAGAGTTTACTAGCCTCTGTCCTTCAAGATCTAAGTGCTCTGAAGGCCTGTTAATGTTTGATTGCTTACCTGAACTTTTTGTAAAAATAGCTAGGGAAAAAACATGGAAAAACACAAAAATGTAACTTCATTAGTACAGAAGCTTTTATAAAATGTGTATTTATTCCAGGTTAGTTAGGTACCTAGTAAAATTGCATACCAAATTTTTTTGTAATGTTTATATCAAGTGGTGATTTTAAAATGATCTTTAATTTTGAAGATACTTCACTATAAACATTTTTTAATGGTTATTATCTTAGGTTATTATCTCTTCCCAGTTTTCTTGGCAATACTAATATACAAGTACATGGGTCTAAGGATGGAAGTGAGAAATGGCTGATGGAGATAAGAAAGAACGAGTTTCATTCACAACAAAGCCAGACCTGGTCATACCCAAAGATATTGTTTGCCTTCTGTTCAGTAACTGTATTTTGGCTACACTTAGATTGTGTCCAGGCACAGTTAAATCACACACGAATTGATGTCTGTGCTATTGATTCCACAAGGAGGATGAAATATGAATGGACCTAGATGTTTTTCTTTTCTACCTATTGCTTACTTTGATGAAGGAAATGGGCTATGCTGTCCCTGGTAAATTATGAAGAGTGTGAGCTGGATATCTAAATACTAGATACCAATTATTTTTAACATTAGCTTGTCACTTGGATATGTACATACAGAGATGCATCTTTACAATTTTGCTGTACTGACAACAAAATCATAAAGCTGAGTCTTGATGTTTTGTCCTTTGTATGTTCCATTCTAATTGTAATAGATTTTGACATCTTCTGGCATGGTTACAGGAAATCTAAATTATAAACGGGAATCAATCTTTTTTTTTTTGGTGGTTTTGAAAGAGTCAAATTAAATCATCTAATGTAGTTTCATTAGACTTCTTTTCTGTTTTCAAATAATGGTTATTTTCAAATTTCTGTTCCATTCCTCTTTCTTATGAAACAATTTTGTCTCCATAGTTTCCATTTTTGCTCCTTATCCCCAGCGTAAAGTGTAGAGAACATATCTTACTGCTTCAGTTCTCCGTATTAGACATGCAGATATTTACCACAAAATTTACTTGCTTATATGATCAAATTACTTACCTGTCTCATCCTAATTGTTACAGACATATGAGAGAGGAATTTAGTGTTACCATCACCCAGACTGTTCTCTCTGTTTAGTACAGAAGTAGTATTTTTGTCATCACTCTCTCTTTCCCTTGGAGTGACACTTTGCAGAGGCAGCAACTTAGGTTAATAAACTGAAAGGTGGTTTATATAAAGATTCATGTCCCTCTGATACTGTTTCCTTCAGGAAGAAAGGCTTATCTGTTCAAGCAATCCTGTGTTCTGCAGGTGCTAGATAGCAGATAGCATAGCATAATAGAAACTAGACTATTTTCAAGTCCAACAAGCTTCCAAACAGCCACTTTGTATTAACAGAGTTTTGCTCTTCTGATTTAGATCAGATACGTGCTGTACCACCTCAGGCTGAAGTTCCTGACACATCCTTTGTGGATAACTCAGGGTATAAGGATATACCCTGAATTGTAGGGAACTCTTCAGCATTAGGTAACTATGGTAGGTAGAATAGTTCTGGCATTCATTAAACTGAAGATTTTATACTGTCTGCAGCTCTGAGTTTGACTGGTTTTCTTGTGTAATGTGATGTTTCTTGTAATTTCATAGAATCATAGAATGGTTTGGGTTGGAAGGGACATTTAAAGCCCATCTGGTTCCAACCCCCTGCTTTGTGCAGGGACACCTCCACCAGCCCAGGCTGCCCAGGGCCCCAGCCAGCCTGGCCCTGAGCACTGCCAGGGATGGGGCACCCACAGCTTCTCTGGGCAGCCTATGCCAGGGCCTCCCCACCCTCTGAGTAAAGGATTTCCTCCTAACATCTAATCTAAATCTCCCCTCTTTAGTTTAAAACCATTCACCCTTGTCCTATCACTATTGGCCCTAGTAAAAAGTCCATCCCCATCTTTCTTCTAAGCTCCCTTTAGGTGTTGAAAGGCCGCAGTGAGGTCTCCCTGGAGCCTTCTCTTCTCCAGGCTGAATCCTCAGCTCTCTCAGCCTTTCTTCATAGCAGAGGTGCTCCAGCCCTCTGATCATTTCTGTGACCCTCCTCTGGACCCTCTCCAACAGACCCACATCTTTCTGGTGCTGGGGGCCCCCGACCTGGATGCAGGACTCCAAGTGGGGCCTCACGAGGGCAGAGCAGAGGGGGACAATCACCTCCCTCGACCTGCTGGCCCCACCTCTGTTGCTGCAGCCCAGGATGCAGTTGGCCTTCTGGGCTGCAAGTGCCCACTGCTGGCTCATGTTGAGCTTCTCATCTGCCAAAACCCGCTAGTGCTTCTCCGCAGGACTGCTCTCAGTGAGTTCCTCTCCCAGTCTGTACTCATGTCTGGGATTGCCCCGACCCAGGTGCAGCACCTTGCGCTTGGACATGTTGAACCTCATTAAGTTCACGTGGGCCCGCTTCTCAAGCTTGTCCAGGTCCCTTTGGATGGCATCCCTCCCTTCTGGTGGATGAACTGCACCACTCGGCTTGGTGTCATCTGCAAACTTGCTGAGGGTGCACTTGATCCCACTGTCTATAAAGATATTAAACAGCACCGATCTCAAGTGGTGCAAGCTTTCCTTTAAAAAGGCAGCCGTAGGAAGAAGTCACTGTGGTTGGGCTTATCTTATCTTAGATAACAACACAATCACGGGAGTAATCACACAGCATTAATTTTATTCAGATATTGAAATACCACGATGCAGATCTGTTATTTTGTTAAACAGGAATCCTAAGATACAATGGGTTAACAGCGATTAGTGGTTTTTGTGATCCTACCCCGTTTTCTTTTGTCTGTCTGCAGACCATCGTGCTTTTACCTTTCTTTGTAGAACAGACAGGCTGGTAAATTCATTAAATTTGCTCAGCAGATTGAAGATTTTAAAAAAAAAAAAAAACTAAACCCAGACAAAACAGCTCATCTTTTTCTATTAGTCAAAAAGCACCCTTTAAGTACTGTTGTGAAACTTTGAGTTGAGTTGTAAGAGTACTTACTCTGATTCCATGTTGGGTTTGAACATAAATTAGAGTTGTTAATTTTGTGAGAAGTTTCATCTAGACTGGTCTCTACCTTGAACTCCCACTTTCATATTCCCTAAGACAACAAACCAATAATTTGTTGTATAAACAATAGCAGTAGGGACTAAGTCTCTCTGGATACCCCCATCTGGCTGAGGAAATCTGGTTGTTAGCATATCAAAAGACTTGGTGAATTTCTTCAGTTTATATACAGACCTAAATTAGTAGGTCTTCCTAAAACTTTCCACTCTCTTTAGTGTTTTTTTTTAAAAAAAAAAAAAGCAACCTTGTAACTTTTATTGGGGACAACACTATTTAATTTTTTAATTGAGAGGAATATCTCTAGCCACCATTTCTTTATGTACAGAATATTTAATTTCTTAAACAATCTCCTACTCTCCTATTGTCAAGTTGTTGCTTTCTCTGTGAAGGTAAATGCCCATCTGAGACTGGATATTGCTTTCTTGCTGCAGTTAAAAAAAAGTTTTGGGATCCCTCATGGTAGTTTTTTGTTTCCTTGCATAAAAGAACCATATCTGGCAAATTATCAGTTGTCTTGAAGCATCAGCATTAACATTGTGTTCTGTATAGTAAAATCAGCTAGAGTTTCAGAGCATTAATGGGGATTTTAATATCTGTGTTATTGAAGCTTTCATAAAAGCATAGAGGAGGGGAAAGTTTTGTTTGCTCCCCCCATGAATACAGTATTCTGATCCTGTCCTCCAATGTGATGTTTCTTCCATGTCACTGTTGTTAATAGCCAGCAGGTATGCATGGATTCCCTTGTTTTTTTTTCAGGCTGGATTAGGTTTCTGTCACCAGAAATAAGGTGAACAGGTTTTCTTTGACACCTTTTCTCCAGTGTTATCTAGGAAATGAAAGGCAGATGAGTTCTGGAAATAACAGGATCAAGCTTCCACTTAGTCCACTACACTTTTTTTTTTTATCATTTTGGTTGACTTCTCTCTATTTTCACAGATTGGATGAAGAACAAAACACAAGAAAAGTTTTTGTTGCTATTACACATGGGAAGAGGCAGAACTTTGAATGATCTGCCAAATATCATATTTTCAGTGGAATACTTGAGTGTGTTTTGTACAAGCACTTGTCTCACAGCAGAAAGTACATGTTGCAAAAGCAGAACAATGGAAAGATCTGTTGACTGAAGCAAATCCTACTGTCATGTGGTACATAAGAATTAAATATTTATACCTACTCACAGGGATAATAAAACTGTATTCAATTATGTTGTAGACACTACAAAATGATTGTTGAGGCCTCTAATAACATTGCCACTCATAAAATATATAGAATAAACAATACATGAGAAAACATTATGGAGGAATAGTCTCTGGTCCATAGAACTTGCTTGAGTGGGGTTTTTTGTTTGTTTTAGAATCATTGGGTCAGATGAGAGAGGCCTTTCCAACCTTAATAATTGTATGATCCTGTAATTCTGTGATAAGGCTCAGGTTGCCATAAATGTGAATTTCAAAGGTGTTCTGCTGCTGCTGCTCATCACAAAAGCTGTGATGACTTCGGGTTGCACAATGAAGTATGGTTGTCCTTCAGGACTAATTCAAGACCTCCAGACTCTTAGAAATGGAACAAGTGCTGTCTCTTTTTCTTTAGCTCAGGTAATGTAATAAAAATCTTGATTTTTGTTTTTCCTCCTTTCTTCCTAAATATAAGACATTAGTCTTTTCATGATGTGACTAACACAGGTGCATTTCTCACACTTGCTTGCCAGTTACACGGGAACAATATAGGGTCCTGAGTTTGCTAGGACCCATTTGGGACACTGTATTATGGTTATGACTTTGATTCACTAAGGTAGTTTGTAACAGCCTATATTTAGACACAAAAAATCTCATTGGCTTCAGCACATAACTTGCTTAGCACCTCTTTCAGAGCCTGCCTGCAGTCTGAAACACAAAGCAGCAGCCTCTTTTGTTCAAAAATCTTTCCTTGTAGGTTTATAATTCCTCTTAGACTTGTTCACTGCAGGCATATCTTTGTTGGAAATTCTTCCCTTTATTTCTTCTGGGTCTGTTCTGTTTAACTCTGTAAGCCGAGGAACTCCAGCTGTGTTGTGACAATTTTGTAAATAGCTATTGCTTAGCAATAACTTTGTTTTCAGATGGAAGAGCACTATTAACCCTTGTTTTTTTCCTTCATGCCAAATTTTCTCTTCTCTGAGAAGGTGATGCGCACTTCTATGCATGAAGTAGTTACCATTAGTAATCAAAACTCAACAGAGGACAGCATTTGTCAGAAATTGCTTCCAAACTGATGGTGTAAATGAATGCATTCCTGTATGAGTCTGATTATTTTAAGACTTATCAGAGGAACTAGAATTACTTTCTCATTTCCTGTCAGTGATCCTTAATAGCTTCACAGTCATTCCAGTAATTGTCATGTTTCCATTATTAAATTTTAAAAATGTCATCAGACTGTCAGGTATGTGTTGCATCACTCTGACTCAGTGAGTCATGCATCAGACTGTTCTGAAACAGCAGCAATAAATTCTGGCAGATATAAGTTGGAAAATGTTTTTCTTTGTTAGTTTACATTGCCTATTTTTGCCATCTATTTTATGATGATATTTTCCCATCATCTGTGCTACGAGATGACAGTATTGATAAAGAAAAAAAACTAAGAGATAAGTGTTTAAAAGTGGACTTTGGCATTGCCAAAGAAAAAAAAATCAAAATCAAGCAGACAAGGTGTATAAACAGTATGCATACTATAAATTAGTAGAAAATTAATTTTTATACTCAGAAGCTCAGAAAGAATCGATGCTCAGTTTGACACATTATTTCTTGTAGGACCTGATCTTGCTTAATTTGAAATTGATATACATTGGAACTTTAGCGTGTAGGTGTTTTTGGTTTTTCACTTTTCTTTCTCTGTTTGTCCTAATTACTCTGGTAAAAGTGTTGCTTCTTGGTGTTTTTTCCTCTCCTCCTGACAGTGCTGTACACAGATACAGTTGACATTTGTGAGGATTACAAAGTTACTGGCCTGAAACTGCTATATAATGACACTATTGGATCTGTTTTTATAAAATATGTTCAGAGTAAATGGCAAAAATATTCAGTGTATTTTATAGGCTTGTTGATGAATAGAGAGGAAGTATTTATGAATTAAGCTAATTTGAAATGGCATAGTTTATATTTATAAGTTCAATTTATGTCTAAGTACTTTAAATTCCTGATTTATACACACAGCTTTGGACATATCCCTCATGCCACTCTTTTCTAGTTTGATAAATGTTAAGATGTGTTGTAAGGTAAACCTGTCTAAGAAATACAATGTTTTGAATTAACATTTTCCTTTAAAGATGTTGTTCGTCAGTTTATGTATATAATGTCCATGATGTCAGAGTAAGAAAAAATTAAAGGATCTTTAATGTCAGATACTTTTTTGGGCATAAACTGCAAGGTTTTGGTAGCAGAGGCTGCAGGGGTGCCTATGTGGAAGGAGGCCATGAAAACTGCTCTGTGCCAGTCACAGCCAGGGCCTAGCTGGCTCCGAAACCAGTGTAACCCCTCATCGCCCACCGAGACTTCAGCCAGTCAGAGAGGTGCGCGTGGCACCTCTGCTCAAGCATACTCAAATAAGTGTGGCAGTCCTTAGGGGAGGAGAAACAGATGCGTGCAAGCAGGCATTGCTGGGGCATGGCCAGAGACCTCCTCTTGGAATGAGGTGTTCTGTGCCAGGGGAGGCCCTGCTGCGAGGGGCTGTGGCCCATGCAGGGCCCACACCAGGGCAGGGACACCCCAAAGGGACTGTAGCGTGTGAAGACCCTGTGCTGAAGCAGAGAAAAATGAGTGAGCAGCAAGGACCGGCAGAAAGAAACCATTACAGAGACAACCCCAACCTCCTGCACTACCTGTTGCCTCACTGAAAGAATTAGGATGGAGTGGGTGAACACAGGTGAATTTGAGACTAGAAAGGGGGAAGAAGAGGTGTTTCCCGGGAGATGAGCTTGGGAGAGAGGGAGAAAAGGCGTTAACTTGTATTTGTGTTCATGTTTTCTTTTTCTCAATGACCAAATCAGTGAATAGAACTTTGTTACTTGACCATAAACTAAGGAAAATTCCCCCAGTCAGGACTGTTTTGCCTGCACTGTGTATCTTTCCATGATGTCTGAGTAATAAACTACCAGAAAAATTTTAATCTTGTGTAGTCTTTCCATAGAAACAGCTTACTTTAAAATGGATCAGTGTCCCAATGAGAGGAAGATGTTTCAGGGAAAAGGAAGGGACCGAGTTGAAGAGATTTAGTATGATACAAGAAATGCGTTTGTCATTTATTCTGTTTAGCATATATCTAGAAAGACTTATAAATGAAAAATAATAGAATATAAAAATAATAGAATGCTCTTCCCTAGATTGAGACTGTTACTAGTAGGAAGCATTTCAGCCACCTTTAAAAAGCAGCCATCTCAATGAAGCCAGCTATTCAATAATAAATAGAAATGCTACAAAGCACTCGAGATAAAACGTGCTGTTTATCATTCACTAATTTCAAAGCAATCTGTTAGAAAATTAGAAATGTTATAATGACTCAGAAATGCATTGTGTATCAACATACGGCTGGATTCTGGAGTGCTTTGCCATTTGTGACCTAAACCTGCAAATCTTGCTCTGTTTATTTCAGTAATCGTTACATGGAAATTCCATAGTCCCACTTCTGCCCTGTGGAGTACATATTTCAGACACCAATAGCATAGGAGAGGAGATCTGTCCTCTTCGGTTAGGTTGAAGGAGTAAGCATCAATGTAAAGCTGTACTGTTGATGTTTTAGCCAGGACAGATATCTTCTGTTTTATTTTTTGTGTGTCTATAAATAGAGCTAGAGGACCTTTAATTGCTGAAAGGGATGAGGAAGTGTTCAGATTTTTTTTTTGTAGAGGAAGGAAAAAGACCAAGAGAGAGTTGGAAGGTAATTTATACTTCTCTGGTGAGATGAGAAACTTTTTTTCCACTCTGTAATGAACAAGGGTAGTGAAGCTGCAAAAAATGTTCCCCCCCGCCATGTGTTTCACCAAAAGAGCAGACCCAATTCCCACTACAGTGTGCAAATAAACTCATATTTGAACTTCCTGCAAAGAAAAAGGAAGCCATCTAGCAGAAGGAATTAATCTAGTTCTATAAAAGAGGCCGAAGTGGACACTTATTCCCTGTGTGTTATTCTTACATTTTTTGCTTTTTCCTTTTTATTCATGACTCTTTTCCCCACAATAAGCAAATGAATGTTTGAAGCTCCCTAACAGATGTTTTCTTATTTTACTCAGGTGGGTTATTTATGATGCATTAGTCTTTTATATCGTTTTATTTTGGCAGCTACATTCTGAACTAATTAGCACACTAGAGGGATCTCCAAATAGGAAGTACATGGGCAACCAATGGTTAAACATCTGATACCATATTGCAGAGTCCATGACTGAAATATGAGACTGTGGCAGGCTTGAAACTGCTGCATGTAGTGTAACTGTGTTCTTCAAGCACTGAGCTGTTAGTGCTTTGCATTTTTTTGTTGTTCAACTTCATAAAGGAAACACAAGAGACCTCTTAAACAGTGGTCAATTACAATTTTGAATAATTTACCCTATACTGGCTAACTCGTGTGCATATTATGTTGTGCATGTGTTTTACCTGAAATGACTGGAAGCATTTAAGCATGTGTACGTGTGTGTGTGTTTTCCAAAAGCATGAATTTTACTGTCTTACAAAAATCCAGTGTCCTATCACTTTTGTTAGCTATCCTGATACATATTCCACCTGGTTGGCTGCTAATGATAGCTAAAGATACAAGACATGAAATACAAATGTTTACTCTTATTTTTCACCAGGAAAATGTCAGTATGAAAGAGAATCTCTTAATGAAAGAGAAATAGGCTAGAGCAAAATGATTAGGGAAATAGCCAAGATGTAGGAGACAAGAGTCAACTGCTGTTTTGCCTCATTTGGAGTAATTCATTTTTAAAACTTTGAAAGCTGAATAAAGGTCTCCCACTTTTCCACCTCCAGCCGCATGTCTTCTTAGCAGTCTCTCCCACCATGTGTCTCCTCAAATGTCTCCCAGTGCACTTCCCCTTGTGTGGTTCCTTACCTAGCAGCTCTTTCTTAAAGATGTCTGAACACAGGTGCTGTGTGCTCCTCTGACTAGATAGTTGTCATGTGAGTTGCTTACACTGGTGTCAGAGCTGTTTGAACCCTGTGTGACTGGCTACCTAAAACCTGCAACGTTGGGCTAACATGTGTGTTACCTGGCTGGGGGACCGAATGTGAACTAGTTGGGCACCTGTGCGTGATATAACTGGATGCAACTGCATGAATTAGTAGGATGCTTATATGTAAACTTACTGTGTGGCCGTGAGTGAACCAAGTGGGCATCCATGCATAAATTAGTTGGGTATTCATGCATGAATTAGGCACCAGTTGAACACTCATGCAAGAAGTAATTGGGTGTTCATATGTGAACTCTTTGGATACTCAGACATGAACTGCTTTGGGCATTCACACGTAAATGAATTAGATGCTCATGCGTGAGTGTGGCAAACCATGCAATTTAAGCCCAGTACCCCATGACAATTATTTCTTAAGTTGTGCTGTATCATGTTCCTCTTATCTTTTCTCAGAACTGAAATACCTCCCAAAATAGGCCTGGTCAAGGGGAATAAATGTCTGTTTCTTTACCTGTGCATATGCTTGCTGATTTATATCTAGGAGAGCTGGAAAAGAGACTAAGATTCCAATCTGCCAAAAGAAAGCGTGTAGTTTTTTTCCTACCTGAACTGGGCCGTTGTCTTTGTTATGTTCACTTAGCTGCCAAAGCCCTGTTCAGGGGTTGACAAATGTCACCCTTTAAACTGTGACACTGATGGAAGCAGAACTGGCTTTAGTCTTTCTATCCTTTAAGGAATTAAGGTTTGTTTGTCTCCAGGGTCTGCAGTAAGCTACATCATCTGAAGTGAGAATTTCTAAAGCAAGAAAAAGTACCAAATATGAAAAAGAGAATCTTTTTTTTTCAATTCAGGATGGATTTCTCAAAAGCCTTATTAGAGGAGGAGAAATATATAACACGAAACAAACAAACAAAAACCACTTCCATTTAAACATGAGAATTTAAGTCACATAAGCATTCTGTCTATCTAGCTGTTTTATCTTTTGACATGTAGCGATTAATGTTAATAGATGAATATATAGAGCAAAAGTAACACAAATTATTGGCAGGAGAAGTATCTCCCCTGTCAAATCATTAAGGAATTTCTAAGAATACAGGGGAATTTCTTCTTTTTCCAGGATCTTTGATCTAAAGATTTGACTGTAACCTTAATGACCATTGAAATATGGAGCAGCAATCATTTTGCTGTGTTTGAATTAGTTCAGTTCAGAGATCTGTGTTTTTTTTTTTAATCAGATGAGAAAAATCTGAAAGAACCTGAGCCAAATTGTGGTATATCTGAACTGTAGCATAAAAGCAAAATTAAGTTCAATACAGTTGTGCTGGTAGCACTTCATTGGCTGTGAGAAGCATATGAGATGTTTGAACTCTGAGTGAATTCTATAGAAACCTCCAGAGACAATATTTTTATAATCTGTGATGGAATCTAAAACCCAGCACATAATTCTCCTTTTCCTCACTGAAATGTATGTTGATTCACTCTTCTGATCATCCTCTTGAATAAGCCAAGAGACTTACTCTTGCACCAGAGCTTGCTCTTAAAATATCTGAATGGTAACAAAAGGACAAGGTAAAAGCTTTTGACTGTAAGTCAATGCCCTTTCATACTAGACAGTTGACATATACTTAATTAAAGATGCAAGGGAACAGTTTTTTTCTTTATTAATCATGGTGAAAACAGAGAAGCTTTCTACCCTGGTGGTGAGATTTGTGTAACTAAAAGACAGCAGGAGTCTTCACAGTCTATGGCTTCTAAAACACTCTGGAGTTATTTAATGTATCAGTGTCAGCCTTGAACTATTCCCTCCAGGGACAGTATCATTATCTTCATAAAGTGCAACTGGATGGTGTTTGTCTAAAGTGGCAAAAATTAATCACAGTAATGCTAGAATTTTTTTATATACTGGGGCAGCCCACTCCCCCATTTGATAAATAATTTGTTGCCTGATGTTTTGGTACTTTCACCTGAAGCAGGTGCGCGCGTGTGTGTGTTAATGGCTTGCTTTCATTCTGAATGCAGCCACAGAGAAGGCTAATGACATTTTGGGCGGCATTAGGCAAAGCCTTGCCAGCAGGTCGAGGGAGGTGATCCTTCTTCCCTGCTCAACAGTTGTGAGGCCAAACTTGGAGTACCGTGCCCAGTTCTGTGCTCCTCAGTACGAGAGAGATGTGGACGTACTGGAGAGGGTCCAGCGAAGGGCCATGAAGATGGCTAAGTGTCTGGAGCAGCTCTCCTGTGGGGAAAGGCTGAGAGAGCTGGACTGTTTAGCCTAGAAAGAGAAGTTTAAGAAAAAAAGTTCAATGTGTAGAAATATCTGAAGGGTGCCTGGTGACAGGGCAAGAGGCAACGGGCATGAACTAGAACACAGGAGGATCCATCCAAACATCAGGAAATGGTGTGTTGTTTTTTTTTTTTAAACCGTGTGGGTGACTGAGCACTGACACAGATTGCCCAGACAGGTTGTGGAGTCTCCTCCTTGGAGATACTTAAAAGCTTAGATGTCTAGATGTGGGCCTGGGCAACCAGCTCTAGGTGGCCCTGCTTGAGCAGGGGATGTGGCCCTGCTTGAGCAGGGGATTTGGCCAGATGAACTCCTGAGGTCATTTCCAACATCAACCATTCTGTGATTCAGAGAGAGCACATGCTCTGGGATGTAAAGCGATATAAAATTGTATAATGGTTTTGTAACATTAGAGCTACATAAAACTAATAAAAAAGATAATTGCTTTACATGGTTAAAAAGAATGCAATTAATTGCTTTGTTTTCTAAAATGTGTGTTGATGGTGATAGAAACTTGGTGGCTCTAAGTGTTGCAAGAAGATTCTGTTGATATCTAGCATATGAGATTGCCAGCTGAAGGAATCTAAGTACTAAGTCTAAAACTGGATGCATTTGCTGCTTTGCCACTTAAATTATGTTTTTCATCACATGAGACCATTTGAGGTTATTCATTAGTGTAGGCTTCATGTTTCTTCTCCATCTCCTAGGTGATGGAGTAATGGGATTGATTCTGAACTTACTGAAGTGTTGTAAGTCAGAGGTGTGTCAAGTGGAGTTAGTGGTGTAACCACTAACTGGTTTTCATGAAAGAAGTGAGAATCAGTAAATTGAGCATGGGAAAAAATGCAGTAGGCTAGGAGAGCAAAGACTGAAAAGCAGGGTAAATCTTGTTAGTGAGAATGTAAGACTCAGAAATGTATCGTATGGAAAGAAATATGAGCTAGCTCATCTGGTTTGTCTTGTTCAAAAAAAAAAAAAATCCTCAGTATGTCCCACCTGGTTAAACTTCAGTGTGGGCTGTGTACTACACCAGACTAATTTAAGATGTACTGTTTTGAAAAATGTATTTTCAAACTACTTTTGATGTATATAGGGGAAATGTAATGAACTGGGCTTTCAGAGTTGTTTGTCTCCTTTTTTAATTATTATTTTTGCCAGTGTTATTTCAAAATGCCCAGTGCTACAGTTTTTTACAAGTAGGCATGTGAACATGAAAATACAGAAGACATTACATTGCTGATTAAGGTATATGGACTTTTTTTTTCTTTTAAATGATGTCTGCACACTGAAAATTTTGCATTAAAAATAACCAGAATCAAGTCTGGTCAAAGACTAGTGAATAATAACCTCATTTCCAAAAGATCACTGTTACATATTGTGTTTTATTCTCTTATCAGTTTTCTGTTAGCTGGTTTCTCATCTTCCTTTCCAAGGCATGATTGGTCTCCTTCATTATTTCTTCATTCTGTTTTATACACCTGCTAAGTCATTTCCCATTCTCACAATTAATACTTACTATCCTTTTTAGTAGTCAGATAATTAAGACACACTTGGTGTGGAAAAAAATATTTGAACTTGTTCTGCAAATTACATGCATAAAAGCAACTTATCTACCTGCTATATTGCTGAGAACTTGAAGCAATTTATTTCTGTTTAAATATGCTATGCCATTTATGTGTTTCAGTTATAGTAAGCTTTTTTTGTTTCGTTCATCATTTTAAAATACTGAGATAAGGAATGGTGGTAAACAATGGATATAAATAAGACCGAATTCCTCAAAGAACAGTATGGGTTTTGGGGTTGTTGTTGTTTTTTTTCTCCCCTCCCTGAAATGCCTGTGCATACTTAATGGTGGAAGTTCTTTACTTTACATACTGCCAAGGTAAGAGATTCCTGAGACAGGTCCATGCTTTTAGCTTTGATGGGATCATTCAGTGGATCTTTCAGATGAAGTGGAATGTACTACTTTGGGTTGGTGAGGCCTGTGTTTGGCAACTGCAATGGATAGCACTAATGGAGGAATCAACGTCAATGATATACAGTGCACTTTTCAAGAAGTGCTGTTTAAAAAAAAAAAAAAAAAGGTAAGATATTTTGGGTCCAATATTCTGAAACCGTGGAATTCTTTTAACATAAGCTGTTCAGTCATATCGTGCTCAACTGTTATCTCATCAGATTTCATAAGTTAATCTGAGATTTTTGGAAGGAATTCTGAGGAAAACTCCAGAGTTGCAGCAAGTGACATTCAATTGTGGTGTCATTTAATATGTCTTACTGTGACTTTGGGCTAGACATGAAATCAAAGCTATGTCCATGAATGCAGTCCTCAAAGGAAGAAACAGTGTAAGACTTCATACAGTGACCACTTCCCACCAATAATAGTGGCATTCCTAGAATTTTTTTTCCTATATTAACATTTTGTGATGTGGTTGTTGTTGTTGGTTGTACTACTACATTTTATACCTCAACAGTATTTTTTTAATTTCTAATGGGGAATAGTTGTAGAATATAGAGCTATAGAAACTCTTTTCAGTAGTATTGCATTGCAATTACTGAAGGACTATCTAAATTACCTCCTTGAAGAGCATACAGTATAAGGTAAATATCTAATAGTTTCATATTCATTTTCCAATGACCTAGTCTCCACAGGCATCTAATAATTTCAATGAAAAATAGAGAAAAGTACATATTTTTGGGCAAATTATTTTTCAAACTTGGGAATCTAATGTGTTTGAGACTGTTTCTCTTTTAGTCTTTTTTTGAAAATTAAGTCACTCATTATTTATAGAAGCATATTAAATTACCTTGATGGAGTATGAATAAGTGATATGGGTAAAAATGCATAGCAAAAAATAGATGTTACTTTTGAGAATAAACACTATTATGATATGAGATTAAAAGAATGACATTTTTGCGTTCTAAACAGTTTTGAAAACAATGTTTCACTTAATTGTAAAACACTTCTTTTTTCAGAAGATTTAAAAATCCAGCTGTGAGGGAGAAATGACTGCAAGGTGTCAAAATGTTTTTTCCGTAAAAAACAAAGTGCTGTCCACTTCAACTTTTCTCACTTTTAGAGAATGTTTAAGCCTATTTGCATAACTAGTGCATGAAAAAATGTGATACTAGTGGGTTGTTTTTCTTTTTGACTGTTCATTATTTATCAAGTGCAGAAAAAATCAAAGTGACTGTTTCAGGGGATTTCCTATAGCTATATTATTTTTCTTGAAAGGATTTACTCATACTTTTAATTAAAAGATTAAATATAGAAGCTCTTCTGACCTACATTGTAAAAAAAAAAAAAGTTACTACAGTCCTTTCTGTATATAAACGTATGTATACACATATATATACATATGGGACAAGCTTATTGGTTGAAAAAAATCCTGTATTTAATATTAGCTTAAGAGAACAAGTGTTTGGCACATATCATGACAATATTTTCTTATTTCACCTCTATTATTACTTCAATGCACATGAACTATGTTGCAGCGGATAATTCTGTAAATATGCTGTGTTTGAGGTATACTCTGTACAGCATTTATCTAGAAAGTTTTGGCTACATGAATAGGTGCCCGTATTTGATAACTCTGAGATGTCACTTAAGCTGTTTCTTTACGTTTAGAAAGACTTTATATGAACAAGTGTTATACTTTAAAAGACTTGCCACATCTGTGTCCTAGAGCGCATATTTGCAAATTTGCATAATACCGTTTTCAAACAAGATTTTGCGGACATATTTCATACTCTATTTCAATCAAGATTTTTTTCTGGGATTTTTCAGTTTTGTTAAACATTTCCTACAGTTGGACTGCATTTACTTAGTTATTTGGATGTAGATTCTGATTCTTGACTTTTACCAAGCAGTCTTGAAAATACTGACCATATTACATAATTACATGGACATATGTCTTGAATATGCAAGGATTAGATAAAGTAAATTTTAGTGCTCATGTATGTGCATGATTATTTATACACATGTAAGTAGATGTGTATGTATTTATATTAGGAAACTTGGAAAATTAAGTGAAATCATATATAATACACTTCCATAGTTTAGTGTTCATGAATTTGAACAACTCATGTCCGGAAAACTGAATTAAGATGTATTTATAGGAAATGTAGGGGAAAAACGCTTTTAGGTTAGTCTGTTGATGCAAATGTGGGAAAACATTCATTACAAAAATTGGAGACTCCAGTTCTTTGAGGAATCCCCAGCAGGGCGAACACAGGAGAAATTCTTGGCTGTCATGGTTAATAATCATAGCGTATTTACTGAAGATTAGTGCTAGTAGTTTCAGGTTTCATTACATTTCTTTGAATTGACTGTTATGTTCCATCAGCCCTTTTTGTACTGTTAGCCCCATTCTAGCTCACTGGGGATACCTATAGAGCTGTCTTTCTTCCTTCATCCTAACACACACCACGTCATTATGATAAGAGAGGCCTAACAACTGTCAGATAAGAATGTACCTTTTATACAGCATCAAAGAATTTAATTTTCAGAAGAAGCTTTGTTAGAGATTTTACAAGAAGTGACTACATATGAAGATAGTTCATATTATCAGTGGAAGATAGAAATACACAAAGGAAACAAAGTTTTAAGGAGTTATGAATTTGCCAAACGTTTAAGATGGAAATTGAGTCCAAGATCTTTATATGCTAAGAAAGAACTTGGAGGCCTCTGGAAAAACAGAAAGGTAGCAAGTAAGAAAATGTTTCACTGAATCTACAAATGAGTACAAAATACCATAGTGCCAAACTTTGCTGGGCTCACTTTCTTTTCTAAATAGTTTGAGTTACAAATCATAAATAGTAGTATTACAATATTGCTAAAAAATTATTTTAAACAGAGAGGAAGAGAGGTAGTCTGTTTGTTACGACTTGTTTTCCTTTCTAAAATTATTTCTGGACTCTTCCCCTTCTCGTTCCAAGAATTTTGTATTGCTAGTATGGCTTCCTTGATGTCTTTTAAGAACAGTAGATGATAAAATATTTTTTTTTTTCATTTGAGGATTAAGATAACTAGTGTTTGTAAGGGTGGGAAAAATCAACCTTGAATTTCAGAGATGACAGATGCTTCAAGCTGGTGTTTGAACTAGCGTGAAGGTTTCATGAGTGCTATCATTGCAGGGTCTGCAGACAAGATTCCCATTTAATTCTTATACATCTTTGATTATGGATAGAGAAATGAAAATCCTGAAGATTTCTCATACAATCAACTTGTTCATTTATAAGATGGATATGATGGAATTTACACAATAATTTACACAGATGTTTTAAAAGACAGATTTTTAAGAGAAATATTCAGGGATATTTGTTGGAGATGGTACACCTCAATATGAGCTTCAAAACAGAGGCTAAATAAGCAGTCTTCAAGTTGTACGTTAGATGATTGTTTGACTACTCCAGCGATTAATTTCAGGGCTTTGAGGTAGAAGCATTCAGACCTTCTCAAGCAGATAAAACAAGCTGGGGATAAAGTGTTAAATTTGCATGTGCGGTAGATGAGAGCATCTGTCGTGAAACACTGTGCTGTTCTAGGTGAATGTAACTGGGCTGCCTGCTGACGCGGTATCCAACAGTTTGAGGACAGAAGGCATTTACAGCCAGTGGGTTCCCTGAGAATGGTGTGCTTCTAACAATGCAGCAAGGAAAGTCCTCTAGGTTTAGAACAGCTGAGAGAAACTTATTTGCCTGTGTAAATACTGAGGACCTAACTTTTCAATGTTTAGTCTCTTTTCATTTGATTTTTGGACCCCTTTTATGAAGAAACACATTTTCTTAACAACAGATGAGCTCAAAACTGCCTTAAATAGCAGGACCTATTGTGATATGTCAGTGAGTTTATCAGATAGGCTACACACTGCTATAGAAAGATTTTGTTTTATGCTGAGAAACAGGCCTGTACATAAAAAAAAAAAGTCAGTTTTGTCTGAAGTTGCAGGTATACAAGACAGATACCTGTCCTGTGTGCTTGGGTTGCCAGGACAAGTTGAAACTTACACTGGAATACCTCTACCTGCATGATTTAGTTTGAGCTCAGGAGGTTTTAATACCTCTCTGTTTAATAAATGACTGAATTTTTGTGTGTTGCAGAAGGGTCTTAAGGATAAATTAAAGCTTGGTATGTATAAAACCTAAAGTAACTACACAATTTCAGCATATTTTAAAACACTGAGATTTGTAGCATTGTTGGACATATTTGTAACTGAAGTTGCTCAGATAGGCTGACAAAACAGAAGGAAATTCTCCAAAAGAGGATACCATTCAGGAAAATAGGAAAGCTTCAGCTAACCCATGAGCAGCAAATCCATATAGGAAAGTATGAAACACTAACTTTTACCAGTGCAATTTCTTTATCGTCCATGAAAATATTCTCATTTATGTTGCTAATTCTACCTCTTCACCATTTAGGAAGTTAAATTCTATAGAGGAGAACAACTGAGTGCCAATAACTTGCATGTAATTTCATGTAATCTAAGTAAAATGTAAGTGTACAATACCGTCACCCCTTCTGCCAAATAGTGGCCTGAAGAAGTGGGTTTCCTGTGAGAAAGGTTTCTGATACACCTTTGAGAGTATATATGAACATACTGGCTGTTGAAAACAAATAGTCATGGTAAGCAGACCCTCAGTTTATTCTCTGAGGAATGTACATTCAATGAGGAATGGTTCAAACGCTATTATATTACTAACAAGGAGTAACTTTCTCAATCAAGAGCTGACAAGAAATAGAAAGATCTTAGGGGGATCTGAAAACAAAACTAAAACTAAAAGAAATCCAACAGTTGCTTCCAAAAAAAAAAAGTTGTTTTATACAAAGGCTAATATCTATAGTGTAGCTGTTGGTGGGATTGCAGTGTAGTATTGATGTTCCAAAGCTTGTTTTGAACTACCTAGGTTAAATACCAGTGGAGTTCAGTATGGACTGAAAACTCGTCTGAAACTGGCTAGTTGTTTTGGATACTATGGTAATACATTGCAATGCAGTGAGTTATTGAAGTCCACTGAGAATCCTGTTGAGTAACATGGATTATTTTTTTTCTACAGCAGCATAGGTTATCTGTGTTTCTAACTACAGAAGCTAGTCTCTTCATGCTCGTGTGTGGACACAGTGCTTTAAAGGAACAGTAGTTCTGTTCTGCTGTGATAACTTGAGTTTAACTCATATAACCTTTATTGTAAGGAGTACAGATAGGGTTAATGTATCTAATTATATCAATCAGCATTGTCTAACACAAAAATCCTAAAGCACTGATTTAGTAAAAAGTTGGTTTAATAAAGGGATTAACTCTGCCTACCGGCTTATCTTGCCTATGTCCTTGGATCATCGCAGCTATAGCACAATTCTGCATTGCAGAAATGGAGAGGAAAAGAATGTGCTTCTGTGATATGCTGTCTCTACTTCTCATTCACAAAAGAGTACACTGAGTATGTTCCACTCTTTTCTTTCCCATGCCCCAGTCTCTACAGCAAAGAAACAAATGAAGAAAAAAGCAAGAGTGAGGAAATGCTTCTTTTTCAGCTCTCCCAAGCCTCACGGCTTTCCTTCTGAAGTACTTCATTACTGTTGCTATCCTGTTTTACTACATTTTTTTTCCCCTCTGACATCTTGAAGTTATCATGGTGTCTTTTAATCCAGTTTCTCAAACAGTTGTTGAACGCTGACTTTCTCATCTTGGTGGAGAAACTCTGTGTCACATTTACAAAAGGTACACGCTCGATACATGATTTACTGTTTCAAGATGATATTGAAGTCGCTTCTTTACATGTCAGCTCTTTCTGTGCTGGTGATTGCTTTGCTCTTCTAATTTGTTTTCCCTCTCCTAAAGCATAGTGATGCCCTGAGTTAAATATTGTTATTTATTTTAATCTGAAACATAATTCTATTGGAAATGTGTGTAATGGAGGCAGGTGATTACAGCCTGGAGTCTGAGAAAAGAATAACTCCTTTCCCTAGGGAAGAGTTAGGTGTGGGATTCCCTGCTCCAGTATCTTGCCAAGTGCTGGAAAACTATCATTCTGGCTCTGGGACTTCCCAGAATAAGACACTATACTAGTCCTAAAACTGTTCCATATAAAACACAAAATTCAAGTTACTTGAACTGTTAAAACTGTATCCCCTATAAGTATTTTTAGTTTTCAAATATTATTTATATAGCAAACGTCCTTTATGCCAGTCATAGTATAAGTTGCAAGACGAGGTGGCAGTAAAATAAATAGAAATTCTGCAACATACTTCAGCTTAAAAAGAATTTCTCTGTGAATTGCATCTCCAGCTCCCATTTGGGACCTTAAAGATAATTTTGTGGAGAAAAAGACATTCTTGCTTATTTACATCTTCTAAAGCCAGAGAAAAAGAAAAAAGCCTTCACAACATTATTTAGGAAGGTCAAGGAATATTTTAGAGATAATAAGCCAATGACTAACTTGCTGCTCAGGACACGTTTTCTCTGGCTGTGTTTCCAGTTCTAGCAATCAGCTGAAGTGTGTTCCAGAGCAAAATGGGCCAGCTAGAAAACTATAGGAACAAAACATGAACTGATGTTGTCAGGGAGGTAGTAGCTTGATTATATTGATACTTAACCTTAATAGGTGACAGGTATGGCAGCTGCATTATATGTGAATATAGAGCCTGGGAAACTACTTGGTAGAGCGTTGGTAAGTGACATGCAGCCAGGCTGAGCTGTAACACCTGCTCAGGTCACAATCTCAACCCAATTTATTCAGCCAAAATACCCTCCACAGGTTCAGCAGGGTTCAATACTTCTCTCAGAAGACAGCCTAAATTAGTAGGGAACTAGGTATTTATCCAAAGGATAAAGTTAGCCTTATATTTAACTGAAATGTAACTCTTTTTTTCTCTGAAGCCTTGTAGCAATACTAGAAATCTGGCAGTCCAGCTTTTCCTCAATGACATTTCAGTATGGTCTGCACTACATTAGCAGTAGACCTTTGCAATATGTTTTCTGTCCTACTAGTTGGAGAAAGTACAGATGAGGAAAGTTTCTAAATGGGATATGTGCCTTTTTTAATTTTAACTAGGAAGAAAATAGGTAGAAGGTTTAGGATAATCTCCAGAAGGTAAATACAGTTTTTCCTTCATACCTCTGAAGCCAGAGTTCTGACCTGCAGATAACTGTTTTAAGGGACTTTGCTTGGTTTTGTTGGGAGCAGCAAAGTAAGATTCTCGCTGCGCTTCATTCACCAGAATATTAAGGATGTTTAGTGTTTGGAGATGCAATCTATACATCAGATTGAAAATTATCCTGCGTACTTGTGAAATAATTAATCTGTTCCTATACTGTATGTCCTCAGTGTTGCAATAAATGGTGTCAGGCTGATTGGTTTTCCCATTCTACTTTACTCTGTTTTGGCTGTGAGTAGTACGATCACATGCTTACAGAATGAGACTCTGAGTCAGCTGGATCTTTTAAGTGGATTTAAATAGACCTTCTCCTTAGAGAACTCCCCACAGAAAGTTAAAAGGCTTTTACATATTTCAAATGGCAGGTTCTATTAGAACTAAAACTAGAATACTTAATTTTTTGAACCGAAGACTCGGAGCAAAACGTAATAAATAAAAAGGTTTTATATACAACTCTTCTACTGTGTCCTTAGAGGCAGGTCCTTGCTTGCAGACTTGGTTTCAGCTGGTGGCTTTAAGTTGTACCAAGCTCTGCCGTGTTCCCTGTGGCCCCTAGAAAGGTCTGTTTGCCACTGAGACACTTCTCATCACTGCTTTTTTTTCTGGCTCTGCTTGAATGGCCAGTTCCTTGCTCCCTGCTGTCACCTTGTGCCTATCCGATGTGAACTTGGGAACGTTTTCCCCAGTGAGCACGCTCAGTAGTGCCCAAAGGAAGGAGCACTATTTCCTCTTCTGCAAGGGGTTTCCACCTAATCCCATGATGATTTTTAAATTAACATAAATTGTACAAACCAATCAAACATACATTGTCACAACATTTTTCTTTCTCTGCTTTTAAAATGGAGACCCATCTTGAAAAGCAGACCATATTTTCCATACTAAATTCAATACTATTCCAATATCAATGAAGGCCCACTGCTGTAAGCGTCGTTCTCGCAACTGTAATCATTAAATGTTGTGTTCATGTTACACAGTCATATTTGCAGAGGGATAAAATTGACCAAGCTATCTTCATTTTAAACTTGGCATACTGCTTTGTATTGAGGCTTTGGCTGCTCTTCATTCATATTGTCATATGACAGTGAAAGAATAGAACCCAGCTTTTTGAGATAATCTGCTTTTTAATTTCCATAATCTACCAATATGGCTTTTGTCATACATAAGAAGTGTCTGATTGTATCAAAAGTATACCTCTCAAAAGGTGTTCTTTGCTTCCTGTTCTCAGCTTGAGTGAAGTGAAGCTGTGCTGTGTTAAATTGCTCTGTTTGCTTTGTAAGAAAATACTTTGCTGAGGGATTAAATGTTTCATGATATAATTTGTGTCACTTCTTGGTCGTCTTTGTGGAGAAAAGAACTATATAGCTATTAGGTGATATTTTGAAGTTTCTGATGTAACTCAAAGTTTCACAGAATCAATGACATACCATGAAATTCATTAATGACTGCTACTGGTACTTCATTTTTATTTCACTTACTGATAGAAGTCATTCTTCATTTGCTTTTACTTATGCAAGCATAAAACAAACTGGAATAGATAAAATACTGTTGGGTGTAAAATGGTGATTTTAGTGGTGCTGTTGAGCAGGTGCTATATAATGTATGAAATATCTGTATGTCATACGCTTTTCTGAAAGCAGTTTGAATAATGCTTTAAGACAGGTGGTGTGGCGTAAGACATTAACTTGTCGCAGTGCACAGAACTTTAGTTTAGAGAAGCAAAACAAAATCAGAGTGAGTTAGTCAGGAATTTACTTCATGCTTGCAAAGGGCCCTGCATGGGGAAAAATCACTTTTGGAGGGAGGTAAGAGAACACTTGTACTTTCTCCACTGCCGAGACAGCAGGGTTACCTTAGGCTTGCTATCCTGTATGGTGTGGGACAAAGGAGGAGAAAGGTGAAATGTCAGCTCCTGCCCTTAACCTTGTTCCTCAGAGGTGTGATGTGTTCTGTCAATAGAGAAGTTACAACCTTTGTCCTCTCTACCTGTTCCAAGAGAATTTTTGTTCTCTCCTTGTGGAGATGCATGGCACTTAGCCATATGTAACGTGGAGCCATTTTGTTCTGTCTCTTCATTGACTACAGAATTACTGTCGTCTAAGACCCTTAACATGAAATTCAAATTAAAATACTTATGACAAGTGAAATCATTCATCATTTAGTTGGCTTAGGGAAGGTTATATTGTGTTCTGAATGATGTAAAGTCATCATTGGAGAGATTCCTATTCTGATAAGAATAAAACTCACCAAATCTTCCTGGCATATTGGTTCACTACAGTAAAGGACTTTCTCTCTGCGGTAAGGATTACCTTACACAGCATTTCCCTCTTCATTTGTATCATCTGCTCAGCTTTAACTTTTGTTTAAGAAATGCTTTCCTTACTCTGCTTAAAGAAGGTGGGATCACTTTTAACTGATAGCCAGTTTCCAGAAAATGTCCCAGTATTTTCTGTGGCTGACTTATTTATTTTGCCACTGCTAGATTTCCTTGCTGTTGTGAAGAAAATGTCCCAAGTTCTATGGGGAAAAAGAATTTACTGTAGTATTCACTGGTGTACTGGTAGAGTGGACTGTAAACTTCCAAGGCTCAATCCTGTGACCATAAAAACCATGCTCTTCCATCACTGATGGAACAAACAGATGTTATACCCCCCTGGTTAGTTTGCAATCTGTTGCTGCACAATGGTGAGGAAGGAGAACAAGTGTGAGAAGCAGCCCTGAGAGCACCCAGCTCACAGAAGGAGTGGGAGGAGGTGCTCCAGGGGCTGAAGCAGAGATTCCACTGCAGCCCCTGGAGAGACTGCAGTGGAGTAGGTGGATATTTCCTGAAGGAAGTACGGCTGTGGAGAGCCCACGCTGGAGAAGACTGTTTTCGAAAGGACTGCAGCCCGTGGGAAGGACCTGTGCTGGAGCAGGGAGAAGTGCGAGGAGGAAGGAGTGGCAGAGAGGAGCTGTATGGACTGACCACGGCCCCCATTCTCCATCCCCCTGGGCTGCTCAGGTTGGGTAGAGGAGTTAGAAATGAAGGAGTGGAATTGAACCTGGGTAGTGTGAAAAAGATGTGGGGGTGGAGGAGGTGTTTTAACTTAATTTTTATTTCTTATTAGCCAAATCTATTTTAATTGGCAATAAATTAACCTTCCCCAAGTTGAGTCTGTTTTGCCTGTACCCGTAATTAGTAAGTGATCTCCCAGTCTTTCTTGACCCGTGAGCTTTTCCATCTTTTCTCCCCCAGTCTCACTAAGGAGAGGAGCGAGTGACTGGGTGGGTGTTTGTCTGCTGGCCGAGGCTAACCCACCACAGTATGCTGTTGAAGCCTTTGAAGTCATGAACAGGAGAAGATACAGAAGACTATGATCAGACTGCATTACTGGTATATGTGTATCAAGATTATGTCCTGTTCTTTCTACAGAAAAGGAGTTTTGCTAACCATTATCATGGAGAACTTTTCATTTGTTTTCTTTTCTCTTAAGAGCTCTCCTTAAAGTGATGCATGTTATGGTAAAGAAATTAGTAAATCTTTCAAGGTAGAAATGTATGTGTATACTTGTTCTAGTCTGACCTAATATAAACAAATGAGATGTTTATCTGTAGACTCTGTGAAGGGCCTTTGTTTTGTCCCAGAAGTACTTTTTGGTTGATTGACAGATGTAGGTAACATCACTGCAGGCAACAGAATATCCTTTGCCCTGGAGGCTTAGCGGAGACGTTAGTTTGCTTCAGGTAGCTCAACTTCAAAGTGGAGCATGCATGATCAGTGTTTCAACAATGTCTTTATCATTAAAGTCATTTACATTTAAGAAGACGATCTCTCCCTCAGTTATTAAAAATTTATCACAAGGAGGCAGTGTGCTGGAGTATTGATTACGTATCTACTAGCTTTTGTGTAGTAAATATCCCTCTGGTTTTAGCTGAAAAATCTCAATATAAACTTTCCACAGAAAGTTTGGTAGTTATTCTCATCTCCCTCCCCCCTTCACCACAGTCTTACTTATTGTAGCATTCATACACAGAGTAGCATGTGTCATTCTTTCCCGCTAAACTGGTTGAACAGATTGCTACTTGTCTTTCCTGTATGTAGAAAATACTGTCTGAAGCTTTGTTTAGCAATTTGAAAAGTAAAACAAAAATGGTAGAACAGCAGTTGTATGTTCCCGGAAATCATGATATACAGAATGTAAGCAGTCAAAGAATTCTTTGTGGAAAGGCATGAGGTAGGTTGTAAGATATAAATATTACGATCTATAATAATTTACTGGCTATTAATGAGTTCTACTTCCTAAATACAGTATTTAATCAAAAGTCTTGCTGAAATGAGGCAGTAAAAATTAGATTTGTCATGATTTAAGTTCATATAATTTACAGCTTACAGGGATTTATGATATAAATGTATAGTCATAACTATGCTTATCTTCTGATTTTAGTAAGTCCTATTAGAATATTTTTAATTAAAGTTCTTACCCATTATTTGTGTCAGATGGTAATTAGTGTCTCTAAATTGACTTACAAGATAGGGTTTTGTTTTTTTTTTGGGGGGGGGGGTGGTATGCAGGTAGAACCTTCTATATTTAATATTTGTTAATATCTTGCTAGTCTTATTTGTCCTGGGTTCCATTTTAAGGTGTTTTTTTGATTGTTAATAGCAATAGAAAAATCATGCATATGATCCTTTCTCTTTAGCTTCCACCCAAAGAAAAGTTGTGTTTTGTAATCAATGTGCAGTTATCTTAGCCATCACAGAGGTACTGTGAAATCGGAAATACTCTGCTTTGAGTTACAGATTAGGACCCAACTGTGGTAACACATTTTGAACTTGTATTTTGTACAGCAAGTGAGATAGCAAGGTAAGTATGAAAAATAGCTTTCCAGGAAACAGGTTTAGAAAACCAGGAATATCTCAATTTTGTTTTTTATGAATACAGTCTTTATAGATTCTATATTAGTTTAAGATGTAGCTGACAAATTTGTTAGATCCATACTTAAAAATAAACTTCTTGTGAAATACTGATGTGTTACAGCTCACTGTTAGCAGTGTATGCTCAGTATCATATTGAGTATATTAGATCATAATTTTACTATATAAATATGCAGTTGGACTCTGAAGTTCTATCTATATAATAGCTATATATATCTAAATATATACAGACATGTACATAATGAAAACTTATCGAAGTGTGGTATTCCATGTACACAATATCTTTAAAACAATCTTTACTGTATTGTTGTATCACTTTCACCAAAAGTATCCCTGAGTGTTCTGCTCTGTGGTGTTTGCAATGTTAAGATGAGACTAAACAGAAAAGTTCAGAGCTACAAGCGTGATTCTCCAAGCTCACTGCAAAATTCACTATCTGCAAACATTGCATCTGTATCAGTGGATTACTTGAATGTTAACAGAAGGTTAACAGCAAATAGCAAAGAGAAATTCATGTTATTTACTTGTAGAATTTGAAAGTTTAGGTGTATGAATTTTTAATGTAATTTCACCCATATGTATATCACGTGAGCTGAACAGTTGCCACCTAGTAATATTCTTCCTCTAAATAGGGAGTTCTGCAGAAAACACTAATTTCTTTGGAGTATTTTTCATTTATTTTTTTAATCCTCTGTACATCCTTTCTCGGTGTACTATGGACACTTAAAATGAATGAAGAAGAAATAATTTAGGTATTCCTGTGGCTGCACAGGACCTGGCTGAATTGATATTTCATGTATACATGGTTTAATTCTGTCTAATCTTCTACAATAAAACTGTGCTCTGGGGATACAATGGGACCATACCCTGATCTGAAAATGGTTGTGCATGGTCTTTGTTGTGTATCTTCACTACTTATGGGAAACATCTACTCCTGCATAAACCATAGTAGAACAAAATAAATTATTTCCTCTACTAGTATATTACTCCTACTTGGTCTTATTCCACAATTGTCTAAGGGAAAGCTAATCTATTTGTTTTTGATTTGGAATAAGGACATTTCCAAAAAAAAGTGTTTTTTTTTTTTTGTGAGGTAGCTAATTTTTCTATGTTCTCTACACCATATTTTTCCCTTTCAACCATGTCATTAACTTGGTTGTTTTTGTGAGCGTGTTCAAAGTCTTAAAATAGTAATTTGCTGTGTAAATGCATATTCTGCCTCGCATAGCTGTTGCTTTTATCCAGTTGGTTTCTGGTGTTTATAATAATAAGTATGTTTATATATAAAAGTGTATTTTTCACTTTCCTCATTCTTCAGTTACTTCATTTTTGTCATATACACTTGAATTTCATGTCCTATTTGGATGCAGGATCTGCTGCCACCTTAAAAACACATTTTTACACTAAAACAAGTATTTTGGAAAAGCATTTATTTTCATATGGTGCTAGCAGGCAACCTTAGTGTTAATAAAGAAATTCTGATTTGGTTGTTTATAGGAGTGTTACAGTCAGCTATAAAACTGTCTTTCCTAGGGGAAAAACAGGTAGCTACTGACTGACACCAAGACTGATTTAATGTTGTTTTTAGCGGTTAACATTTTAATTGTTTTATCCTTTCTCCTGTTCACGTGATCCAATGAACTCTGTATTCTTATACAATAGTTAAAGGCAGATGAAATATTTTTTTTCCAGTGAAGTGCATACACTATGCATGTTAGACTGAATTAGCGTAAAATATATATATATATATTGACCAAATTAACACGTTAAGTATCTACCTTTGGAATAAATGTTGCCTTTTTCTGCCTCAATGGACAGATAATAATCATCTCCCCAAAGTAACTTCTTTGACACAAGAATACCAGAGTCTAAATTCTAGGTGAACGCTTTAAAATATTTCTCTCATGTACAGTCACGTTTTTTGGAATTCCTAAAAGATGTCATCCTAAATAGAAGCAGGTTTAGGTCATGGCTGGAAACCTAGCAAACGAAATATATTTTGAAAAACAAACCTTCATATGCACTTCCTTAAATGAAAAATAGTTTGAAGATATTGGGTTTTGTTGTTGTTGTTAATTGACACTATTCAGAGCCAAACAAATTACCTAGTAATATTTTGAAAATTCTGCTATGCACAATTTAGCTAAGAGCAGATTTTGCCATCATGAATTTCTGCAGTTGCTGGAGCATGAAAAGACAATAGTAAAATTGCATGGCAGCTCCCAAAAAAAGTACATCAAAGTATATTCCAAACTTTAATGAACTAAATCAAGCTAAAATAAATGGTGAAATTGTGATGTTGAAATGGAACCGTTTTCAAATTACCAGAAAGCCCTGGAAAAGAAGAAATAATAGTATGTATTTTCTATGCAGCTTCAGCAATGCTGGCTACTCTAGTTTGTGAATTAACTTTATATTCAACATTTTGTCATGTACGTTAGGTGTTATAGTGCATGAAATGAATACATAGTCACATACCAGTAGTTGCAGTTCCAAGTAATGATCGACAATACTGCCTCTAGCTAGCTAACACTTTTTCCTATGAAATATTTTCTGCATGACCACATCACATGGCAGCAGGCAGCAATGGAATTTATGAACTAGCTGGAGCTATCAGGGCTGGTGAGAAACCAATAGAGAAAGATGTATATTAAAACAAAATCTAAAAAAGGAGAGGAGAGGGCTAAGGAGAAATAGCCAACCAGAAAAAGTTGTCAATATTTCACATAGATATTTTAAACTAGCAGCTTAATGGCAGCGCAGATTTGTGTCTGTGTCCTGTTTTTAAAATTATCAGTTTTTCCTAAATATAGCCTCCAGTGGAGTGTGTTTCTTTAGCTACAAATAACTTGGGGGGTGCGGAGAGACACAAACGAATACTCTAGCTTTGTCGGGTTAGAACCATGATTTGTTTGCAAGACTAGGAGTTAGGAATGTTCAGATTATTTTATCAGGTCAAGTTCTTTGCTGAAGTCAAGTCAATAAAGTTGAGGCCTCTTTCTGTAGAAGAATCAACTTTTCCCTCAAGTTGCAGTGACTTGAAATGATTCTCTACACAGCACTCATTATACCTCAATTAGAATACTGCATCTAGTATCGAACTCAGCAGAAGTATAAAGAAGTTGAGAGCTGGACCAAGGTCAGCAAAGGGCCCTCAAGGTGGTCAGGATAGGAGCACACACACTGTGAGGGAAAAGGAATTCTTCAGCCTGGAAAGTAGAAAGTTTTGGGGGGGGGGGGTGGAGTAAGAGCATCCCCCATGTACCTATGCGGAGATCAAGAAGACAGCAAGGCTCTCCACTGAGGTGCGAGGCAAGAGGACAAGAGATGCCGGTTGAGACAAGATAGGTTCAAACTGGATATGGGGGAAACTTTTTGACTGTGAATACAGTTAAGCTTTGGAATTGCCTGCCCAGAGGGGCAGCTGTGATCTTTACCCTTGCATGTTTTCAAAAAGCACCTGGCTCAAACTCTGAACAACTATAGTGTGATCTTATAGCTGAACGTGCTTTGATCAGGAGGTTTGGCCAGAGACCTCTGGAGACTCCTTCCAACCTAAAGTATTCTGTAATTATGAGTCTCAAGATCCAAGTGTAAGCAATGTCTGAGAATTCCTACTCATGCTGTAGGGTACTATAAACTAAAATGCTCTAAATCTCTTTTTGGATAATATTCACTCCAGTGTAGTATTCCCTGGAGGTAAGCCTTCACTCTAGTATCTCTGATGAGTTTCTCACACATCTACATAATGTCTTGAAAACTTTCTGCCTCAAAGACTGTTGTGTTTGTTTTTTTTTTTAATAGAAAGGGTTCAAACATGGGACTAAACAGGTAGTCAGAGCAGCTGAGGAGGGAGGTTCACATTCAAATCCACATTCACCAATTGCTATTTTACTTGACACTTTATTTGAGTTCTGCACAAAAGAATGTACTTGAATAATCAAAGATAGATGCATAAAAATAATGTTAGGTCAATGTGCAGATGACATGCACTATAAATAAAGGAAAATACAATTTCCAACTTATAGCCCTTCCATAAATGGTATAGTTTCCTATGCTTATGCTCTCCTGGTTGTGTGGTTTTTTTGTTGTTTGTTTTTGTTTTTTGTTTTAGAAATTAGTAAAGCGGAGTTCAATGAAAACATGGTTTTGAATAACTAAATCTAAGCAAGTTTCTAAATGTACTCCAAAATAGTTAGAAGAATTGAATATAAATTAAGATTTTTTTGGTCCATTATATTAAAATGTGTGCCTTAGCCTTGGCTAAGTCAGCCAAGTCTTATAAAAGAAATTTCAAGTGGGTCATAACGTTGCTAGGTTATATGAATCTGCGCTAACTTTGGCTCATCTCATTTTAATATACTTGATCCAAACAGAGAACTTTAAAAAAAAAAAAAATCTGAAGTTCACTAATACCATTTAGTATCACATCTATGCTTGTCATGTAAATACAATGCCTGTCTCATTTTTATTCAAATAGCAATCAATCAAAATTGTCTTTTGACAGGATTTTGAGTACTTATAATAACTAATAGTTTTTTTTTTTTTTTACCATTTCCCAGTGGGGGGAAAGAAAGTAAGCACAGGGAGGAATGGAAATGATAATTTCCATTTTTACCCTTGAAATGACTAAGGAATTTTAAATATCTGTTAATTTCCATATAAAACAGCAAATGGTAAGGCCAGCTGTGAAGTCATACACGTGGGCTTCGTAGGAGCTACACATACAGTTCAATCCTAGAATTCTAAGCTTAAAAAGCACAACCAAATCCAATAATGCAAGGTGTTGGAGAATATAAAGATAGGACACAGCAATCTGGTATCATGGTTGTATGGCACTGTGTTTGGCCACTATTCTACTGATCCCAATGTGTGAGAATCAATCAATCGGAACTTGCGTTCTGCATGCGTGCATTGTGAAGTGTCATTTGCACTAGCATTTATAGGTTTCAGTCCTCTGTAGTGTATTAATAGAATCTAAAAACCTGAGTTAATCCCTTATATTGGGACCTGAAGATTCTCATTTAAAGTTATCTTAGGTGCATTAGCTAAAACTACAGCTGCATCCGAGAATAATTTTTTTCACCAAATGGCTTAGGCAGTTGTTAGAATCAGGCATGTAGACCAGAATCCAGAACATCCTAGAGAAGGGATCCTAAACCCATGTAATACTTTTACATAACCAAAACCTCCCCATAACAGCATGTTGGAAGTGACTTAAACACTTTAGTCAAAGATGTGGTATCAGCACCTTGGAGGGGCAGAGGCTAGTTGTCCTGGAGGGTGTGGGGCGTATCTGTCCTCTTCTGCTCTTCATATGTACGAGGACGTGCAATGCTCTTTCCCAGTTCACACAAGAATCATAAGCATCAATTCATTTTGTAAGCTTGGAGTAAAATACTACCATGGTAGCAAAAAGTGAGTGAGTCAAGCATACTAATGTGGATCACAACCATGTCTGCTTCACCACTTCCAAAAGCAGACGTGCTGCTGGGAGTAGACTGTGATGCAGAAAATGTTGAGAAATTAACCTAGAATATAATCAGATTTTTATGATGATTTCATCACTCTGTTGTGGAAAGTCTTATTCCTTTTGAATGCTGAACCACATTACTATCCCTTTTATAAATTTAGAGTTTTTTTTGATATTTTGATGCTGTTCTAGTGTATTTGTCAGCATAAACTCTTTATACGGGAATCATGCGTTCATTGAAAATGCAACTTTCATGGTAATTTTAGTAAAGCTTGATTTTAAACCATAACTCTTTCTGGCTTGTGTTTAAAAAGAGAGGAAAAACAGTCTTAAATTTAACACTTCTAAAATAGCCCAAGGTAGTAATATTTCAGTTAGATAAAACACTGTATTTTTTAATGGTAATCACGGCAATGTTTTCTGCAGTATTCTCTGCCAAACGTTTTCTATTTCATTGAATAATGATGAATTTTTCTTGTGTTATAGTGTGGACTTTTTCTTTCTATACTTGTAGATTTACAAGAAATAAAATAATAAATCTAGTGTTAGCTCAGAAAGGAATACAGCCAGAAGTGGAAGAGCCTGTAATGGAATTGTGTTTGCAAATGATATTTCTCCATGGAACTCAAAAACCTTCTGCTTACTTTTTCTGTTTTGCTTTTATTCTGATTGTGTTTATTTAAAGGAAGTAAAGGGGCACCTTTAAAAATAAAGCTGAATCTTTAATTGCTACTTGTAGTAAATCTTCTAAGAATAGATGGAATTATTGATATATATTGAACTCAAAGGGCTTTTAATATTTTTGCACACAAGTGATAATGGATTGAAAAAAAGGGTTGAAAGACTGATTACAAAACTAGCAATAAATCAATCAAATGATTCTGGTAATGTCTCATATCCACAGTGTGTGATGTTTAGTTTATGACATCTTAAGATCTCAAAAGCTGATTTATTCTTCCAGTAATCAGCGTTCTGATCCATTAGGTTTAATAATGTAGAGAGAAGTCACTGTTTTTTCATGAATTGTTAGTATTTTAAAATCACTCATCTGTCAATCAAGACAAAACCAAGAATTTTTTAAAAAGTAATAATTTAACTGTAGGATTATCACTGTACACTGTATCACTGCGCGCTGGTATAAGTTATTATTCAGAGGAATTCATTACACTTTTGAATTTTATGTCTAATATGTAACCTAAACAAATTTTTATTCAACCATTATAAGTATCTTACTATTTTCTATGGTATTGGGATTGGTATATGGTACTGGTATTTTTACAGAACATAAGTCAGGAGCAAACCACCCCAAAAATATCCCAGCTCTGAAGCAGAATATATTTTGTATGAAGTGTAATTTTTTAGGTATTTATAGTAGAAACAACGTGTCAGAAATAATCATACAAGATTGCATCTGAATGTCAATAATAATGACATTGAAACCAAAAGAAGTTTTAGCATTGAACTTGGTAAGATTGTTTTCATCTATCATTTGTCATATTAAAATTATTGCTAAATCACTGGATTCAGGTACTTGAAAATATCCCCCACCAAAGGAAAAAAAGCCAATCTACAACACTTGTATGTACTTTTAGACTCTACACATACAGTTGGGGAAAAAGTGTAAAAGTTATAGTTTATAGCTTTAAAATTTTTTTTAATCAATCCAAAAATCATCATTTTGGTTTTATTAGACTTTTGTGGGGTAGCAAATTCTAACACTGAGAACTTCTCCTAAGGCTGCATAGTTTCTTGGCATTAAAATGTAGGGTTTGTGAGCTTGGGTGTCCTACGTGATATTTACAGTCCTTTTCGCATGCGTGAGTGGCAGTTGGCATCTCTGAAAGCAAAGATGTGAACTACGTAAATCTTGATGGATGTCAGTCAGTGCTCTGTATGTAACCGGGAAGTGAACTGGATGTTTGTGAGATTGTGGTACGTGTTGAACATATTCCGATTCTCATGAATTACATTTTAGTGCTCTATGTCAGTGACTAAAACCAATTCATTCTCAAGCCCTGGCCATATGGAAAGACTGCAGGAAAGTTTGGAGCTAAAATCATGGCAGTTTTGTTCTGGGAGCTTCACTGATGATAAAATGGGTGTTGGATAAAGCCATTATCTATTTTAGGAATACAGATACATACAGGCGTGTACATTTTTTGTATTGATTCAAAATGCAGGGATAAAGACAACCTAGATCTCTAAAATGGTGTAAATTGCAACTTGTAATTATCTAGTAGTAACTTTTACTTGTCTGCTTTCTTTTATTTTCTCCTGCAATCTGATATACTTTGGCTGCCATCTCCCTCTGCTGTCCACACGTCCAGGTCGATAAACACAGTTTCCAAGTCAGGTAGCTGTAAAGTAGCCTGCTGACCGATGGTGATATGATACAGTTGGAGATGTTTGTGTTGTACGTATGCGGAGTTCTCGCTGTCTCTTACTTCCCTGAGCCCCACTGTGAGGGAGGGCATAGGGGGAATAGAGCTGAGGCCAAATTTGGAAGCAGCACGAAACAGATGGGGAGAGATGTGGTAACTGGTACGTGTCGCCCTGGTGAGGAGCAGGGGACATGCAGCCTTCTTGTCCTGCTTTAAACCCAGACTAGGTCTGGTGCCATAGTGGCACCAGGATTTTGTATATATTTTTTTCTCAGTTCTGGGCACATTTCATAGTGTGTTGTATAACTCCATGTGTATATTGACATCTTTTTGATTATTTGATTGTTCTTAGGTAATTTTGTAATAGGGAAAGTCTTAAAGTAACACTTAAATGCTCTACTGTTTTGAGGCCTGCAGCATGTGCTGGTAAAAAGGAGGTTTTTCTCTGTCAAACAAATTCTTGTTAGTGAAAATTTTTTCAGCTAGAAATTAGTTCATATTCTAAAATGTAATTAGTGCTTTGGTTTCAGTTTGGCTATTGGCTTGATATTAAACTGAATTGAAACTAGCAAAAAAAAAAAAGGATGAAATTAGTAATTGGGTTCATGCAAGTGAAATGTGATCGTGCTTTCTGACTGTTGCTTTCAAACTTCCTTGTTTGCCTTTTTGTTTGTTTTTGTTTTAAAAACTTGGGCTTAACGTTGTCAAAGGGAGGCAGTACTGGTTTAGCTAGGGCGTATTCTTTCGGTATTAGTTTATCAAAAAAACTTATTTAAAAAAAAAAAAAAGAAAAGTTAACTTAATAAGGACTTCTACAAAAGTAGTGCCACAGCATTTTTTCCAGTAAGCTTGGCACTCTTTGCTGAGTTTTGCACTATACAGCCATTAGCAGGCTGGCCAATGCATTGCTTTATGAGGCAATTATTTCAGCGTACTCTATTCAAAATACACATTAGAACTTAACCTTCTGAATCCTGAAGTAGCATTTTTATCACCCAACATTAGAAAAGAGTTGGAGTCAGCAATTTCCCCTTTCTTTTTATGATCTGGTATCATTAATAAAGCATTGGGCTAGTAGCTTCTTACTGTTCTCCAGGATAATCTGTGACACAAAAGGTGCTACTCTGATACAGTTGTCTGTTGACTTATTCAATAGCAGGGAAAACAGAGAAATTGTTTAAAACTAAAAATGAGTAAGGGGGGAAAAGAGCTCTTAAAACAAATGTAGGACTGATATAAAGCATATTAGGCCTGCTGCTATTGGATATGCACAAGTAGAAATGGGAAGTTAATATGGAATTTCTAATTAGGGTCACATGCTAATGAACTCCCTCTTCGTGTTAGTTTTATGCCGCTTCAGAAATTTTTTATCATATGCTTAAAAATTTATGGCTAGAAACATTAATGAAAATGAGGCGTGAATTGGAAATTGTGCTATTATGGAGATGAGTGTGGCCGTGGCTACTCTGATTTCTAAGGAGGGATCCTTTTATTGCCATCTTTTTGAGAGATGAGAAATGATACAAGTAAAATTAATGGCTAGGCATATTCTTTGCCCTGACTTGGCTGGCATTATTATATTTAAAGTTATAAAAGCTGGATTTAATAAAATTTTTAATAAATTATAAGGGGAATTTTAATAATAATTGGCAGTCTTCTTTAAGAATAAAACCTGTAAATCGGCAGAAGTGCTAAATTAATATAGTAAAGTGCATATGTTTCTAAACACTTATACATATGTGTGTATATAAAATAGCTCTCTATGTACATATGCACACACACATACACGTAGAGAACGTTTTTATATTGACTTTGTTGCTAAAGGCTGTCTCCTCTTCTTGTTGTTTGACAGCACAATTGCTCTTAAGTTCTGTGGATTCATGTTTGGGTGTAAATTTTCCAGAACTGGCATTTTTGTCTGAGGTATCTTGTAAAAAATCAATTGGGCTTGCTATTTAAAA
This sequence comes from Chauna torquata, assembly GCA_013399475.1. Classification (NCBI taxonomy): domain Eukaryota; kingdom Metazoa; phylum Chordata; class Aves; order Anseriformes; family Anhimidae; genus Chauna; species Chauna torquata. Next base: position 109,712 of record VXAL01004438.1, read on the forward strand.
TGTCAAAACCCAAAACACTACCTGTTGTATTGTTTCTTTTGGTCCCACTAAAATTATCATGCAATCTTCTATAAAATATATTGAAAACATCTGGTAATCTGTCTAGTTGGAATTGCCTTTGGCAATAGTCTAGTAACTTTTGACAGCTTAACTTTACAAGGATATTGATTTCACTGTGGCTTTATCATAGAAAACTGATGAACGGTCAAAAGCTGATAGTGATGTAAAACTAGGTTTATAGTTTTTATATGAAATGCATGCAATAAAGTAGGTTTATAAAACATAGTAAGGTATATCCTTGTGAAAACATTAGTTAGAAGAAAATTTTGCAGCATTTTTGTGTTGTGGATTACTTGGCCTAGGGACACTGAAAACATCTCAAGGCCTACTAGAGATGGACAAAAAAAGGAACACACTTACTGAAAGCAGTAGCGTACGTTGCTAATAATTACGTGATACTTATGAGAAGCTTGAATAGAGCACTACTTTATAATTTTTTCCTTTTGAAATAAGATATTAATACTATATGGAAAATAGTATAGGAAAAATGTTGTTTCTTTTTTCCAATAACAAGGAAAAATAGACAACAAACACAAATAACTGAAGGGGCATGTAACATGGGAAACGAACTGCGATTTGAATGGAGAAATATCTTTTCTGTAGAACTGAAGAACTGAACAGGAAGAATTAGAAACAACATTGGCTGTCTGTGTATTGCACTGACTGCAATAAAAGAAAGTAAAGAAAATATAGGAAATAAAATTGATTTCTTTCTGGAGAGCGTAATTACTTCACTGGCCAATTAAATATAAACACAATGAGAAAGTGTTGAAGTAGAACCACTTGTGTCAGTTCTACAGAACAATGCACGGCTGTGTGTGTAAAATCCCCTGAAGGCTTCTGAGGTGTGTGTTAATCTGGAGTCCGGTTAGGTCCTATTATGCAGGGGGATGCGAGCAACAGATGATGTAGGGTTCTTTTTGGATCTCAGTAAGAAAAACCAGACAACAAATGGCTTAATAAAATAGCTGTTTTAATAAGATAGAATAAAAAGAGGAATATAGATACTGAGTAAATCTTACATCCCTTCAGATGCTGGGAACCCCGTGTTCATGCAGCATTGGATGGACCCTGGATGGATTTTTCCACAACACTGCACAGATCCTGTCCATGGAGAGTGGTTCTTCTTTTTTGGTCATTAGAACTATCCATTTCCTTACAAGAAAATAATTATTCATAAAGAATGTTCGCATGAGAACGTCTTGCTGCACTGCTAGATAAAGGCAAGGCCAGGTGGCGGCGTTCTGGCTGGTATGGGGTGGGAGCTGCCCACACCTTGGCTACCATGAGCTGCCTGGGTTTGTCCTGCAGCCAAGGGATCTGTGCCGCACAGCACAGCCTGAAGGCCACGCTGGATGTGCAGCTGTGCAGCGCAGCACAAGCCTGCACCTACTCAGGTCAACAGCTACATGGATCACCAGCTCCTCAAAGTACAGTGGTCACCCAGTCTCAGGATCGCTACAGGTACCAGTATTGGAATCGGACTGTGTAAAGGCCGATCGGTCTCACTCAACTCATTGAGTGCTGAAGACAGATGCTGCAAAATGAGAGCAATTACCAAGCTGTTTCTGAAGATTCAGCCAACCCTGCTCAATTGCCAGTCATCTAGAACAGAAGATGCCATACTCCTTAAGAAATGTCATCAGTTCAAACTATTACAGGGAAAGAAAAAAAAAGGAAGAATGGAAAAAAAAAAAGTTTGCAATTGGAAAATGCTATATTATAGATGGGGTTTGCAAAGCTTTCTCACACTTTTTTTCCGCCCCCTTGAAATTAAAACTGGCAATTGTGGATTTTATTTAAAAAAAAAAAATAAATCTATACAGTTCTCTAAATTTTCTTTGTTCGTTGTGCAAAAAAAACAATATCCACTTGGATCAAGATATCTTGTCTTGAGCGAAGATAAGGCTATCATATAGATTAGCATCCAGACTTGGGTGTAATGCTCAGGAATGATGTGGGCCATTGGAGAGAATTCAGAGAAGCACAATGAGGGTAAGCAGAGCATATCTTACAAAATACGACAGTGAAAAGTGAACCAGTCCTTGTCTTTTTACTTCTTCCATGCCACTATATGATAAAAATAATTCCCTTCTCACACCTTTCTTTCAGGCAGTGTTTATTTTCTGTTCAGTATTGCCTTTTATAAGAACTGCTCTGTACCTTGATTAGTGTTGCTGCTTCCGATTTGCATTCTCATTAAATGAGGTACAGCAAATGACTTGTTGAAGGCTGCACAGGGAGCTCAAGTCTCCAGAGTTTCTGACTAGTGGAGTAATCACTAAACCATTCTTCTCTAACAATATATCAGAAGAGAAACCTTAAAAAGACTAAAATATTTTTTTTAAGTTAGAAAAAAAGGAAGTTGCCTCACCCCAAGTAAAGGACAGTTTTCATTCTAGGAAGAAAGAGAATTTTTAGCAGATATAATTGTAAATGGAAAAAGGAACAGAACATGAATTTTTATTGTAACCTATTTTCTTCAGTTGCTACCTTTGACATAGGGTCACAGGATCACAGACTCACAGCATG
>VXAL01004440.1:1995-52280 GCA_013399475.1 Chauna torquata
GTTGAGTTTTGAATATCTCTAGGGATGGAGATGCCATAACCTCTCTGAGAAAATTGTTCCAGTGTTTGACTGCATTCTTCCCCTCATGCAGGACTTTGTAGTTCCCTTTGCTGAATTTCATGAGATTCCTCTTTACACTATTCTCCAGCCTATCAAGGTCCCTCTGACTGGCAGCAAAAGCATGTATAAGATACTACTCTCAGATTTGTATCTGGAAACTTGCTGAGCGTTCACTCTATCTAATCATCCAGGTCATTAGTGAAGAAGTTAAATAGTACCAGACCAAGTAACTACCCCTGCAGTACATCACCGGTGACTCACCTGCAGCTGAATTTTGTGTCACTGATCACAAACCTTTATGCCATTTCAGCCAGTTTTCAGTCCATCTCATTGTCCACTTACGTAGTCTGCGCTTCGTCAGTTTGTCCACAAGAATCTTATGAGGGAGAGTGTCAAATGCCTTACTAAAGCCAAGATAAACAAGATCCACTTCTCTCAACTCATCTGCCAAGCTAGTCATCTCTTCATACAGAAGGCTATCAGGCTGTTTAAGTGTGATTTCCCTTTCATAGATCCATGCTTATCATGCCCAATCACCTCCTTGTCTTTCACGTTTGGAAATGATNCAGTCCTCAGGAACCTCCCTGCAATGGCCATGATCCTTCAGAGATAATCAAGAGTGGCCTCACTATGACATCAGCCAGTTCCCTCAGTAGTCAGTACTCTACAGGTTCAAGCTGTACTTGATGCAGAGTAAAGGACATGAGGTGAAGGTGAAGCTTCTAGTCCTATGACTAGCTCTTACCCATTTGGATGTTACATGTTTTTTGGTCATTGATCACAACAGTCATTCAAGTAGAGGGTGACCTGTAGATATGCTACATTTCTAGACATGCCCCTACCTGCAAGGAGTTGGGATAAAGCAAAAGAGATTTTGGCTCCAGTAAATTCAGCTCTTTTTCTGATGACAGTGCTGTTCAGTGAATAAATGTGGGGCCTGAAAATACTGGTCAAAGGTCACTGATTCATTATGAAGTGATTGCTCTCGTTCCCAGTTTGGAAAACCAGAATGGAAGATGTTGGCATGACTTCTGCGGACCTCATACCCATACTAAACGGTTAAACATAGTGATGGCGGAAGGGTAAATGCAAAAAGAATACATACTATCTCATATCTCAAATACCTCATTAAAATCTTACTACAGAGATTGCTGCGAGGATTGAAAAAGCATTTATTTCAGAGAGAGTCAAACAATCAGTCCTGCTGACCTAATAGGAATAATAGTTAGCTAAGTACTTTTTAATGGAAGAACACTCTCTTTATCTGAGACTTTAGAAACAAATGAGGATTTCATACATTCAGCAAAACATTTGAAGAGAAGCTCTTCCTTTGTCAGACTTGGATCAGATTTTTAATATACTCTTATGATAAAAGTACTAAAGTACTCATTACAACTTATTCTCCAAATAATTTTAAATCCATCATGTTACTATCCAAATTGCAGGTTCAACTGGAATATCATTCTCAGTAAAAGCATCTTATTACTGAAATCTTTTAGATATTATGCATGCTAGAATGAAGTATAATGATATTTTGTTCTGATCACACCAGATCAATCTAAATTGTTGCCATACTGATAATATCCTCTAATCCTCAAAAACATCGTACTATGCATTTTATTGACCTGCAAAACATCTCCTGCTATTCAAAATTTTTTCAGCTTTTTCAACTATTTCAGAGCTAAAAGAAATTCCAGTTAAAAAAATTACCCTTGCTTCTCTCTCTGCATCCAGGGTTCCACCAACTTGTTCTTGAAGCAATGCATATGCTCTTTGCAAAGCTTGATACTCCCTTGTTAGCTGGCAGAATCTTAGTTCAGCTTCTTCTTTTGGTGTGCTCTTAATGAAGAGGAAAAAGAGGTATTTTTGTGTATGTAATGATAAATATATATGATAATGTGTTTGTATATATAGACAGACACAGACACACAACAAGAAATACAATCATCCTGAGTCTCAAAGTTCAAGAAAGATTTTAAAAAAAACAACACAAGCAGAAATGGAAGGAAAGATGATCTGAGGATGAGGTAGAAATGCAAAGATCAGTAACTGTGCCTACCTTACAATTTCAGGGCAGTGTAAGCTATTATGTAAGGCAGTAATGTATAGAAATGGAAAGAAACTGATTGAGGAATGACAGGGGGATCAGTTCTATGCACCACTTTCTTCAGCAACTCCAGTGCCACCAGGTGTTCAGAAGGGGTTTGTCCTACTTATCATGCAGTCCATCACTCCCTTACTTTTGTCTCTACTACACCAGCGTAAAGCAATTTACCAGCACAAGCACACTAACACAGAAGTTACATTTCAAAAGCCGTAAGATTTTTTTTTAATGCTTTTATTACATGAAGTAATTTTAATATCTTAATTTGCTTTAAATTTTGAGCAACAGACATCGACTCTTTCAAGGTCTTTTCTACAATGCTGAGGGCAAGAAATATCCTTCTCTTTAATTAATTTTTGCTCCAGGAAGTCAGGCTCCAAGGAAAAGAGATTAAAATATTATTAGATAGTAAAGCTAGGAAAATAGGAAGCCTGTTGTGAGTGAGGAGTATGAGGCACAAGTTAGTGAACAGGATAGAAAGATGAAAGAGAGTATCTAACTCATGCTTTGTCCTCAGCCCTGCAATCTTCTAAATTAGGCCAGCTGCAGTGTGTATCAGAGCACAGACAAAACATGACAGTGGGTATTTACTACCTATGATCATTTAAGCCTTAATGAATTGCAAAAGCCTCTCTTAGTATCACAAAAACAGGAAGAAAATCCTGGTTGTATCAAAACAGTCAAATAAATTATAAGGTCAAAAGGCAAACTATTGTCTAGTAACTGTTGACTTTTGGCAAAGCAACATGCCTATTCATTTTCTTTTGACTATTAAGAAAGGGTTTGAGAAAAACAATTTTTTTTCTCACTCCAATATCTACCAAATCTGTCAGGCAGAATATTAACTTGTTAATTCTATTGCAACAACTGTGTTTTTTTTTACTGGACTTGAAACAAAACAAAACAATTCTCTGCCAAATCTTTTATAGTTTCTATGGCAGAATAGTTGAAAAATGTTTGCATTTATACTCAATGCCAATTTCTGTAGAAGAACAAATCACCTGCTACTTACATCATCCAAATCTTCCTCTGGTGTTGCTGGTGTCCTGTCTGTTTTATCTGTGTTATATGAAGTTACAGATGATGTTTCTGAATCTACGGATTCTTCATCAAATCCAAAAAATGTCTCCACAACATGCCTCTGAAAAGTTAGTTTTCCTTAGTTACTAGCAAAACAGTTAGAAAACCCCAATGACCCAGTAAACAGCAGCCAAAATCTTCTTCAATCATTGTTTTAGTATTCAGGAAGAAAAATGGTTCCTGTGTAAAGTCTTGTTCTCTGAATTCCGTTGAATCAGTAACCTTTCCAGCATTATTTGCTTAAGCAGATTCAAGAACCGAACTGCACACAGCACTGGGTAATTGCCAGTACAATAATGCTTTAGCACAAATATAAAAGCTAATTACCAAAATCATACAGATGTTGCAAGATTCACAGTGGAGGACTGCAGTAGCTATTCAGAAGAAAGTAACCCAACAAGATGTAGTATAAGATGTAGTACCAGAAAAGAAAAAATATTCCAAAGAAATATGTGGAATAAATGTTGTCATTCATATCACATAAAAAAGGAAAAAAAAAAGATTAATTTATAATACCTATTTTGCAAAAGCCTATTTAAAAGTATGAATTTAAAAGTATGAATTTAAAAGTATAAATTTAAAAGTATAAATTGCTGCTTTCTATTTATTTTTTCCACACTATTATTCTGAACTTTTTCAAAAGTTTGCTCCAATAATGACTAAGCGGGGAAAAAAAAAAGAGAGAGAGAGAGAAAAGCACAAGCACAAAAAAAAAAAATTAGGGAAAATCAGCATTTTAATGCAGATTTTAAAAATTGTACACAATGTAATCCATTAAACACATACTTGCAGACAACTAGAGAAAATGAGTAGCCAATGGAAGTGAATAGTATAACATTAATTGTGACTAATGTGACATTTTACATAAAATGTCACAACTGCAATAATCCTTTCACCATTTTAAGACACTCCTTTCCATTGGTTTCCTAATACATGCTTAGAAAGTAACACATTTCTATAGAAAATGTTTTTGTTCAAAAAAAGTAAAATGTTAAAGCAATATTTAACTAGGAAAACAGTTTTTCAGGTATTGCTCCTTCCAAAATAATATTAGCAAAAGTTAACTATTATTAATCAATAGAAAGCCTAACTTTTTACACTATACAAGTGTTCTGGTAACCCACAGAAATTCAAAGGACCATGAAAATTAAGAAAAAGATGCATGTTGCTGGAAAAATGGAGTCAGGTTATGAAGCATCATAGACAGAGAGGCTACTGGGGAGAATGGGCTCTAAGAAGTTGAAGGAAAATCTGTCTACCTGACTATATTTTTTGGCACTGCTTGATGCTAAATCATAGATCCTGATGTCAAGTTTTTGTTTTTGTTTTGTTTTGTTTTAACTATAAACCACAGGTTGTATGTGAGATTATAGCCCTGTTCATTAAATAAGCCTAAAGGATGAAAAAAAAAAAAATCCGTTGTTATTAATTCTGAACATCAGACATCTTACATCTCAGGAAAGCCAAACTGGCTAACTGAGTGGAACTGTGAGCTGTCAATTTCTTTCAAGATACTGAAAGGCTTTATTTTATCTATAATGCCCTATCTTAAGATGAATTCTAAACATTTACTTTTCACTGAAGTCTTCTAGACTTACCTAACTTTATACATTCTTCCAGCAGGTCTGAAAAGTACTATCTTCACTTTCTCGTAAAGCCCCATAATGTTTGAAATATTCTTTTGGCTCAACATAACTCTAATCAACAGCCAAAATCCTCTATCACGAATCAAGTGGTACCATAAGTGGTAACAGCCCACACTGCGTTTTACAGCCTGCAGCCCTGGTCCACCATGGTCCAGGTCACCAGGTTACCATGGTCCACCAGGTCACACTCTCATCATTCCTTAGCTAAGCAGCTCCATAATTGTTTCACAGTACAGCAAATTGCACTCAAGCTACTGAAGACAGCTTCAAGGCCCTGTCATAAGACATTTAATTGCTTTACTTAGGATAAGTCCTTCACATAACAATTTAAAAAAATAATTCAGACTGTATTTTTAAATTAACTGGTTTTACTAAAAGCTCCTGAAAGGATGTTACACATGCAGAAAAAAGAAGTCACATCTTTTCCGGATTGAATATGGATCTACACTCATCTACGGATATACAGATAAAGATGATGCTGCAAAGATGGCAAAAAGGTTTTGAACAATCCTTAGAAACTAACCTTACTTTTGCAAGCTACTAGACCGCTAGCGTTACTATCGAGTATATTCACAAGTAAAGAAAAGGAGTGCAGTTATAGTACTAAAACCGTGTAAAGGCACATTACTGTTCTCTCCGTTGTTTAGGAAGCACTGCAATCCTAGCACTGTGAGCTTAGCAGAACTGTCTTAGAAGACAAACACTTCCCTGGCATAATTTAATTATTTCCTCCAGCACTTACATTCTGCACCAGTCTGTTCACCATTCTGTCCTGCTTAACAAAACAAAGGACAAAGGGAATAGATTTAAGCTCTACTATAGAAATATAAAGACTTATCCAGACAGGTAATTTGTTCTCTCCCATTCAAATTACAAACATTTCAGACCCCTCTCTCATCAGAACAAAAGTTTACCATGAAAACTGAGGTGTAATGAGTCCTTGGGAGATCCAAGCCCATCCAGCACTTCTCCCACACTGAACACTTGCTGCAGCCTACAGTCTAACAGTAATACTGCAAGTAGATACTGAGAGTTGAAAATAGGGCTAAATAGACTGTGCTCAAGTTATAAGGAAGGCCACAAGACAAAATTGCAATTTAACTTGCTAGGTTATCTCATCGGAAAGAAATGCTTTATGACTCCAAACTGATGCGCAGATACAGTTTCATAAAGATGAAAGTAGATTATATGGAGGTAAAGAAGATGAGGGCAGGCAAACAAAACCCAAGAGACTTCCACCAAGACCACATCCTCATTTCGCAGTGTGGATACTTTCTACTCAAAGATGCTGAGAGTAAACAAAAAACAAAGCCGTATGCAGACTTTTATTCCAATGCTTTTATACCCTGCTCTTCCATTTGTATTAGCTTGTCTGTGGACTGAGCTCATTTGGACTGTGCTTTGGAGGAACCTAGCCAAGGACAAGCAATTCAGAGGACTGCAGAATGGCTGACCTGCTCGAGCCTGCAACTTCAAGGTTGTTCAGCCTCACAAAAATGATAAACACACTTCAGCAAAGTTCAACCAAAGCCTGCAATAAAGTGTAGGCTTGAGGGCTGACAAAGGGAGTAAAACAAGCCTTGACTTTAAAAAGGCTGGTAGAAGGGACTTCTAAGAGATGGAAAGCAAAACTCAAGTGTATATATGGCACAGAGAATACAATACCATGAAGATCAGCAGCAGCTTAGTTAAAACTGAAAATAAGACTTGTTATACTGATGTGTTTTTTTGCTATACCTCAAACTACAACTACTTTTGCAGATAACTCAGCTTAAATATGCATCTTGCTTTAACCACGCATGCACACACACACCTGTGCGCTGTTTCAAGGAGTGAAAAAACAATAGTAAAACAACAGTGTTTTTGACTTTACATAAGTGTATACAGGTTTGAGAAGATACTTAAAGAAATATCATCAATTTGGCAAAAGATATTAGCATTTAAATATTTACATTTGCATTTATTAATAAATAATACACTTGATTATTAGATGGGAGGGAATTATGCAAGAAAATTAGTATTTCCTATGGCACTAAAAAATCCCAAAGCTTAAAGGAAAGTTAAGAGTCAAAAGCTGTTAAATGCTATGCAGGCTGGCTATAATATTTGGAGTTATGAGTGAACCATTTATTTACTTTTTAATGACTCCTTCCTCTACAGAGAAGCTGCATATTTATCATTTTGTGGACCAGATACTTTCCACAGAAATAGAGATAAGGTATTTAACCATTGTGTATTAATCACACATGTATGAATTTCTCCATGACCTAATTACAAAATAGCTGGTTTTATTGTTCATCTAATATTTGAAGCAATTAGCTACAAGAAGTGATTCACAGCAAAAACAGAACAAATTAACTGACAAGGGAACAGCTGTAGAGCAAAATAAATAAATAAATAAATAAAAATGAAGACATCTGATTCATACAAAGTTTGTTGATTAAAGGCATAAATAAATACACTGACTTCTAGGGAGATTCCACATATAGCTTAAGAGCTGAATCACAATGGCTTTTGAAAAGTATACGTGAACATGTACAATACTCACTGGATTTTTGTAGCTATACACTGTTTTCATTCAAGCTTTTCTTAAAAAGCAGGAACATTCTCAATTAACAAAGTATTATTTTATATTGATTTGTACATTCAATTGTTACTTGATCATAACTGAGAAGTCATATCGATTGCTGAAAAATTCTGATTTATATTCTAATTTCCTCTGACTACTGTCATATTTGATAGCAAGTATTTTTCATGTGAATTTATAGCAATGCTTTCACGTAATTTTAAAGTAAAATTATGCATTAGGCCCTTGTAATTCAAGTGTTAAGGCTTCTACTGAAGTATAGTGCTCAGTAAACATAAAAGTTTAGAATATTATAAATCAATACATAGAACATATTATACGCAAATTTCAACATACCCTCATATTTTTAATGGTTTGGGTTAGATATAGTTACATATAAATAATCTGATTTCTCTGTTCCTAAAGTAGTTTCACTTTACAGTTAAATATCTCATTTTCAATAAATTAATCTAACATGATGAAAATGATCCAGGATGAATTTCCTTGTAATGCAATCAGATGAACTAATCAGTAACTTCTTACCTTCATGCTTATATGTCATTTCTTGGCAGCCAGAAAAATACAGGCACACCAAAGCACAGAGGCAGATAAAAAAAGAAAAATATAAAACAAGAAATATGAACTCCATCACACCAGTGTGCAGGCTTTCCACTACCACGAATACAGCTTATTTGTTAAAGTTTAAGTTAAGAAACAAGTCTGCAGAGTCCTGCAGTTTCCAAACGAACTGAGCAATAATGCCTTATTTTCAAATGCATAACACCATCAATCATGGAATCACTGTAATTCCATTCTATGTGAGAAAAATAAACGAAAACAAACAAACAAACAAAGAAAAACCACTATTTCCATTGTTTCTTTGTTATTTCAATACCAGAACGGGAGGGAGGGGGAACTGAACAAAAAAAACAAACAAAAAAATACAAAACAAAACAAAAAAAACACTGCACCTGAAAAAAGCACGCCTTGAACAGCAAAAGAAAAGAAGATTCACTTTTGGTATCTTTTTCCTAACAAGTCCAATGGCATATTAACTAAAATAAATAAATACATAAATCTCTATTAGCTTAGGCTGCTTCACATCAGAGAAAAATATCCTACAGTACCTGAATATACAGACATTATATTATGCTAAACAACTTGCAGTCGCAGAGGTTATAAAGTCCCATCCTGCTATGCTGCTCCTTTCCTCAGGGGGACCTGAGCTTGTTGCCAGTGAATGTCTATGGACCCCTATATCCCCTGGCAATTGAAAGAGTGCTCAGTTAAAGCTACACTAGCAACAGTAACCTAGTGCACTTACAGTGCTCCAGAAATAACATAGATATCTAATTGCAAGAAGAAATAATTAAACCCTTGGTACTTTCAAAAGCTTTGCAGCTGAACTAATGTTATTTAGACACAATAAGGCTATAAAGGCTATTGGACTAGCCTAACAGATGATTCATACAAGCTGTCTTAAAGACCGAGAAAGGTATGCCATGGATTCTGTTCTGCCTAACAGGAATCACTATTAGGAAAACACTCATTTTAGAAATGTCCATATACAGGACATTCTACAGTCACGGTACCATGAAAATTAAGGAAGCTTGAGTGTAAGAGTACTCATTCAGGAAAAGCTGCAAGAGTACATGAATGCAATAGAATCATAGAATGGTTTGGGCTGAAAGGGACCATAATGATCACCTAGTTCCCACCCCCTGCCATGGGCAGGGACACCTTCCACCAGATCAGGCTGCTCAAAGCCCCATCCAACCTGGCCTTGAGCACTTCCAGGGATGGGGCATCCACAAATCTCTGGGCAACCTGTTCCAGTGCCTCACCACCCTCATAGTCTTCCACCTGTGCACCAAGTTCCTGTTTATTAGAAGAAAAAATGAAACTTTCTATACCTTCTAGTGTGAGCTTATCTGACCACATTCATGAAATGTAATTCTCGTCGGTTATTTCCTTTTTCACTTTGTCAAGGAAAGTGGGGCACTGATCTGGAGAAAGATACAACTCCAACTGCCAGACATGATAATTCACTAGTGTTAATGATAATTTTACATTTAACAAATCTTAGAAAAGCAAAGCCAAGGATTTACATCAGTAATTTCTCCTTCTGAGTGGTTGGTTAGGACAGATACAGGCATAATTTCTTATACTGTTATATATAGGTTATTATCCGTAGGATATAAAAATCTTGCACAGATCATAGACAGAAATACACTTGCACTGTACATGTCTCTATATAAAGCAACTCATCCTAGACTGCATTTATAGTCCATGGAGAAAAATAGGCAATGTCAGGACAAAACTCATATGGCCTATTTAGATATCTACTTCCAGAGGAGAACAATCACAACTTAACATTACCACTCTGTCCAGAGTGAGATGTCTGTAACTCACCACTGTTAACAACATCTAACCAAGCGTTTGTTTTGATGAATTCTACCATTTGCAACTAGATTCCTGAGATGGGCTGTAAAAACGGAGAGCATGAAGATGGTACAATCCCAACAGCACATCCAGATGAGTACTCCATTCTATATAGATTGTTTAAATAAAAAGTGCAGGAAGTTTACATAGCATTGAGGATTTGGATCAACCTTTCTGGAGTTAGCACCTAAGTAGAGTATCCAAAACCCTTTAGACTACCTGTTCATGAAATGTAGGAGGAAAGGAAAAAAGAAGAAACTCCTGACCTTTTGAGATAACATTTTGAAAGTTCTGTTAAACTAAGCTTTAAGTGGGAGCTAGGCAGGCACAACAAAGACAAAGCATGTTATGCAAATGAACTTTGAGAAGATTTGAGATGATATGATATACCTTTTCAATATAGCTGCCTACGTGGATTTTGCATTGGAGTCAAGCTATAGTGCCTCTATATAATACCAACGTAACAACAAAAAATGTAAATTTCTTTGTCTTGTAACAATGATTATAATAAGAAAATAAAAACAAAAATGTTTAAAAATTAAGGTATGAAATGTTAAAATGCACCTATCACAGTTATATGATTATTTGACAATGGCCTTAATGGACAGGGGGAAAAAAGATAGTTATTTCAGTTGAACATTAAGGGGGCTTGGAAGGGGAAGAGGGAGAACGTAGGGCTGGTATTTTTTCTGTTTTGTTTTTAGTTTTTGGAGTTTAATTGTTTTTATTTTTGTTAAAACTCAACTCCAGCTGTAACTCAACATATTTTTATAGAGAATCACAGAGTGAGGAATAACAATTAGATCTAAAACTGTAAGGCAAAAAGCAAGAAAATTTAATCACATGATTTGATACTAAGATATAATAACAGATTGGCTGTGCATAACTTCCTTCAAAATTATACTTTGTATACAGAAGTATAACTTTGAAGGAAGTTATAGTTCTGCCTTCACACAGAGGCTGATAGTCATCATAATCCAAATCACACATAACATACGATAGCAGGTAATGGGAGAGTAACAAATATATTATTGATGGCTTCTTTCTTTCCTTAAGGAATTAGCACATTTAGAAACTATATATATACATATATATGTATATATAACATAAAACACACCTGATTTTCAACTAGGTCTGCTTTTTCTCTCTTCCCAGATTCACCCCTTCTGTCTAGCTGTTCCTCCCCTTGCATTTTCTTCAGAAGTCTCTACCACTGTCCCCTCTGTAATAAGCACAAGTTGACCCTTTACATCCTTATTTAAAAGTCAGGTGGAAAATTTTGTACTCCCCCAACCCAGGTCCACAGCAAGCCAGTCCAACTTACCATACCTTCTCTTTAAACTGTTACATTGTTTGTTGCCCCTCGCTCTACCAACAACAGCAATTCACATCTCCTTACCAACTCTTCCACTAAGAAAATTGCAGGATGTTCTCAAATTGCAAGTAAGTAAAGCCAAGCTTTATGATAGGAATGCAGACTTCCTACATATTCCATTAGTTCCTAAAGATCCTCCTAAGGATCTTTAGCGAGAGGAAGGTCTTCCACAACAAACTCTACCTCATTATTCTAGCTCAGGCCTCAATCTCATATCTCAGAGTCACCTCCTCAGGCATCCCCCCCTGCCTGGAGTGCTCACTTGGGCTCACACAGAAGTCTACAGGAGGACAACTGGCATGTAGAGAAACTGGTACAGAAGAGTGGAGGGCAAAGGGAAGGAAGCATCTAGCAAAAGCTCAAGCTTTTTCCTCAGCAGGTAGCAGGTATAGGAACAAGAAGCAAACCCCTAGTAACTCTGCTGCTCATATGCACACAATTCTTGCAGTAAGTTGCAGATTACAGCATTCTTGCCACATGATGAATAGCAATGCAGTAAAGTATTCAGTGGAATCAAACCCATTTTCTCAAACCCTGATGTTGTGCAACTCTTGTTTTGGTCAATAAGGAAAAGAAGAAAATGATATCACTAAAGAAGCAGCTCACTCAAGAAAAAATAGGTAAAGGGAAGGGGTACAAAGTCTAGGTCAGCTGAAGTTCTATCAACACAGGACATTCTTCAGACATAAATTAAAAATTGTGGACGTTTTCAGCCTATGGAAATTAGCACTACTAGTCATCAACTCCTACAATATATATTTTTTAAAATTAGGATGTTTACAATTTAGCAAAGGATCTTTTACACAATTTATTTAAAATAGAATGAGGGCTAATAATTAGAGAGGACTCCTATAAAAATTATGGTATCAGATTAGAGACTTTTTTAAAGTCCTATTCTTAAACTTGCTCACAATACACAAACTTCCAGGTATAGCACACCAAGAAAGAATAGTTCATGTTTACTGTAAATATTTGGCCTCTGTAAGCCTTACATTATGTAAAAGAAGAAGGTATGCAAGATTTATCATCACATCTGAATTTTTCTTTCTTCATATGACAAAGGCACATCATTACTAGAAGCCTCATTTGAAGAATTACCACCGAGAACTGAAAAGGATAAATCTTTCAGAATACAGATATTACAGAACACAGAGCAATAAAAAAGCACCACCTGGAGGTCATCAGGAGTATACTATGCAGAGCACATTGACAAGTGACCCATTTCCAAAAGCATGCATCTTAAACTTTCATGTACTTGCTAATAACCTCTCCACTCTTCACTTCCATTTTCTCCCTCCTAGCTCATTCTCCTCCCCTCACATGCTCCAGGCTGCTAATGCTCAGCTTCACCAAAAAACAGTATTCAGCAATTACTTTAAACATGTGTTAAAATAAACACTGAAGGTACATTCTGAAACAAAATTTTCCTTTTCTTAATTCTAAATTTTTCTCTTTGCACTCTAGAACAAAACAGTTACAGGAGAAAAATAGTTATAAACTTTCTTCTATTTATATATCTACAGAAATATAATTTCAATAACATCCCTAGCATCAGTTAAAGTTTTCATCTGTGATTAACCAGTACCTTTGTGCAAGTACTTTAAAGCCGTGTATTTTCTTTAAAAAGGACTGAGCATTTGCCCTCCAAAATGTTGGTTGTTTCAAGTCATTATAACAGTTAGGCTTCAAGCCACTTGAATATTTCGGCCACAATGTCTAAAAGTGTGATTATTTTGTGTACTAAAAACAAACTTGTGTGTAGTACAAAACTAGCAGCTCCTACATTATCCTAAGAAAAAGTTAATAAGCACTTACTAGAGAAAACAGAAGAATTATATGAAATTTTACCATTGATTTAAATAGAGCTCTAATTTCAGGTAGTATTTCAAACAACCATTGTTCACAACAATCAAAATGCACAGAACATGATGGTTTGCTCACCTTTGGAGGCTTCAGACTTTTCCTCTTCTGTTTTTTAGACCGTAATAACCGTTCCCTTTCCTAGAAGGAAAGATAACATTTTAGTATGGATTTCTTTTGAAATATATATTTAGATATGTCTAACACAAAGAAATATTACAATTTTCTTAAAGCCTGAGGTAAAGCTGATACAACGACAATGTCTTCATCTTTTGAATAACACCATGTTGGTGTAACACCACATCACACCGCAGTTTTACCCCTTTAGCAAACAAACATTCAGCCACATGCTCTACATGCTTCACTGGAAGTTGGCAAGGAGAGGCTTCGTTAAATATTGGGAACAGATTTCTGACAGTTCTTTTGACTCTTTTACCAAGAAGCTCACTATGGAAACAGAATTAACTTTCTCACTCCAACGTTCAGCGGTCCTGAAGAAGCAGGTTGGTAGCCAAAAATGAATCCAGCTTTAGTAATTATATTAGGTATGCTCTGATATACAGTTAGATACAGTGTGATGTGTGATTTATCCTTGTAGGGCAAAAGTCTCAAATCCAAAGCCATTCTCTCATGAAGGGAAATCAGGCCTACGTTTAACTTAGTACATCAAAATAGAGACTGCTTCAGATCAAATGTATTCAACTTAGTATGTGTCTTTTTTCTAACGTGGCCTTGGAACAAGATCACAATTAACTATGTCATAATATGAGTAGGTTATAATTGGAAGAACACTGGGTTTACAAACATTTAAGCTCAAGAATACTACCTTGAATTCCAAAGAAGAGGAGAAAGCGAAGGTAAGAAATGCAAAGGAAAGCATAAGTAAAAACAAACAAAAAAAAGGCAGGTGATCTATCTCCTTGCCTTTTTCCCGACTCTTTCCTTAGCTCTGCATCTTTGTTTGCAACACCTCTATTTTTAAAGGTGTGATAGTAGTTGCAAGTGCATCTCTAGCAGTTATTGCTCATTGTATGCTATTTTTCTATTCAGAGTTATTTGTTATACATTCAGTTCAGAAACTGGACAAATAAGAAGCTCCCAGTAGAAATCACAATAAAATAATTCATCTTGATCAGCACATTGTTCCAAGAAAGAAGTTTTGGAAAATAAATAATTCAGAAAAGCACAACAATTTCTATTGCACCTTTAATACACATGGCTTTTGAAATAAAGGAAAAGTAATGACTGCCAAGGTAGACTGAAGCAGATATTTCATGGTGTAGGAAAATATAATATATTAAGCTAGAGCTGAAACCACACAGCTGAATTTTAGACAGAGTACGAGAATAATGTTCCCTCCTCAGGGACCCGGTTAAAGTACAGTCCCTGCCTAGGTCTCCTGCATCCCAAGCAGGTGTTCAAATAATTGGAGAAACTAGCTAGTCTTCTCACTCTGTCTTTCCTTTCCTTTCCTCTCACTCCACTGCAGAACGAACAAACACTTTCTAAATCCCCCACTCCTTACTGTTTCTAACCTTGTTTGTAAGAAGACTGCTCAACTTACTTTCTGTCTCAATAATGCATCAAGCTACCAGAACAATAATAATTCCAAATAAAAAACCATTTGCTGTGTCACTAATGTGTTTGCAAGCATCTGAGTTTATCTTCCCAGCTTTCCTTTTAAGAACTGACCAGGAAACCACTGTCGTCAGAGAACTCAAGTTGATAGGGCTTCAACAGCATCAAAGACACTCTACAAATGACAAGGTAAATTGATTCAGACAACACTATTGCCTAAGACTATCATTCTTATGTCTGTGTATCACATTGGTCTCAGCTGGAGTTAAGCTGATGACTTTTTTACTAATCATGTATGTGACACATGGGTCATTCTTGATATTTATGACACATTTGAATTCTCCTGAGGTGTGATTTGAGCCACAAAAGATAGCTGAAAAGCACAATGGAAGTGCAGAGTGCCATAGCATTCATGTTGCAGGTGAAGCATCAATTAGTTTGCACTGCCAATCAAAGCAGTATCCTAGTTAACAATTTAACTTATTTCTGCCAGTGAAAATGCATCTGTAAATAGGAGACAAAGCAACAATGAAACCATATTTTAAAATGCTTATTCATTTTATTTTCACACTAAAAACTACTTAATACTAGTTGATCAAAATCAGGATACAATACATTTCCTCAAATTACTGGCTGAGACAAGACTGGGTAGAGTACTTTCATATCCAGTTCACACTGAAATATAAGTGAGGTTATATCTGCGTATTCTGGGAATTTATTGTCATGACATAGTCCCTGTCTGTACAGTTGCATTTGGAAGGTAAAGCAGCATCCCTCTGTGAATCAGACCTTACATCAGTGTCTGGGTAACATCCTACTGCTTGTAATACTGTGACATTGGAGGATGCACACACACATGTCTTTGGCACAGAGAGAAATCTTGGGTCAAAATCTGAGAGGAACTGCCAAGAATAGAAACAATGTTCCAGACCAATAACACATCTTCTTGTTTTGTATTTTGTATCTTCTATTTTTATTTTCAATGTTCTAACTAATTCCTTAATCTTTATTTAGACAGAGTGATCTTAAATTTGTTTCATCATTGTGTAGCTTTCAGTAGTGCCATTTGAGGTGCTGGAGAACAGTCTGCCTGAGTTCCAGGTGCCACTCCAGAAGGGCATAGGTCTCTCAGAGATGATAAGTAATTTCTGTCAGCACCAGAATGGTGTATCCTAGTGTCCAAAATAGCACTAAACACCTCTAGCGCAACTAAAGTGAGTCCCAAACAATGCAAGCATCTCTGAGCATCATCTTAATTAGTCTTCACAGTCAGAGTGTAGCAGCTGTGCAATTCTAATACCAAAATACGCTGCTACCTTTGGTTAGATGCATCATGCAAATTTCTCTCTATTTGCTATAAAGAAAGCTAGTGTGGGCAGCTCAGTTAGGTGAAATGAATGTCATTCTTATGTTCCTGTGCTTTAAGAGAACTTCTAGATCAAGGGAGTGGTTGGGTTTACCGCAGGGTCTACATCCAACATGTTTCAGTCATTAAATTTTGGAATGTGTCCTTTCCTCCAGGTTCTTCAGTTGTTGACAGCCAATTTTGTAAGTAAGATGAATGGACTGATGCACCTCTTTCCACGAGCAGCCCATAATTAGTAAACATTTTATGATACAGAGATTCATATACATTCCAAATAAATTCATTCACTACCTGGGAAATAACAAGAACCCTTCAGTGCTGAAGAACTATTTCTATGCCACTACTACAACTGGAGTTAAATTATTGCTCTCAAATCTTCGGCTTGGCTATAGATGTGTATGCATGCATACGTGTGTACCAGATATGAGAAGTATTACCACTGTGAGATCATCAATAACATGCTGCTTTTCTTTCACTTGCAGTCTAAGAAATTCAATTTCTTGTTCCTCCCGTGTGCTGCTAAGGTCATTTAAAGATGTGTGCCTCTTCAGCCCTGGTTGTGCAGATAACTTCTCTTTCTACAAAAATTAAAATAAAATCTGTTATTAAACACAAAGAATGTTTTAAAGTGTCTTGCCATAACAGTA
The DNA here is from genome assembly GCA_013399475.1 of Chauna torquata. NCBI lineage: Eukaryota > Metazoa > Chordata > Aves > Anseriformes > Anhimidae > Chauna > Chauna torquata. The sequence continues at coordinate 18,720 of VXAL01004440.1, forward strand.
GGAAAATCTTCATGTGTGATGTAGCAATCAAGAATACTCATACTTCATACTCATCACTACATTTTCCAGAACATAAGGCCTCTTTCACCAACAAAATATTATACATTCTGCGTGCCTTAGTGTTAGTACTTCACATAAGATATTTTAGAACAGAATCAAAGAACACAGTCTGGGACAAAATTAGCAGAGAAGCAAACTCAACAATCTACAATAGTAGAGCCTTTGGCACATGCACTTAAATTCAGTTTTGACTTTTAATCATAAAAGCAGCATTCTTTAAAGCTGATTTTGTCACACATTTTTACAGCCTCCAAACACATTTTTATCTATTCATGATCCTTTTCCTTAATCAGTGTGAACTGATGCAATACAAACACACAAAGGATATGCCACTCTGATTTTAGAATATAAATACTGAACTGCACTGGCTGAATTTGACAGTTATACCGTCGCACTGCTGGGACTCTGAAATGTCTGTACCAGAGCAAAAGCCTCACAAGCAGTTCCACCTCAAAGTAACTGTGTTCTCATAACATGTCATCAGAGATGATTACTTACCAATTCTACATTTTCCCTGGACAGATTTTTTATTTTTTCTTCCATTCTCTGGATGCACTGCATCATATCATCATTTTTTTTGCTCATCCTCTTATTTTTTTCAACCAAAGGCTTTAGCTGACTTTCTGTCTCTCGAGAACGTTTCAGCTGCAAATGTCAAAGGAACAAACTAAGCTGTGTTTTAGTTTGTAATTGTAGGAAAGAATAAATTTGTGGGTCTTCTCTTGCCTTTTTCCTTCATTCAGAAAGTTTAATTCTTTTGTTAAGTGGCATCTGATACAGGCTACTGCTGTACTAAATAAGAAACAGCTCTGGTCCCTGGATTTTGCTCTTAGAAAACACTTACGATGATCTGTAAAACTGATTTCTTGATCAACTAACCTTGTTGTATATAAGCTTCTTGTGAGTAACTACATCTAGGGTAGTCACCTTTCACCAACTTAACTATCCCTTAGTAAACTCTTCCTCCTCTACTTTAAAAAATCTATACCTAATGTGTAATTAGAGCAACGAGAAAGTCAGCCAGAGGGCACGGATTCAACCTCAGCATTCTGCTGACATATCCAGGCTGCTCAGTTTTGCTCCTGTGGTCTTATAATGTTAGACAGTTACGTGAAGCAAATTACTGCCCTTTCCCGTATTTGTGTGTATTCAGTATTTCGCTACTTTTATTTCATTAACCCTTGAGTAATTTTGTGTTTAAAACAAAACAAAACAAAAACCACAAGTATTTTTTCCAATCAAAAGAGTTTTCAATTTACTGAGTTTTAACTCCAAATGAGAAAAAGATAATCTTTCTCTTGAGCTTATTTCGCTGAGTATTTGGCTTTCTGTTTCATTCTCAGAAGAAAATTATTTTTCACAGTGCTTAATCACAGGATCTTACTGATATTATTGGTTTTATGTCGTATTGTCTTGAAATACAACAAAAACTCCTCCGTATCATTTCCAAAATATATTTCTGAAATTTCTAAGTCAAGCATCAAGAAGAGCATTTGACTGAGTCATACATGCCTTCCATTTAGAGGGACACTGCAGTAAAGACGTTGCAGTACTTTAGCATTCTTCAGGGATGTTTTGAATGACTTATGTCCCCAGAAAGGATTAGGAGGCTGAATTATCTTGTCTTTATATAATGCAACATTGAAAGAAAGCATGATGTTCTTGTGAGGACAGAGTAGAGAAAAGCAACTGTACTGGTAAAAGTGGAAGAAAAAGAAAACAAAGAACCATGCCACTCAGCATCTAGGCGAAGTAGTGAAAACAGCTAACAGTACCCAGGTTAAAAAGCATGCTCTTCTTACCCCAAGAAAATTAAATCATTAATGAGGAATCAATATCGTCATATGAAAGGGCAGTTTAGACTACAGAGCTATTTAAAAAAAACATGATTATGTTCTCAATTCATCCAATTTTACTATACTATGGTTCAATTAACTTCACTAATCTAGATTCAGCCAAGATTTTGGACAAGAAAATTTCAAAAATTAGTTTTGATAATCATCAATATATCACAACTAAATTAAGTCTTTTAATCATAAAGCAAAGCTGTCAAACATCAATATGAAAAAACAAGTCTGGCAAAACAAATAGGAAGATGTCAATGCTCCACTCAATCTATTGGACTGAAATTCTGCCCTCACCATACATAAAAGCATTACTTTAGAATTAGATACACAAGTTGCATGAGCTCAAAATTCTGCCTGATTAGAATGAAAAATACTTTCTACTGCCATTAGGAATAAAGCATTACAAGCGGACACGTATAAAAATTTTTATTGTTAAAACACTTCCCATTGCAGTCAATTGGAGTTTATCATTAATCTCATTACAAGCAATTAAGTAGCAATGCAGGCTAATAAAATTCATTCTTAAATTCTTGTCATATCCTTTCTTTTATAAGTTACTGTCATTCTCCTAGGATAATTTCACCTACTTAAGAGATTTCCCTTGAGAAAGGGGATGGCAGATTTCTCATCTCCAGCATAAGAGAGCTTTTTAACTCCTAGCTAGCATAAGCATGTCACAAAACTAATGTCAAATTTGTCTATTTCAAAGATTAATATAGTAATTTAAGTGCATGGATTATGTATGTTTTACACAACACCATTGCACAGTGCCACAGGCAAGCTACCAGACAATTTGGTTATGATGACCCCAAAATAAATTTATAAAGCTTTACTACTCTGCAACAAAAGGGATTCCACCTATGTCTATGGTGACAAAGTGAATATCCATAGAAATATCTCTTACCTTTAGACATAATTGATTGTGGCCAACCAGAACTAATTGTAAATTATTTATAACACTGACTTTCAAGCATTAATTCATTTACTATAAAGATGCCCTCCCAGTCACCACCTGTGTTGTTACTAATTAATTTACCAGTTCATTTCTTTCATCTGCTAAGAGAGTATTTCTGTCTTCCAGCTTCCTTATTACAGCATTCAGTTCAGCGATTTTCAACTGAAATCTCCGCACATCTCGTTCATCCAAATGCTGCTCCTTTACATCAAAAACATACATATATATAAATTATCCTTTAAAAAATATTTTACTATCCATAAATGTAATATCATGGTTTAGCAAGTAGATTATGTAAATCTAAAGTAGACTCTTACATCAATGTCTGGAAAACTTATTTTCATTAACAGAAACACAAAACAGTAACGTCCTATGGAAATGCTACATGATATCTTACATGAAAAGGGTCTACTTGCCAAAGGTATGTAAAGATTTAAGAGTTTAGAAAAAAAGCTCGATATAAATAATATTTCATCTATTACTGGTAACTTCTCACAAGATTTCTTACTATCAGCTAGAACGAATCTAGTGCATAGCACATACGTTAAAATCACATGGCATAGTGTTTGAAAAGTATAGTATCTATTTTATAATTTCTAAAATTATGAAATAACTAACTCTAGGAAAATAATGGGATTCTAGACAAAGAAAGGCCCTTTTTAGTCACAGAAAACTAGTAAGTTCATAGTTGAAGCTCACTACGTAAATTCTAAAAGTTCTGTATCCACCTATTTTTCAACATTCTTTGAAATTCAAGAGGTCCAAGGAGTTTCTAAATCATCAGCAAAACACAACAGTGCAGTGCAAGGCCATTTATCGTGAATTAGTCCTTCTAGTATTTTAAAAGTAACCACAAAAAGAATGTGTATACACAGGCAGTAATTGTCCTGTGTTGAACATTTGAAGGAAACACAATTTTCTTACCGGGCTTCCCATCAGCTCAGTGATATCCCCCACTCCTGCAGGAAGCTCTCTCTTAGGGCTGCTGTGGTATCGTTCTGCCTCCTTCACTTGGACAAGCTGTTCATCCAAAGCTTCTTTCTGAAGGAGGAGTTTCTGTGTGTGGCCTGCCTGGACACCAAGGTCTTTCTCCAGAGCCAGAATCACTCTGTCTTTGCCTTTTATCTCATCCATCTGGATAGAAATAAAGCAAGAAGGAAGTTTCTGTAACATCCCCAAGTGTTTACAGCATACATATCCACAAACTTGCAAAACCAAAGTTCTGTTTCTCCCAGATTTATACCAGCAGCCTAATCGTGGTTGCTAAAAGAAAGATATCTCTCCTCTGAAGCCTTTTCCCATCCACTTAAAAGAGTTTCAGCCTTCACTTGATCATGAGTTTGCTGGGTGCAGTCTCAATTCAAGTGACAAACAAAAACAGATGCAAACATACACTGAAACAGAAGATAAAGCCACTGAAATTGTCTCCACTTTATCTGAGGATAAACACTTCTATAAGGAGAAATCTCCCTTCACTATGTTCCAGAGAAGAAACACAGGGCTAGTACAAGGTAAGACAAACAGACCCCTTACAGACCCTTTAAAACTCACCTAAGCTTTGTTTTGAAGTTTAAGCCATACATATTTGCCCCATGCTGACTCCCTTGTTATCAGTGAAAAATCACACATGGTGAATCTCTTCACAGACGTTTTAAGATCAGTAGCATGCACACACACACACATTTCAACTTAAATTCATACGCATACCTAAGCATTTTGTGTGCCTTTGCTATAGGATTCAAAGTCTTTGTATAGAAGGAAAAAAAGCAAATGCATGCACAGCATTAGAATAAGTGGTAGGGAGAACTGGTTTTTAAACACCATCTATGGTTACTGAACTGTGTTGTTCGCACATCTCGATACCAAATAAAGCATACTGCTAGCAGGAATCTATTGCAGCTCTCACAGGATTTGTCCCTTACAGCATCAGTGTTAAATTCACTTTGGTACTTTTCCAAATGCTAGAGGAAGTGACAATCTGCAGTAGTTACTATAGAAACAGATCTCTCAACAAGAATATTAACCATTAACGATGTATTTATTAGAACCGTGCTGTATCTCCTTCAGTTTACTATATCATTTTCTTGGCCAAAAAACTCATGGAATTTTGGAAGAGAATTATAGTCTTAAAAAAATAAAAATCATGAACTTGTTAAATCATACACGTATTGTTTATTATAGTCATATGTGTTATTTATTACAGTCCTACACCCACAGAAGTCCTTCAGTCAAGTTCCAACCCTCCCACCTCTCCCCCCTCCCAAAAAAAGGCGAAATGCTAGAAGTAAGACTTATAGTGAAGTCTGAGAGTCTGAGTGATGCACAGGATTAACACAATCAGATTACATGATCAGATACAACTTTCTTCTACAAGATTCTACTCTTACTCCTTTCACAATCTACAAAGCAAGTGAAATTAGTTTCTGTTCAGGATCTGAGTAGCAAGAGATGGCCTAGCTAAGCCAAGTCAAGACATGACCAGAGAAAAAAAAGGCCAGATTTGAAGTGAATAAACTGGTCTAGATTGCTCTTAGGTTCCAATTATTGGTTCTGATTTAGATTTCCTTCCTGATTTGGGAAGGTCACTGGTTCTCAATTCCTCATCCAGTAAATGGGTATAATACTTCCCAGTAAGTTAATTCAGATTTGTGAAAGTTTCAAGTACATCATAAAGGACTTCCCGGAAAAGCACACAGTTTTTATTAATGGAGAAATTTGCAGCATGCAGGGTTTTCAGAGGGACTGTGCAGTGAACAGCAATGACAAAAATTAAGCAGCTGCCTCATTCACTGAATGCTATCTGTCATGCATACTGATCTGTCAGGGATCTCTTCAGAGGAAAAAATGTCATGTAACTAAATACTGTGAACAAAGTTTAGCTCTCAATTACACAGGTGTTCATACTGAGATAAGTGGGACACCACGTATATAATTGAGATAGAAATTTGGCTATGTAAGACATACACTTAACAAGGAAGAACTAATGTTATGTAGGCAGCCTTGATTTTAGTTACCGAATTAGCAACACATTTCATACTCTCCATATTCTCACAACTTAAATGTTAAATGGAATGACATAGGTGTTTAAGTTGGAAGAATAAAAGAAAGCAACAATTTCAGTACAGACTGCTACATGCTGAACTGCAGCAGAATAGATCTTTTGAAACATGTCATCAGTGAAATCGTGCCCAGGTCGCCCTTCACTATGGTCATACCTCATAGGTGAAGGCATCCAAGCTCACACACATTAGAAAGAAATGCCATGAAAGAGCATGGGTGCACGGCTTTAGGGTGGGGGTTAGGGGGAAGGCAGGGAAGAAGGCAGAATTCCCCTCTGCTCTTCCTACTACCTTTTCTTCTACCATAAAATCTATGTGGTGAAAAAAAAGTTTCAGTCAAATAGAAAAATCATTGAGACACTGACATTAATTGAAAATAGCAACACAACAGCCATTACTACACACCCTTTTTTTTTATTTTGGGCCTATATCTTAAGTCACAGGCACACAGTAGCGAATCTCTTACATGAGTAAATGTGCATATATACAAGCACATAAAGAGCATTGCAACAGTGCTAATTTCATTACAAGCACAAACTAGTTGGAATTTCTAAAGAATTTTACTCAAGTAACTCAAAACAAACCGATAGAGATGAATAGAAGAACAGCAATAATACCTCTGCCTTTAATTCTATTTTAGATGCATGGTTCACAATACAACTCTCCTTTCTTGAAGGGGATGGTTACACATATGCTTTCTTCAATGTAAACATATCAGCCCAGTCACTGCCTCACTTTTCTTAAATTTACCCCAATGCTTGACCCAAAGATTTACCATCTTTCTTCTGACTTGCACACTACAGAGCAAACTTGTTCATCTTCCCTATCTGCTTTCTTAGCAGAGACTCCAAATTACTCTGGAAAGGGGGGGAAAAAAAAAAGGAAGAAAAAAATTTTCAGGGATGCAACATCCCTCAGTTCCAAGTGGGTGAGGTGCCAGGTCAAGGGGCAGGCAGGCAAAGCAAGAGAAGGTACAAAACTAGGAAAACAAAAGATATGGCTCAGGTTTAGACTGAATATAAACTGACAGAGAAGAAACATCAGCCACTCCAAGAGACGTAAGTTTAGCGTAGTCTTACATGTTCTAATAGTTGTAAAAGCTCTCACATGGTCACCAAGTCAGTTCAGTACCACTAGAGAACTATTATTTTCTTGAAGAAGTCTTGCCAGATTTGGTTACATGAAACAAACAAACAAACAAACAAAGCAGTATAAAGCAAAACAGCCTATGTATTACAGTTTTTATTCTAGTAGGGAACAGAGTATTTTCCATTAGGAAAATGAAAACCAAAGTGGATTAATCCTGTTTCCCTGCTGCATGCTCTTTTGTCCAAATACATGTGGAAGTAACATTGTCATAGCCAAGACTGTCTAGGAATCCACATGGTCTAAAGAGAAGCAATATTTTTTATTACAACATGTGACAGAGCCACACGAAAAAAAGCCTTCAGGTACAGAAACCCTTCAGCAGATTAAGAAGCCTTATGCTTAAAAGCTTTTTCCACTTATATGTTTGTTTTTCCCATAAATGTTTTGGTATGTATACATATGTTTTTGTGTATATATATAATATATACACAATATAAAGTATATATAATGTATATATATAATATATACACAAACACACACAATGTGTAGTATGTGTACATGTATATGTATGTCTATACATCTATATATGAACATATACATAAATACATGCAGATATATACATATAAAACGCGCATATTCTCTCACTGAGATATTTTCCAGTTTTCATCTATGACTACTGTAGAAAAGTTTAACATCATTGGCTTTTATGATATTAAGCAAAACAACAATTAGTGCTCCCCTCGTGACCTCTCAAGTTTAAATGTTTAACCCTTTATTCTATTACTATAATGCCTATTTACCACACAACATCCAGAATTTGCTACTTTACCATGCATAGCATTCCTTTTTTTCACACCTTTTATGCCTGTTTTACATTGCCTGGGAACCATCTCTAAGCTGTTCATTACTTGCTTACATAAACTAGTTATCACCTTTATTTCTGTTCTGTCCCAGGAGCAATTAGATTACATCTAAAGACTCTTTCTGCCTATCAGCTCTAAAATCCATACCTGTGGGTAGACTTTCACCTGCATTCTTGTATCATGCAGTCATTGCAACATTCTCCTTTCTGACCTTAAATGCAATACTGCTCACTATCCAATGTGAATGCTGCTGTTAATGACGCTCTTTTCAACCACAAAACTCTCATCTTTGGGCTCTCTAAAGTGTTTTAGTTTTTACTACATTAACCAAAAAATTCACTCTCCCTCACAATCCTGTTCACAGCCCCATCGCAGTCCATTTATCCCTTATCTAATACTAGGGTGCCATATCCCCTCCCCATTAACAGCTTGTCACATTTGCAGGCGAGCATTTTCATGTTTGTTTGTTTTTTTCCCATGCTGCTTTCCCTGCTTGAAGGGACTCTCCATGAATATCTATTTGGTTACCAGACTAACCTTCCTCAAATTCCTCTTAAATCTCTCCTTTTCCATGACACCTCTAAAATACAAAAGAAAATGATGAAAACCTGCCAATATTTAACAGAAATTACACTGCTGAGAATTCAGTCTATTGTATGGTCATCTAACAGCACGACTAAACTAACAAATCCCAGAGAACGTAAGAGGTGGGAAGCACTTTATAGAAATGCAAGAATTTCTCTACTGGAAGTGATGCAGGTATGGCAAGACCAGCACTGAGCTAAAGCTAATAAACCTGGATGGATAAGGTATCACTTGATGATTCATGACCTGACTCCGAGCAAGCAGAAGCCTTTCCACAGCGTTCCTCAACCCTTCATGATCCTGGGAGCATGGTGCAGGACCTGCCACAGCAGGTGCCTACAGGACGTTTCTGCATCTGTGGCACAACGTAGCTGAGACAAGCAACACATGGCAACTGAAAGCTGCCCGCACTAATCTTGTACCACTGCTTTTGTGCATTCCTCCCTGTACTACTATTCATTTGAGACTTTTCAGTAAGATACAAAGGGTAGAGACCATCTTTTATTCCAACATATTTAGCATAGCGAGATCCCATTCCATGCATTGGGCTCACAGGTATTACATTGAATCAAAAATATTATCCCAGAAATTCATTCCAACTGCCTGTTTTGGTTGTTAACTTGTTCTCAGTTTTAAAAAATTGCCCATTTTTTTGTAGCTACACAATACAACAGGGTCACATGTATTCTTTTACATTCTGCTTTACATGGATTTTAAAGCATTTTAGAAAAGTCACATTTTTCTTTATGCAGTTAAACATGGCACAATTTAGTCTAAAAAGCCTGTGATCAGAAGGCAGTGGAGCAACAAGAGATTAGAACTCATTTTCAATTACATGCTTTGAGAAGAGAAGTAGTAGAAATAACCTCAGAAACAGCATTGAAAAGAAAATAAGGTCATCAACCAGCAGCTGCAGAAGGGCATTACTACAAAATCACCTTGGAAGTAACTCTGGTGTTGTTGGTTAAAATTACAGCTTTCTAAAGCATCATTTCTTAATTAATGGGTTTTGTACTGTCATATTAGGTGCTGAACACAGCAATTACCTGCATTATATCAATGAAGAGCTAGCATTTATAACCTGTGCCAAAATTACATAGTTTCCTAAGAACAGGTATCTAAGCCCCCTAAAAGCTACAAGAAATGAGCAGAAATAAGTGTTTTAATAATATTTATCAAACATGAAAGAAAACCAAGCCAGCCATTGGAAAAGGTATTTTTGTCCCAATTATCCCACACTTCAGTAGCTACAATGAAAGAAAGTCAAAGACCTTTGGGGGAACTTTAGCCTCTCACAAAGTTGAAAGAGAAATTCCCAGGGAATTAAAAGCTAGATCTATCAAGGCAGTCACATACTCAATTTTCAAAGCAGAAAAAGCCAGCTGCTGCATGGCCCAGTGTAAGACCTTCTTCTTTACCCATCCATATCAAAGTTATCTCCCAGCCAACTGCAGAACAGAATTCTACAGTGCTTTTCCCTAGAAGAAATTGAATTGATCTTTATACTAAATTCTTGACATTGAAAATAGGGATATCTTGACAGGAGGACTGTTAGTTACTAGGAAAAACCGAAAGGAAAGGCTACTCAAAGAAATGATTAAAGGTAAAACTAAATGGAATTAACACCTTTTACATTTATAAAGGGACAGTAAGATCTAACAACAACATTTTACAATGAAAGCCCACCTGGAAGGAAGAACCAAAATACTCCTACGTTGTGCATAGCCTCCTCTACAGCAGACAGGGTCACCTATTTTTTTAAATGTTTGCTGCTTATCTAGGAACCTCAGGGGAAGAGGGAGAAAAGATGACAGCCATCCAGTGGAGAAGTAAGGGTTATATACGCAGCTAGTTGGAATGTATTCTTAAATTTCATTCTTGTAATTTTTCTAAACCAATAGTCAATATTTTCCTCCAATAGCTTTGCCCACTTTTTTTTTTTTAAGTAAATCTAAGGGATATATTGAAAGTTCTGATAAATTATACAAGAAACACTATAAATACAGACAATTCCAGAACTTTTCAATAGGTTTCTTGCATATTTCTCAAAAGCACCTTGCATTACTGTAGCTGACTGCAAACTCTAGTACTGGATCTCTCCTGTTATCTATTACACCAGCATTACAGATTACACTTTCAATTGTTCATTGAAAGAACTGTAACAAAAGTAGTCAAATGGTGGAAAATGCGGAAAAGCTAAGTAATCCAAATTTCAGGAGTTTTTTGTCCTGGTGCCACACCATACATAATTTCTGTGGGTTTTTAATACTGTATAAGGAGTTACATATTTTGTGAAGAGACACAAAAGTCAGATTTGTGACCTACTTACCCTAACAGAGTCCTAAGAAAATACTAAGAATAAACATAAAACGCTGAGCCTGTATTATAAAGTGCTTTCACTAGATCTGCTTGATTCAGGAAAAAAGCAAGGCTCGGGTGGAATGCTGCCCTGTTAGCTCCTGAGAGGACAAGCATAAATCTTCAGAAGTCTAAAAGCAAAGTATTATTTGCAGTCCTAAAATGCTGAAGGTGGTAGAAGGGTCTTTGCAGGAGATTAGCCTTGGAATGTAACAGAAACAGGCTTCTCAAACAGATGGCAGAATCCAGAGAAGCAGCAATACAATTTGATATCAACAGCTGTGTGCAAAGTACATGCGTGTTTAAGTGGGTGATAAGAAGCATGCTACAGCAGTCTCTACCCAACCATGCACGACTGCACACACTTAGAAGATTCAGCGCACACTTAGAAGATTCAAAGACACACTTGGAAGATTCAAAACTCAGCTTCTGGTTTCAAAACTCACTATTTGGGAGAGGAAACAAAACTCATGCCCTCTGTACAAGTGAAGTAAAAAAAAAAGCCATGCTCCATCCTTATTTTCAAGTGCCAGGGCAGCAAAGGAACACAAAGCCGCCCTGCCAATAGCCAACTACCAGAATTTTGAGAGAGAGGAAAGGACTCTGCATCGCCCTCACTGCTGAGTGTAACCTAGAGATACAAATACCAGTGCCTTAAAATGGCAATATCCTAGTGACAGGAATATGGGAGAAAGTGAATGTTATTAGGAAATAGTTGCAGCCACTGCAAAGGATGTAATTTTGTTTTTCAGTGGAGTGTTAAACTTTCGCCCCTACTATTTTTCATGTTTTTACTGAAAAGAATTGTTGAATCTTGGAAGGCAGAAGAGTTTTATTTGGTCATCTAAATTTTACACTAAAAAATTGAAGAGAATAACGCATATTAACATCTTCATCAACAACCCAGATGAAGAAATGGAATGCACTATCCGCAAGTTTGTGGATGACACAAAATTTAGGGGAGCAGTTGCTACACTAGAGGAGATGTCCACCATTCAGAGGGTCTTTGATGTGCTGGAGAAATGGGTCAAAAGAAACCTCATAAAGTTCACCTAAGACAAATACAAACTCCTGCCCCTTGGATGGTTTAAGCTCTGCAACAGAAAAGCATGGAAGCCAATTGAAGCTGGCAGTTCTGCAGGGGAAAAAAAAAAAAAGAAAACAAGAAAAGTCTTTGGTGTCCTGGAGAGCAAGTTGGATATGGGTCAGTAATGACAGCTTGAAACTCTCAAGTTAACTTGATACTTGACCAAATCAGGAGGAGTGTAGCCAGAAGGATGAGAGAAGTGATTTAGCCCTTCATTAAGCACTTGTGAAACCACACCAGGAGGAAAGTGGCCGCTTTTGGGCTTCCCAACGCAAAAAAAAATACTGAGGAACCGGCACAAGTGCCATAAACTGCAGCAAGACCAGTAAGATTACTATGGGGCTGCAGTATATGTCATTTAAGGAATGAGAGAAGGAGCTGGGCTTGTTTAGCCAGCCAAAGAGAAGACTGCAGGGTCCATTAAAGTAGATACCAGTTCAGCTATCTAAATGGGGATACAGGGATAAACCAGGCAGACATTTCTCAAAGATGCACAGCAAAAGGAGAAGCATGACAATCAATGGTTATAGAAAGAGAAATTCTGACCAGGTGAAAGAAGTAAGAAATTTCACACAAGTGATTAAGTATTGGGGTTGCCACAGAGACTGTGGAATCTCCATCCTCAGATATTTTCAAATTTGACTGAATGAGGCCCTGACCAACCTGATCCAACTTTTAAGATAGCCCTGCTTCAAGCAGGACATTGAACCAGATGACCTTGAGAGAATCCTCACAAACTAAGTTTTTCTATGATTGTATGATACTCCAGTTTACTTATGAAATCCTAATGCTAAGAAACACACTAAGGAATTATAGGCAGACATACACAGTAAGACCTGTGCAAGGTTAGCAAACACTAACTTGCAAAGGACTGGAGTTGAAATTTGGTTTTGTTCCAAACTGGAACAATCTAATTCTTGCTTTGACTTTTACCTCTAAAAACTGCTTAATCTATTAGGTTGAATTATATTCTTTCAGGTACTGCATTATATATACTTCGGAAACACTAAACAGAAGGGTTCCACATTGGAAAATGTTTTTAATTCATGCAACAATTGGCTGATGGGTAAGGCTCAAAGGGTTATAGTAAATGGGGTTACATCAGGCTGGAGGACAATCACTAGTGGGGTTCCACAGGGCTCTATTCTGAGGCCAGTTCTCTTCAATGTTTTTATAAATGACCTGGACTCAGGACTCAAATGCATACTAAGTTTGCAAATGATACTAAATTAGGACGAGCTGTCCTAACGAGCTGACCCCTTGAGGGTGGAGAGGCCTGCAGAGAGATCCTGACAAATTAGAGGGCTGGGCTATCACCAGCCTCATGAAGGTCAACAAGAGCACGTGCCAGATTCTGCACCTGGGATGGGGCAACCCTGGCTATACATACAAACTGGGAGATGACAGGCTGGAGAGCAGCCCCGCAGAAAGGGACCTGGGGGTTCTGGTTGAACAGCAAGTTGAACATGAGCCAGCAGCGTGCCCTGGCAGCCAGGAGGGCCAGCCGTGCCCTGGGGTGCATCAGGCACGGCCCTGCTGGCCGGGCGAGGGAAGGGATTGTCCTGCTCTGCGCTGGTGCGGCCTCACCTCCAGCCTGTGTGCAGGTTTGGGCACCACAGTGTAAGAGGGACATGAAACTATCAGAGAGTGTCCAAAGGAGGGCTATGAAGATGGTGAAGGGTCTAGAGGGGAAGACATATGAGGAGCAGCTGAAGTCACTTGGTTTGTTCAGCCCAGAGAAGAGGAGGCTGAGGGGAGGCCTCATGGTCGCCTGCAGCTTCCTCATGAGGGGAGCGGAGGGGCAGGCGCTGATCTCTGCTCTGTGGTGACAGCGACAGGACCCGAGGGAACGGCATGGAGCTGTGTCAGGGGAGGTTCAGGCTGGGTGTTAGGGAAAGGTTCTTCACCGAGAGAGTGGTCGGGCACTGGAACAGGCTCCCCAGGGCAGTGGTCACGGCCCCGAGCCTGCCGGAGTTCAAGAAGCGTTTGGACAATGATCTCAGACACATGGTCTGATTTTTGGGTGGTCCTGTGTGGAGCCAGGAGTTGGACTCGATGATCCTCGTGGGTCCCTTCTAACTCAGGATATTCTATGGTTCTATGAATTTGGACTAAGAAGACTAAGGACACTTAAATAATGCATCCAACTTCATAAATCATGGCTGACCATGAACTTTTGAAAATCACTCCTAAAAACAACTTTTTACTTTGATTCTATCAACAGCAAAAGGATTTCTTTCCTTGAAAGTATGAATCTGTAGTAACATCACATTACTGTCTAGACAATTTCATAAAGTTACTTGTGAATACAAATGAAATAATCAAATCTAATTCACTCGTTGTACTGCGTGCGCTCTTAAACATGGATCTGATTGTGCACCTAATAAGATCAGTGGAATCTTTTACGTTGATTTTGTGGATAAGAAAATCAGATCTATTTTACATTAAAATAACGTAAGTATTTCAATTCATTTCAATCTAAACTGTTCAAGAACATTCAGGAAAACCATATGTGCAAAGATATTAACTACGTTAAACAGTATTTATCTGTAAAGTGGGTGAAAGGTTAGATGTTAAAGAAATTTCCAGTAGAGGAAATAGTATTTATTAAAATCCCACATCACAAAATACAGGATACAAGTGTCATCTGTTTATCCCAAAATTTAAAGATTATGTTTCTATTAACAGTGTCTGACAAAACTGACATTCAGCTTCCTTCTTATGTAATACTATAAATGAGTAAAGAAGTAATGTCATAATTCCATCTATGTTAAATGATTATTTATTTTGCATTATTTTCCAAGACAAGCACTATAAAAAGTCCATTGCTCTTACCTCTGCAAAAAGAGTATCTAGGGAAATATGCCTTGCAAAGTAAGGGCCTTCTTAAAAACAGTCTCCAGATAGCCCCAGAATGAATGAAGCCTCTAAGATGATGTACTATTCCTGCCATCTTGCACAGCTATGCTGACAACAGAATAAGGCTGGTCTGTTGCCAATACTGACCAACCATCTGAACATATTGTGTTGGTGATTTAAGGCAAAAGACACAAACTCTGTTTACCACTGAAAACTAACTTTAAACTTGATTTTAAAACCAAGTAAGTCAGTTAAATGACAAGCTTAACTGAGGCCCAAGAAAAATTGGCTAAAATGTACTGTTATTTTATTTTTTATCTAGATTGATTAAAACATTAAATGCTGTCATAGTACAGTTCTGCTCTTTAAGCTACTTCATAAACATAAAAAAACATAACTTCTCTTCAGCATTAATCAGGTATTTTATTAAATTTACCTTATACCAGCCCAGACCTCAGAGGGAAACCAGACATACTGCTTACAAGCATGCTATTAAAACAGAAGTCTGTTGATACAGAATTATTAAGGTATGTACACACTCGCCTATGCAGCCCTCAGCTGAATTTATGCTTTGGAACTGTTTATACTGAAGCTCAGTAAATGAAAATGTACAATTATGATTGTGTATACTCTTTTTTTTTTGAAAAATCTGATCCAGAAAAACAGGCTTTAACACTTTTCCTTCATGCAGATTATTTTTCAGTTTGCTATTTGTGATTTTTTCCCTATTTGCTGTTTTTGATGTTATTTCTATTTTTAAGTATCTCAATCTGTATCAGCATAGTTTTCATACTACACTGACAGAACAATAGTACTCAGACTTAGCAACTTGGAAAATATTGGCTAAAAAAATTAAGTAATAACTGTTATTGCTTTCTTATCTTCTTCTTCAAGAAGAAGAGGCTTCATTTTTAAAGCCTCTTTGTTTCACTTGTCCCTCCAGTTTGTTACAAGCTGTTTTTACTTACAGGTTTTTAGCTTCTAGCACATTGTGCCCATGCATATATACAGCAAGAAGGCATTTTCTTTTGGGAAAAAAAATCCATGTCCACAAGCATTCCTTAAATTAATGAAAACATTTATATAACTGTTATATGAAGTCAATTACAGGAACTAACAAATTCCCATATAATTTCATACTGTACAGAGAAAAAGAGTGATATATTCTTTGCCAAATAGCTATTTTACTTTCCCTTATTAGGCACTAGGATCTTCCCATTCATCTTGTTTGCACTGAGTCTTACGGGGTATTTTTCATGGCTCAATTCAGAAATGTGAAGACATAACTCAAAATTGATGAATTGTATTTCTAAAATACTGGCATTTGTACAATACAAGCATGGCTGTTTATGCATCCAATGTAATTACATCCATATATTCATAGACAATGGATTTTTCTTTTTTCCTTTCTCACTACTTTTTTTTTTTTTTTTTTTTTGACTGCAAGATGAGATAAAGCAAGATTTTACTCAAATTAGTCATGGGTATTAAAATCAATGGTAATAGTATTGATTTTTTTTTTCAGTTGCAATATCTGTATGAAATAAATCTGCAAAACCAACCTGTGATCTAAAAATATAAAAATAAATCAGCCAAGTCTGACAAGACAATCATATACTGAATCCTGAATTACTCTATCTGATTTTGAATTATGGTATGGCCAGCCCATTTAGGCCATTAATATCAAAGATGCTGATTTCTTAATACTGCCATAAAACAACACACATAGAAAAAGCACATTAATTGAAGCTCAGTTACAGATCTGTGCTAATACTGCCACTTTCTTGCCATTTCATTCCACAAGTGTAGGATCTAAACCAATCCAGTACCCCAAATCTGTAGCGGATACAGTTGACTTGAAATTGAAAGCAAGCATCTCTTGCACTAATTAAAATGAGGGGGGCCGGCGGGAAGGAAATATCCTGATAATCTGACTCTATAATCCCATTTACCCTCCCAGAGGAAGATAGCAGCACCTAGGAACTCCGCAGTATTTTTGACCTTGCCCCAGACTAGAAGAGTGCCCTATGCAAAAACAGCTGCCTAAATTGTTATGAATTCCTGGAAGAAACACTTCTATTTCATAATAAAAACCCATGCAATTTAATGAAAAAAAATGAAATTCATAATCTGAAAGGACTCAAACCACTACAAGGCAACACCAGGCTTATGATATTCTTTCTCCATACTTCTCCTGAACACTTCTAGTGAAAGCCCATGAAACTAATGGCAGACTTCCACTAGAGCTGGGAATACACACCAGGAGTTATCTACAAACGCTCCAAATACAGTTATCTTTCATAGACGTAGTTGTACTGAATAATGAAGGAAGAAATGGAGTGGCCCAGTAAGGCTTCAATTATAATTCTGAATGATTTGACAGGACTGTTTTGTGCCCGACAGGAAACCTTGAATGCCCTCCTTCATAACCTTCATATCACAGCAGGGTGAAAGGTTCCACTCTTGAAAGAGAAGAGTTAAGCGGTTCCTTTACAATACCACTCAAAGACATGCTGTAGGTGTGTTTACTGGGGCAGTTTAGGACGACAGAATTTGGGGTGCATAAGTATGTGCCTCACCTCACCGTTTCTTGGGTTTGAGAAGGCTAAATTTAAGTATCAACTATTCTCTAGAAAAACACAGTCGACAATGCAGTAAGCTTCTCTCCCCTTTAACACTTTTTAAAATTACCTGTGCTTTATAGTCATGATTTTAAGATTCTAAATTTATAATATGGAACAAAACATGAAAGAAATTATGCTCACAGTAATATCACGTTGTCAGTCTTTGCAGTGGTCTTTAGTTTATCAAGGAAATGACGCCCCTGAGAGTTAACCAATATCCAATTTATTTAAAGCACAAATATTAACTGCATTAAAAGCTTTCATTGCCTCAGAGAGAAAATCACTACCATTTGTAGGTTGCCCTCACCATCTTTTTTCCTAAGGAACAGAAGAAATAAGAGGACATACCTGTATAAACACAAACTGATAAAATATTTTTTGCTCAAGAAAACCGATGCTTTATTCCATTTAAAATACAGACTTCTTTACAGATGAGAAATATTTTATTATAATTTCACATTTTATTTGCATAACTATTGTACTGTTAGTTTAGCCAGATTAACAATCAGATCTTGAGTATACATAGAAAGTATCGTGGTATCAAACAGAAACGTTCTTTGATGTTGAACTACTCTAAATATACTGCTGTGTATGGCCCATCTTATAGATTCTTTACATTTTACAAAGCTGCAGAATTTGAAATATTTGGGGCACCTGCTGTCAGGAAATATTGCCTGTTCTTCCATTTTATACAAACGCATAGTGTGCCATCTGTTCTGAAGTCCTATGGTTTATGAAACATGACAAAAGCCTGCTGTCCTGCACCCTAATTTTTCTGCCCTTGAAAGGCATAATATAAAAACAGAATTTTAAAAAGCCAGAAAGACCAACAATGCTTGAAATTGTATGAGCTGGACAATGATTCAGAAGGAGAAAAGACATTGTCTTGGTTCAGCACGATTGGTTCCCCACATAAAAATATAAAATCTCCCTGAAAAGTTAGTTTTGCCATCTCACAAATGTGTTGAACTGCCATATGATCAATGCCTCACTGTTTCGATCAAGGGGATGTTGTAAAGAAATACAGTTCAGGCAAATAAGAAAGGGAAAATCAATTTCTTTGATCTGTTGAAAAAAATCACCGTGGAAAGTTTTCGTTCACTCATATTCTACTTGATGGGACATAAAGCTTTGGATTGGGTTGGGATAGCCATGGAGCCAAGGCTCATCTATGCTGTACGGAAGAAAAAGTAGTGGAAGTAGCAGCCTATTGTACCAACCAGCACTGATGAAAGATGTCACTGCAGAAAAGGTTAGATATTTGTTTGTGGGCGGATAAAACAATATATTAAACCCTGCCATAAGTTGACATAAGTACGTATTACTTAATGAACTTACCAGCCTGCGGATATCTCTCTCACATTCACGCTTTATTCTATTAATTTCATCCTGATGGGACTGATAAGCCATGCGCAGATCAGCGGCCTTCATTTTATCCGCCTGCATAATGTTGTTCAAAGCTTCTTCAAGCTGCTTTTTACCAGATTTCAGTTCCAAGATCTCCTGTTGCAACTTCATTCGTTCGCTGTCAAATGCCTTCCGAGCCTCCTCCTTTGCTTCACTTAGCAGTGCTGTCTTCACTTTGTCAGCCGCCCCATCCCGCAGGACATTGACTGTTGACTGCAAACGCTGAATTTCACTGTCTTTAATTTTCACCATTCTTGAGATTTCCTGCTCATGCTGCCGGATCAACAGCTCTCTGACACTCTGAAGCTCCTTCATTTTCTCCTCATGGAGCTTAGCTTTCAGTTCAGAAACATAGGCAGTGTGCTTGTGCTGCTCCTGCTCCCTTTCTTGCTTAACCTCTTGGATTTTCTCTCTCAATTTACCCACCTGGAACATCAATATAAAATACTGATTAGCACGTGCCACCACACCTTTAAAATTCATCAAGGGAGTTTTTCCTTAAACCTTCTTAAAAACATTCAATAAAAATTGAATAAAAAATATTGAATATTCAAAAGCAAAGACTGCATACCTGAAATTTCTCTCTTCAGTAAACAGCTACAGAACTAGAGCTTGAAAAAGGCTGTGTTTGTGCCTGTGTGTGTGAAGGAATCTGCTGTGCAGATATGCTACTGGCAACAAGTTCTCAAAGCTCTAGGGAATAAAATAAAACCAAGCAGCATCCAGCCCAGTTCTCTCCTTATTTCCTCCACCAACCACCCCAGATTACTCTCATCCACAACCCCTCTATTGCGCCCAACAAGCTGATGGAAAAAGAAGCAGAGAGAGAAAAGTGTTCATGTTTATGCTGGGAAGGAAATGCTAGAAAACTTTCTAGTATTTGAAGGACCATACTTCAAGGATCCTCAGAGTGACTTAGATCTTCACATACGCTCAATAAATGTATTCCCACAACATCCTTCTGTAGCTAAGAGGCACTGTCACTGTATTACAGATGGGATGCTCAGCCAGGCATAGATTGATTTACCTAATTTACACACACACTGTCTTTGAGATTTGAGTCCCAAAAGTCCTACATCTGAATCCACTACTTGACCTAAGACACTTCCTGCTAATCAGATAAGAAAAGATCCTGCCTTAAAGTAACAGAGACAAAAAATTTTATCAGCAAAGGTGGATTGTTATTAGCAGGAACATGGAGGGGGGGACTAAATTACAGAGGGAAAATAAAATGAAATTGTTTTTGTATTTCTTAATTTCTTAGCTACTTTAATGGGAAAGTCCTTACTGGATAAACCAAATGAATTGGTCTTCTGAAAAAAATCATCTACTCAAGTGGCTTCAGATTGGACCCGCCAAAACTGAGGTATTCACAGTCCCAAACACCTCAGAAAATGTAGGCCAGTGACTCTAAGGGCTAGGGGGAGGTCTTATAGCCCATTATAGTAATACCCACTGTGATGAAACCTCATTATAAGATGACGCTCAGCAGGCTGCATGGAAAGCAATGCTTTTTCCAAGTGGGATTAGACATTAATATAGAAGGGAAAAAAAGAAAAAAAGAAAAGAAAAAAAGAAAAAAAAAAAGAAAAAAAGAAAAAGAGAGAGAGAGAAAGGCTTGCTTTTCTATTGTAATATATCGGAAAGGGTGTAATGTATTCAATCACATGTAATGTCAGTAATATCTGCCTACAGCCCCTATCACGTCTGCTAAAATATGGGCTGTATATGTGATCTTCTACTCTAAAGCGAAGTCAGAGAGAAGCAGAGATTTCAAAGATTTGTGTTTTAACCCTGAGTGGCAATACAAACATATAAACCAAATAGTGCTTCACGGTAAAATGAGGTTACTGAGCAGCTGGATGTTAGTCACTGCCACAGTATTCCTAGACTGCTTGCATCTATGCTATGCACAGCTGGGATCTGTAGTCACACAATGCATTTATTTTATGCTAAACTAAGGTAAAGTTGCAACTTGCCTCAGATTTTAGTGCAGTATGGAGGGGAGATCTCTATTAATATTCAGACTAACATTTACTATAAAGGCATAATTTATACAATTTATTTTTTCACAGTTCTGGATTCTACAGTCAAAAAAATGTAAAGGGTTAAATAATAATAGTAATACTAGTTCAGTAAATGTTCAGAAAGCTTCATTATTTTGTTTATGGTAAGCAGGTTGGATCTAAACAGGTACTCTTGTGTGGTTGCTTTAAGGAAAACAGGGCATCTTAACTCAAAAGCCTCAGCTATAACTCATGCAATGAATCTAGTATTACTACTCAATTTAAGAGTGACCATAAAATGAGACCAACTTATTCATCAACTCCCTAGCACAAACTGCAGGATTTCCAGAGTCTGAACTCCACCTGAATTCTTCAGGCATCAAGCACAGTAAACTTTCCCTGTACAGTGGTTGTTATAATCCTATTATTTTCAACACTTTGAGAACTTTGAGAATAAACCAATTCAAACTTACCCTAGGTTTAAAAAAATAAAAGTAAAAAGGAAACAGGTTGGAGCAGGATAGGGGGGGAAGCTAGCTACATTTTCATGAAAGCAATCCTCTAGATACACTGTGGACTAAACACCAGCTGGGACAGCACTATAATTACAGATATGGAAAGGTAACAGCGCTGAATGAGGCACCATCAGACCTGGATATTATTCCACAGGTACTGTTATGCTATTCCAGGATGATAGTATTTCTTTATGAGAAAAGATTTTTTTTTTCCCCCTGTAATGGTAAGTCTGGCTACTGGAAATTATCTTCTTTAGATACATTTTATCTTATTTTATTTTGTTTTGTTTTGTTTTATTTTATTTTATCTTATTTCTTTTGTTGAGAATAACATATAGTTCCAAGCCTATAGTGGATAACACTGATTATCAGTGCCTGCATTACGGTACCAAATTCCATAGGAGAGTCAAAGACAAAGCTAAGCCTATTTACTATCAGAAGTGGATGAATTTATAGACAAATTTGCAAGTGAACCAGCACTCACATTCATTTAATTCTATTCGTTATTTCCTTACTGATGAGCAACTAAAATTGAGATGAAACTGAGAAATGAATCCTAGTAACAACTACACAGGAAAACAAATTGTATAATGGCAATTATAAAGAGGGTTAATATTCCTCCAGAACTACAGCAATTTAAAATTACTCATACTGTCCCTTAAGTATGCAACTGAAAGGCAGTTTTCAATCTAACACATTATTGATTGTGACTTCCTAAAAGCATTTTTAATACATAAGAAATGGATTCTGAAATTTTGGAGGAGTACTGGTTTACACAAAATGGTATGCTTGCTCAGTGATTTTCATCTTTCATTGAATGTATGCCAACTTCTGTATGCATTGCTGCTGTCTGTGACAACACATATTAAACCACTCAAAGTAGCTGAATATCATCACAGATCGTCTAGACATTTCGCTTACAAAGTTTCAGCAAGCACAATGTAAACAAAAATAACTATCCTTCTAAAATCACTGGATTTTACGTGGCATCTTAAATGCATATCACTCTTCATGACCCAGTAAAACAGATGCATCCTAATTTTCAAGGTCTTTAAAAAGTCTTTTCTTGTTATTGCTTCTTACCAGGGAAGATGGAAAGTTAGATCTATCTGCTAGGTCTTCCCTGAAAGCCATAAACTCCCTGTCCTCCTTTCCCTCCTCCATCCCTCTCTCCCTCCCAATATGCAGAGCTCTACACTTCTGGCTTCCAGAGCAACTGACGGAATGAAAATAGTAGTATGGCATTTTCCCATATGCCTGAGTCTCAGTTTCAAAATGACCTTAAACACAATTTCTCTTTCTTTAATTTCTAGCATTCTTCTTTTTCTTTTTTTTTTTTTTAATGATGAAAGCTTTCTGTTCACAGGCACAATATGAAGCATAACCAAGAAATGAAGCCAATAAGTAAACAAATTCATGCAAGCTTTCAGGGCAACTGAGAGTGCCCAGCTCCATCTTTATTCCCCTCATCAGCTGTTTATGCATTTTGATAAAGTCCCTCCAAGACTTCTCCAGTCTCAAGAGTCCCAACTCTCTCAGCCTTTCCCTGCATATCAGGTGCTCCAAGCCATTCAGCATTTTCATGACCCTTTGCTGTATTTGCTCCAGTATGTCCATGTCCCTTGTACTGGGCATTCCAGCACTGGACCAGCACTCCAGACATGGCCTACCCAGCGCTGAGGAGAGGGGGAAAGATCACCTCCTGCAACCTGCTGGCAACACTCTTCCTAATGCAGCCCAGGATGCAGCTGACCTTTTTTGCTGCAAGGGCACATTGTTGGCTCATGTTCAAACACATTTTTGCATCACTGTAAACACACACTGAGCAGATTCATACACACTAGTTTAACTCCACAGGGATTCTACCATAACCAGAAAGATTCCCCAATACTTTTTTACATTCAAAACAAAGGTCACACAGTCTGACATGAACTGGTATTTGAAAGAGCATTCAGCAGCATTTCATTCTGGTTCTCTTAAACATTTACCTTGAATTTAGCTTGTGTTTTAAAATTAGAGATCAACTAACCATAGGTAAAAGGACAAGAAATAAAAAAGTTGGCAAATTAGCTATCCTACTGTGTGATTAAATATGGCTTCACTGAATTGCAGCAATATCTACAGCAGTATCTTAAAAACTTTCTTCCCTGCTATGGAGTACAGTAATCCAAATGTCTCATTTTGGAAAGTGTGTAGGAAAAAAAAAATTTTAATATGGACTTCATTTCCAGTGACATGACATGAGACAGGAAGAAAAAAAAAAGCAGTAAAAGAAATAAATGATCTCTTTTTAGTACATCCCTGTACACATAAATCCAATAGTGACTCCAGCCAAGATCATCTGAAGAATTTTAACAAAATTTAATAGAAATACATTGTTCTGGGCCTGATCTTGAATAATCCTGAGTATCTGCAAACTGCTCTGAAACATCAGCTCTCCACAATGCAGGCAGCACAAGGTTTCATTGCTCCATATTCAGAGCCTACTCTATCTACCCTAAATTAAATTGGAAAAATGTAGTATTAGCAGGTTACAACCAGACATATCAAGTGAATTTGCCACATGCTTCTGAAATTCTACCTTTGGTAAGTATATGCTGCACAATTCTCCCTTTCCTCCTTCCATTGTGTTTTTCTAGGTAGCAAAGACAAGCTTCCTTCACCTATGCACCTTCCACTCTGCAGCTGGCAGAAAAGGAAAGTATTGTTGCCTTTGTAGCAATCTTCCTACACCACGAGGGTCAAGGTGTCTAACTAATCACCTGAACGCCAATGAGCTGTTGCTAGGCCACTTGGAAAGCTCTTCATGAGAAGGTATTTTGCATCCACGTCAGCCACATTGAAACTGTAGATGTCACCATGCACTGAATGAGCTTTGCTTGTCTGATCTTTTCCAAGGGGGGTAGTTATGAGCTACAAAGGGCTGCTATTGAAACTGAAGAGGGATCAGCTTCGCAGTCTCTGCATAATACCCACTCACTCCAGGAATGCATTTGGAGGCAGGGTGGGAGGCAGGTGTAGAAGATTCATTCAGGACACCTATTTGGAACAACTTTAATATGCCCACTCTGGTATGGAGTCCAAGGATAGGGAGCAGAAGCGCTAAGCAGCCCCAAAAGCTGTGTCTCTGAGAGGCACTCCACACACCAGCACACAGGGGAGCTGAGCAGAATCAGCGGCTGTAATCACTGTCCCCTCCAACACAAACAGACACTTTGGTGTCTGTATCAGAGCCTAGCCTTGGGGCACTGGATGACTTACAACTGCTGGACATCTGAGGCTCCCTCTTGGAAGTGACATGGCATTCCGATGAATCTTAGAGCAAAATTACTGTGCAACAGGCTAGATTCAGAATGAGGAGATGACGAAAACACTCAACATGGAAAGTTCGTAACTACCTGAACTGATTTGTGTGTCACAGGATAAAGTCTCTACCAACCGGATTGCAAGAACTCTGTGCTAAAATAAAATTTAAATGATTTCAGGGGAAAAAACATGCTAAAAATCTGTACTTTTTAGGATGTGATATTTTTTCTGTGGAATATTAAACTTGTGAGTGTAGGTCCCAAACCTTAAGCAAGATAATGAAAGTCTACTGGAGAATTCACAGGCCTGATTTAATCTCTTTATTGGAGGTGACAATTTGTCACATCAGCCCACAGCCTAGGAACTCTTCTGGCTTCTTTCCTGATTATACCATTGTATCAGCACCTGCTGAAAGTAACAGCTTTTATCTCTTCCAGTTATCTAAGAATCCAACCTGTTTTGCCTTGATTCTGCTTTCAGGCAACCACTTCTCCAAATCTCCTTCTCCTCTAACAAGAGCACAGGAGTGGCAGAGGCTGCAGTCAGATGGGACTCCACCATATCAGACATTGATTTTATGGAACTTACACTCGCTGCTCAGTTACCATTTTTCCTGTCCACCTGCCTCTACTGCTTATTTCTTTTATTTATGTGATCTTACTCTTTGTTCTTTCTCCATAGCAAAAAGCCAGTTGTTTTCACTCTTTATTTTGTCCACCTTCGTAAATATCCTCTTCTTGCATACCCATTTTCAGCAACAAATAACTCTTCAAAAGAAATTTAAAAAAATATCAATCTCACACATCTAATGCAATCTTTCTTGCCTCAAGCATTTCCACTTCTGATAATCTTTTAACCTAAACTCTCAAGATTATGTGACAATATCACAGAAAATATGTTTCTGCTCATATCTGAGGATATTTCCCTGTTCTATATTGGGATCCCCTAGAACCTTCTGAGGGCTACAGTGCCTATCCTTTTATTCCAGATCGAAGTAGCTTAGATATATAATTTGATGGATACATTAATTGCAAAGGCCCTACTACAGTTATGAATAGAATTCTCTTGTGGATCACATTGTAACATCTGACTTTTTTAGGATGCCTCACACTGCATTTTCTGCTAAGATCTTCCAACACGATACCATCTAAAAGGTTTAATTACAATACTCTCTTGTTGATTCTTCCAAATTAAGGATAATCACTGTTTAATATCTGTCTATCAGTGTCTTACTCTGCTTTAATAGCTGTTTTACCTGAACAAGAAATTACATTATCATGTCTAGCATATTCACTCCTTTACTGATTTTGAAGTCCTATTGAAGTAACAATGCCACATTCATTCCTAATAATTTTCTGTTACTTACCATGTTTGACAGATGCCCCAAATTCTCTCATTCTAGTGATTTTGTTAAATATTGAGAATTTTACTTTATATAACAAGAGTACAGAGCTGAATTCAAATGCCCTTCAACTTTAATGGGTAAAACCATTACAAATTGTTTTACCAATACTTCATCCATTTCCCTGCTCCAAGATGAGTGCCATATTTCTTTCCCAATTACAATACCCTAGTACCTCCTTGCTATTCAGGAGGCTCCTTATAGTCCCATAAGTTATCTTACTCATTTCTTTTTCCATACATAGAAGATAGTAGTAATACTCATTTATATACATTCAGTTTGTCTGGATTCTCAAATCAACAGATGTATTTAGAATTCTTCCATACATACTAGCAATTATTTTCTATACAACTTTTTTAATCCCCAGTACATACAGGTGTTTTGCCAGAACTATATGCTACCATTTTTAATTTCACATATTGAAAACAGAGTTTTTAGAACTTACAGTAAATTGCTGTTACACACAGATTCAGTATCTGACACCAAAGCTGAAAAAACAAAGAAATCTGGGAAAAGCATGAGGACTTGCAAAAACAGTCTGTAAAATTGCACGGTAGTACAGTAGCAACTGAATCGAAATGTCTCATTTATTCTAGCTCTGTGGCCTGTGGGACATAAACTGTATTAGGAAAGGTAACAAACTCTTGTGGGGCTAATTCATTTAATTTAATTCTCCTGAACTATTTTCTCCCTTGCGTATATGCATATATTAATGATTTATCTGAGGAGAAACCTTCTAATTGATGAGAGACTTCACAAATGGAAATTAGTCTTAACATATTTCTGTGTGCAAAATACTGATGTTTTGTGATCCCAACTCTATAAAATGTACAGTCAAATGCAGAATATTGATATTTAAAAACAATACCAGAATTCAGTGAAGATGGAATAGTAGTGACAGCAAACACTATACTACCTTGTTAACAAGAACAAAATATAAAAAAACACATCAATTTTAGATCAGATATTGCATAAACATGGAGGGGAACAATTTTACAGGAGAAATTTCCTAGAATGGCTCAACAACAAGTGAAACAAAATGAACTAGGAAAACATGCACAAAGTCTTGGATGTCTCGGGTAAAATTTTCTTTCAAAGAAACCAGTATTTTGCACACAGAAATATGTTAAGACTGACTTCCATGTGTGATGTCTCTCATCAGTTAGAAGGTTTCTTCTCAGATAAATCATTAATATACACATACACATGAGGGACGAAATAGATTAGGAAAATTAAATTAAATGAATTAGCCCCACAAGAGTTTTTTACCTTTCCTAATATGGTTTATGTCTCACAGGCCACAGAGCTGTCTCTTTCACAGCTTTAATACATTCCCTCTTACCTCTGTGCCAATAAAGCCATTTAATTTATTTAGAATTCTCTAGGCACAGTGTTTTTACTATTCTAATACTATGCTGTAATTTCTGTTGGTTTAGTTACTCATTTTTATGTTTAGTCTAAAGAGGTAAAATCTCTGTGGCTGTTAACTTTCTCATTTTGTCAGTCAAGGCCTTCACCATCTTATACAGCTGATACATAGATAGATAGCAGGCTGTTGCCCTGAGGGTGAGAAAGAAGCTATATGGCCTCAATACTGGTTACATGACTTACAGCAAACACCACAGCAAAGATGAGGAAGAGGTTGAAGACAGCACTTCCCCCATCCTCCCAGAAATGCATTCATGCAGCAGAATTTACTATGGAGTGTACTATATATTCAGTAGGATTTTCCAGCACTCTGGCTTTAATTTCTTCATTCATACACCTACACATTACACATGTGAGCCCACTCATTTCTCCACACACATGTGGTGCATGATATACAGGTGTTTCCTACAACAACCTCAATACTCTAGAAAACATAAAATTCTCAAACCATAGAAAGATGAACAAGTAACCAAACTGAAGGAACTGTTGCCAGACTGGATATAAGTAAATAAGCAGACTAGTTATAGAAAAAGAGTGGTAGTGTTTTAAAAGCTGTCATGGTCTTAAATCTACACTTTAACCTTGGTTGAATCAGAGTTAAACTTGACACTATTAAAGCATCAAACTTTGAAGCATTCCAGGGCTAAACTCTTCTCAGCATTTGTGTAGTCTTCAATGTGAACACTGAAAATTAATTCATTCTTCTGTCCTAGGTATAAGATAACTTTATAATTATGTGCTTTTTCTAATGTAATTAAAAGAAGATAATAAAATTCACATTCTGCATTTCTACATAAAAAAGTGATATAGAACAAAAAAGGAAATGAGACAAAATAACTAAACAACAACAACAAAAAATTACTAGTTAAAAGTACCAGCAGCTTACAATTCTCTTCCCAAACAGCAAACAAAAAAGACAGTGATATAATACAATATATCAGCTGATAAATTCAATTTCAGAGGGTTTCAGCCACTGGTAAATTTTATTGTGTGTGGTTTTAAGAAGCAGAAGTAGTTTGCACCACTCTTATATTATAGCTTATTATCATTATATCAAAGAAGAGTAGAAATTGTTAGATGAGGAAGCTAATAGTAACATAACTGGCTTTTCTGTTCACTCATCAGTACTGCTGACCCATAAGAGACAGGAAGAAAGGATGAGACAGACAGAAGTTCATAGCCTCTGCAGGCTAAAAGGCAATCCAAGCAGCAGTAGGAAACAAGGAAATATAAAATAACATCAGAATTTTCAATTTTCTGTTGTGCAAAGTGTTTTATCCTATGACTTTTTGCTTTAGTCTGTGCATAAGAAAAATTTCCAAGTTCCCAGAAACTTCCAAGTTCCAACAAATTTAGTTTGTCTGATACATACTGAACCTATTACATTCAGCCAAACAAGAATTAAGGCTTCATTGTTTATTTTTCCTCTGTAAGAAATAAATTCTGAAGATTCTATTTGTAGGTTTGCTTGTTTGTTTTATGAAATAGTAAATGAAATAAAATATGAAAGGTAACATCATTCAAATCTGAGTATCACACATGGTTGTTATAGAAACTTGAACATATTGGAATATTACTTTTCAGGTGTTCCAAGATGTTCCAAATTTTACACTGATATAAAGAAGCAAGTACAGAACAAAGCTATTTTATATAAAGTGAACACGTTTTTAGTGCATACTTGTTCTACTGGTAAGTCTTTGAGACTCTTAGAAATACAGTATCACCAAGCAAAAACAGATAAATCCATCTCCGTCCACACGGATTCATCTCCAGGACTGTCTTGCGCAAAGTCAAATGCACTAATTGAGATTAATAAACTTATAAAATAGAAATAACCTTATTGGATTTGCATATTTTAAAATGCTACAAAGATACATAAAAGTAAATGCAAAGCTTTATATACATGTACTTTATGAATGAACAGTTTCTCCTAGGTGTTCTCCTGATTACTCAGATACCTGTTGAACATATGCTAGACAGACAAACGCGTATGGATCTCTTTCGTTAATAAACAGATGCATCATTGAACAGCTCAAAGCAGTAGCACACATAACCGAAGCAAATCAAATCAGGGCTCCTACACAGATGATTTCCAGGCAATTTACATTCTCCATAGGCATTTATGACACATGCTTTGAATATGGTGCTTATGTTCAACTCTGCATACACTTCTTTTAGCAACATACAGTTTTCAGTGCTAAGATCAAATCCTAAACTCACTTGTTTCTAGTGCTACTTGTATTGAAATCACTGCAAATTTCAGTGACCGGATGTTTGGGGATATTTACTTCTTTTTGTACATTATTTAAAATAGTTGGCAAGAGAACTGAATTTAAGGCTAAGTTCTTCCCATATTTCATATCACACCTTCCTTTAACTTGACACAAATTTCAGTTCATCAGTGGTTTTTGAGATGATTTCACTTTCCTGTCACATTTTTTCTTTCTAAAGCTAATGCATTTTAGTAGTGAATTAGTTTGAGATTCAAGTTCTGCTTGTTTATAACATTGCTGCTGTTTAGATGAATGATCACAAAATACAGACAGACACATACCTTGCTTTTTTCTTGCTGAAATTCTATCTGGATGTTGGTTAGTTTAGTTCGTAGCTCCTCATTAGCAGCCTGCAGTGCTTCAATATCCATGTCGGACTTCTCTCCCTTGGCACGACTTTTCTTTGACATAATTATTTTTGAAGTTTAATATAAATTTTTTTCTCCACACTGAGCTACCAGCTAGTGCCTTCTGCTTTTAGCATTTAAGAGTCATGCATTGTTCAATAAAATCTTTCACAGAAATCTCTGCCATTGTGGGTGCTGCCTCTCGTGTCCTGGAAGAAACAAAGTAGTAGGAACAGAATTAGACTACACCATTAAGCAGAATTAAGCATCAGACTTAACATTCTGTTTTAAAGCACATTGAACTTCCTTGTAGAATACACTACATTGCATAGTGTACTAGACTTAGAAAGCACTAGAACAGAAAAGAAGTTACACAATATTTCATCATCTTATCTAAAGCCATATCCACTCCCATCCCATGCTCACAGAAATAAAACTTCTTGCTGTTATGATGAATATAGCATATAAACATAAAACATATCTTATTCAGGACATGACTTGGACCACACTCAGGATTCTCAAGAGGCACTCCACCAGTCATAAATTAATTGAGCCTAGTGGTGTTTCAGTGGGATAGTTTATTTTCTGTAGTAAGGAGAGCACACTTTTCACCTTACGGTATCTGTTATACTGCATTATTCAAAATTATCGAGGAGTCTCACAACATCAGGATACATGGAAAAGGTATTACAAAACTAGAAAAACATTTAAAAAGACTTAAAAATATAAAATATATAAACTGCATATATTCAGGATTGATAGTTTGAAATGACTTAATCAAAACATTAAGGTACTTTACTTTATTTTCATTCCCTAGCATGCATCTAAGCTTAAAAAATATTCAATTATTTAAATCAGTTTTATGTGATATTCAAGGAGAATATCAGCAGCAAAGAACCCTAATTTCAATAATTAGGAAATCCCACAATTAGTTTACTTTCTGAGTAGTTACAAAAGCTTAATCTGTCCCCCCAGCCCCACCCTGCCTCCCAGCTCTCCTCTAAGAATAACCTGGTGCTCCACAAGAACAAACTGAGCAACAAGTGCTATCAATGCTGAACTAGTTTCCAAATCCACATCCTCTGTTCATTTTAAATATCCACATAATTTTCATCATTGAATTCCTGACAAGGCAGAGACATTCCTACTTTAACACTGAATTACATTCACGGAGTGTTATATTTCCACAAAAATTGCTACCGGTTTGCTTTCAAACAGCAAGTTACCCTTTCCCACCTACTTCTACCTGAGAGTTATTTTAGAGATTGTATTGTAACAAAAATAATATGCATTCTTTAGCGTATACATTTTAAAGGGTTAAGAACTCAGGTGTGTACAGATATCATTTGGTGGGTTCAACTAAATACGTAAGTTTTGTTCTCATTTTTAAAGACTCGTAAACAAACTGAGGAGTTAAATATCTTGCTCAAAATGACAGGTCAAGTCAGGTAAAAAGGAAACAGAACTCAGGATGCCATTTCTCTAACTGTTCGACAATGTTTCCGTAGAGTTCTGTTATTTATAAAAAAAAAAAAATTGAAAAAAGACCAACTATGCCAATTATTTTCTAATGTAACAAGTGAAACCATTGTTCTGCTTGGTAATACTAGATGCCTTTCCTTCCAAACTTAATAACCTATATAACCTATCAATTTATCCTACACAATAAAACTTAATCTGTTCCTTAAATTCATTATATTGAGCATTTAGAATAAATAATTCACGAAAAATGGGGAATTAAATTAAAACTTTAATGTTATTTATATATCAAAATACCTTACAAAACAAATAAACACTTGTAGTACTGTGATTTTACATGTAATTGGTAATTCAAGAAAAATAAAATAGCAATATTCTTACAGTAACTTGAAACAAGAACTCTTCAGTGCATAGAAGAAACCTGAAGGAGTATTGTTCTTAATAAAGGAACTGCATGTTATTAAGCTATGTAGTTTCTATTATGCTAACTAAAGACTATTTAAGCAATATATTTCATCCAAAATTCTTAACTTTATGGAAAACTGGATTTCAAAATCAGTTTCTAGTGTTATTTCCTTAGCCAATTTGCAAAGAAAATCTAACATAGTATAGATGTGCAATCCAATATCTAATAATCATTAATCATTCGGAATAGTGGAAGGAGAAATGGAACGGTTTCTTATCTCAAAGGCCATCTGGGGTACTCAGATACTATCCAGGAATTATTCTTGTAGTTCTTATTAAAACAAAATTCCTGATGCAGCCAGATTGTATATTTCTTAGTTCAGCAGATCTTTAATTTAGTTAAAGAAACAAAAAATGTCCCTTGCCAGCCTGGCCACAGGAATGTTAACCTCATTAGTTCCTTCCCTCTGCCCCTGTCTCAGTTACAGTTTGGCATAAAAAATATTTAAATAATAGAACAAGAAAGTGAGGTAACTGTGCCTGATGCGGTTGTAAGTGACATCCAGAGAACAGAAAAAGAGATTTGAAATGTGTAGGGTTTTGAAATTACCACGTAGATCTTGTTCCGTAACAGTAAGCTCTGCTGACTGTACCATGTTCCCAAGCATATCACGAAGACACTACACCATTCGATACAAACACGTAAACTTACACTTATGCACCTCAGTGGGTGGCCTGTCTCTGAAGTCCTGATCACGCATGACTCTCAACAACGTCACAGGTCATGTTCTATCATGATTCACTATCAGTCAAACCCTTTAACAAACCAGGTCCTATGATAAGATACCAGAATAATGCTATTGTCTACCTTTGAAAATCGGGGGATCTAAATATAATATGAATTATTTACAGCTGTTAAAATTACATTTAGCACTTAAGTTAGCCTTAAAAATATAGTTCAGCACTACTCTTTGAAGTACCCTTCAGTACTTAAAATGGGAATATCAAGAGATTGCTGTTAATCTTTTCTGTGTAACTCGCAAGAGTTAAAAATTGTACCTTTCAAGTAAAATAAAAACTTAGGTCCAGGACCTGAAGAAAATCACCCACTTCTCTGGTAAAGGAAAACAAAACAAAAAAAAACCAACCTGTGTTGCTGGGCGCAGAAATATTTCCATTTTTACTCTTCCCTAGATGCATCTTCCAGCCTATCTATTTCAAAAGCAAGAACTACGGAAACACAAAGCCTCTCTTAACATCAACAGAGGCCCAAAGTCCAGATACACAAGGGTCGCTGCAGAAGAGTATGCATCTTGGCTCCCGAATGGCTGGAACCAGTGAGTGCCATGATTCTCTGATATTTGACTGCTTGCACTTACTGTGCATGAAGGTCAGGATAGAAAATATTAAACTTGTAAACACAGTGAGAAAAAGGAAGGAAGAAATACTCTACTCTGACAAAATTTGGATTTTACTGACTCAGAAGCTTCAACCAAAAACCTACTTATTAACTCACAATGTATCAGTTGAGAGGCAAGGTCAGAAAGCCACCACAGCACAGTTCTGCAATCAACTGTATGAATACAAACAGCCATTTCCGGCACTGT
>VXAL01004440.1:52469-64819 GCA_013399475.1 Chauna torquata
AGAAAGAAAAAGAAAGAAAGAAGAAGAAAGAAAGAAAGAAAAAGAAAAGAGAGAGAGAAAAAAGAGAAAAAGAGATACTGAAGATTAATGGATTGTAAGTCAAAAGTCACCTTCTCAGCAGTCTCTGGAACATACCAAATGTCTCACTTTACTTGATAGGTATAGGGGCACTTGTAATTCAAAATAAAGAAGAACAGCAAAAGAAATAAACTTGACTGGATTTGAATTAACTGTTCAACGGTTTGGGGGACTAGCATGTGAAAGATCAATATATTTAACATGGTTAACAAATTATTGTTCCATTTCTGTTGTATCTATCGGGAAATCCAGTAGATTTCTGAGGCACCTGGAAAACCAATCAGCTGAACAGTGTTTCAGTCATAACTTCCAGTTTTTCTTCTTTCTATTTGCTTTACAGATTTAAAGGATATTCTTTATCACTACCTCAATCTCTTCCCTTTTTCAGGACGTTACTGGTTTTAGGACAAAAGCTCTAGAGCTAAGTAATGAATATGATATTTTTAAGTATTAATAAAACATTTCAGTAATAAAAGAAAAATTATCTTTTGCAAAAAATGAAATAGCATCAAAAATGTTGATTACTTAAGAGTAAGTAAAGAAGAAAATTTATAGTTCTGGTGAAAAATAACACCATTTAAAGAAATACAAGTCTTTACACATGATTCTCTGCTGAGCACATGGAAATAAGCGGAGGGTTGTATCTTTAGAGATTTAGTCTTACAGTAATAAACAGTAATCAATTGTAATAATAAATACAGTCATAAACTCAAATCTTTCAGTAATAGGTACAAATAAAATAACATAGTAACAAGAAAAAATTACTAAACGTTGTCATCCCAAATTCAGCATTCCATTCTTGATTCAGACTTCAACAACATTATTCAGACTCAATAAGTCTTGTAGAAGGCGAACTTGTTAATGAGTCATCTCAGCTGAAGCATCAAGCAAAAACTCAGACAGAGGAAAAATGTTTGGGGGAGGGGAAAATAGTTTGTGAGAGTTAAAAAGCTGTCTTCCCACATATCATGTGGAGTCAGTTACTCTTCCATTTTATTTTAAGGAAAATTGCCAGGTACAGAGTACCCGTGTCATTTCAGACTAGGAGATTTCATTCAGAGGATTTCGTCTTTTAAACGCAACACAAAAACCAACAGTGCTACAAGTTCTACTAAATGAAAGAGTTTTTCTGAATTTTAGGAAGAAATGAAAAATTCTTGCACTCTCACACACCTCCATCAAAAACAAAAATAAACACACAAAAAAAGATACACACATCCAGGCAAGCAGTTTTCTGAAGAAGTTATACATAATGATACATAAACTGTAGATTCGTTATTCTTACCTGAAGCTCCCTGAAAAACAATACCGTTTCATTGCTCTTGCCTAAGTAAAAGAAATTAAACTATCAACCATTAGCAACAGAACCTATAAAAAGCTTCCAGAAGACATCTATAAATAAGACATAAATAGACATCTATAGACACACATGCAGTATTGTAAGTTGAAGTTCATATTATCAAGGACATTAATTAACCTAATCATAAATACTTCGACTACACTTATTTTTACTTTAAGAACAACCCTCCTTCAGATCTGACATGAATTTTCATCTGACATACAAGCAAGACAAATGGAGAAATGAAGGACAACAACAATTACAATGTATAATTATCCTTACTGCTGAAATTTTCACATTCATTCTACTTAAACAAAAAAGAAACACCTGTCTAGAGCTCTTACACAACAGATACATTCTGCAATTCATCTACTTCTACATTGTCATTACCCATATTTGCCATCTCTGTTTAGCATGGAAACCAATAGCAAAGCTAAAGTTTCTCTTCTCCCAAAGAAACATTTTAGAAAGCTTCATTCATCAGTTGCCTGCATCAATATCTTTATTTTCTGCATTATTACATATTGCTCTTAACCTTCTACTGCCATTTTTGATTTATTCCCAAAACTCAGATTTTTAACTTGCAGTAATCTGTTGCAAGAAACAGAAAGAACTGCAATCCCTAAGGCTTTCAAGGATGCCTGAGAATACTGAACTTCACCATACTCACTATTTCAATAAATTTTCCTTTCTAACATTTTAGGTGTGGAATGCATCTCTGTAAAGGCATCAAATACTTTATTTGTAATATATTTTCAGTATATTTCCACAGACTAAAATTGCTTATTTTAATGCATTATTTTTGTAAGGGTAGGAAGTCACCTTCCAAAAGTTCCCCAGAAGGCTAACAGTAGTTCATGCTACTGTGTATAAAACATATATATATATAAAGTAGAGTAAAAAATAGATAAATAAAATAGATAAATACAGCAAAATTCTGAATGTTCAAGAAGTTTAAAATAAAATTTATTACTGTAGCACCTGAGAATAG
The DNA here is from genome assembly GCA_013399475.1 of Chauna torquata. Lineage (NCBI taxonomy): Eukaryota > Metazoa > Chordata > Aves > Anseriformes > Anhimidae > Chauna > Chauna torquata. The sequence continues at coordinate 54,878 of VXAL01004440.1, forward strand.
TAAACTCAGTGGGCACAGGTACAATATGGTATCTTCAGAACTGCCAGTCCACCTATGTTATAATTTTAAAAATGTGATAATCTGCCAATGACTGTACGGGAAAGATGACATTCATAGCCGTCAATGCCCAAGGCGTGTTTCCCACAAGGTTCAGATGACCTACATTTCCTGCTTCAGTTCTCAGTTGTATGTAATAAAACATGACTGAATGGATAAAAGCAAAAGCATCTCTAGAGGATGAAAAATAATACTTTTCCCAGCCAACGAATATAAATCCAAATTATCAGAATAATTTTCTAAGTATGTTGTAAACTAGTAATATTTTAGATATCTATTTGTTAGCTACCTAACAGATCTATTTCTGTAACAGCAGAGCTTTTAAGGATTACTTTAAATCCTATCCCACTTAGGGTATTGCTGAGTTTCCTTATAGTGGAACACTTTTGTAAGTGCCACTTGCAACTTTTTTCAGAGAATGAAAAAAAAAATTTATTGTTAACTAACAGCCACACATTCATTTTTTGCAGATTCACAGCCTACAGTCCTGAGCTATTCTTGCTTTAATAACAATATACCTTTAGGTCCAACTATATGGAAAACAATCACCAAGAAGCTCTAAACTTTTTAAATTGGTGTTTTGCAGACGGAGCTCATAGTAACATAATTGTGTTGAGCATGGTTGAACAGAGGAACCGTGCTTTATAGAGATTTTAGTGCAGCATGACTTCAACTTTCATGATGCCTGACTCAGGAGGTTCCGTAACAGATGACACCCTGTGGATGAACACAGTATCTGTAAGTCACTTAACTCTTCTGTCAAGGATTGTTAAGTACATCCATTATTTTTTACAACAGCACCTCTGCTACAGAGATGTGGTAAGATTCTGCATCTCCACAGTCTTTCAGAAAACTCCCATTGCTTTCAGGGATCCGTAGATGTGCTTTAACATCCCATCACAAATCACTGTCTTCCAGGTCCTCACTGTGCAGTTAGCAGAACTGGAATTTGGCAAGCTTCAGAATGAATTTCACCAATATATTCTTTTTCACTTCAGTTAATTGGTTGCCTGTGTCACGTATGCATCTGCTAGAACACACGCAACGAAAATACGCTTCCAAGTCACTGCATGACACAAAAAAAAAAAAACCAAAGTATTTCAAACTCATTTACAACCTATACACACACTCAAACATATGTGTACCTACTAATGACAACCATACAACACTGAATAATTACTTCTGATTGGTAGTACTGCAGGCCATTGGATAGCACCCAGTACATTAATGGCCTCATTCTAGGACATAAGCAGCTCATCCAAAAAAAAAAAAAAAAAGCTCTTATTTGCAATAAATTATCACAAGTAAATACGCAGTAAAAAGGAATGTTTGAGCTGAAGAGGACAAGGCAGGGGGAAGGGAAGGAATCACAAATGCATTTAGCCACCACGATTAACTTCATCTTATTATGTACATAATTTCTTTAAAAAAATCTGTGTTGAGGCTATTTACAGGAGGGACAGTATTGTCAGTAGTCCTTGCAAGCCATTTAGAACAGGAACCATGGAATAGTTATACAATGAAAAAGGATTTAAAGGAACAACAGGTCTCTGATTTTACAGATTACTTCAGAGGGCAACTGAAGGACCAGTTCAGAAACATAACTTAGAATAGACTATTTACAGTGACTACAGGCATCTGTCACTGCCCATCCACCACAAAGCAGCAACAGAAATGCAATCTTTTGGGTGCAACAATGCTAACCTCAGACATGAGAATCCTTTCTGATATCCAGAAATTGATCATTTTCCTTACATCACTACAACTGCTCATATCAAAGCTACTACAACAGCAGAGAATAATGAAAAATAAAAATATATTTCATAATGGGATGGAAAAAAAAAAGAGGCCTACATACTCTACGAACGTGTTTGCACAGCATCACAGCTTGTTTAGAGACATCTAAGTAGTGCTCAGTGAGCCGTACAGCTGCCTTACAATACAATATTACAGGGTCCTCTTGCAGAAAAGCGGTGGAAAACACTGGCTCCATCACAGCCGCCCTAGGAGAAGAAGTGAACCAGATATCCTCCGCAACGCTGTTGCCACGTACCTCCTCTGCCTCTGCTGGCCTCTTCAAGACCCTACGTAGATGCACTCTGCAACTCCCCTTCTGCACTACACAGCACTCTAACATACCAGAAGTTACTGAAACCTTGGCCTAAATCTCTTCTCAAAATGTTACAAGCTTGAACCCAGGCCTCTGAAGTCAATACAAAATATTCATTGGCTTCAATGAATATTGGATTGGCCTCTACTAATATTTACTCAGTTTTACTTGAAGCACCGATTTGTGGATTAATCCTTAAAATCACCCTACTAAGCTTATCAAAAGACAAACTGTTAGAAATAGCAGTCCTGTGACACACAAAATCGAAGACAGAAGCACAATGTGATGTTCAAATGCAGCTAAATATAATAAAACCAGACCCTCCCTCCACAACCTTCCAAAGTCAGCTCTGTTACAGAGTCTGAGCCCTTTTAAGGAGCTGGGTTAACTACAACTTGACGCAGGTAGATCAAGGCAGAGCTGTTCCTCTGATCTTTGTGCCAATTCCTTTCTTTTGAGCACGCAGGGGAGACCTGACAAGACACCTGCTGTCTAGCACAACGTACGTCCAGCCTTCCATCCTTCTGCTTGTACCCTGGATGTGATTCAGAGAGACCCCTGGGCTTTCACTGATGAGCAGTTCTTCCTTTGAAGCATAGTATTTAAGAGCAAAACCAGGAGTAGGAAGAAAGATCAAATTGTAGCATTTCCCAATTAGGGCTTGAGAAATGGCAAATACAGGGACAGATTATAATATCCTTATTTACCCTCACTGACACCCCACAGCTTAATCATCCTGACAAATTTAGGCTTTTGGATTATACTGGACCACTTTCGTTTAGTTATTTACCTGAATTTTGCAGGAAGGTTCCTTTGTTTGTTGTAGTTTTTTGTTTGTTTGTTTGTTTGGATTTTTTATTATTATTATCATCATCATTATTACTACTGTAGAGGTTTGGAATAGTTAAAACCTGAAACCAGAAAAAATGAAAAATTGACAGATGTGTAGGAAATGTGCAAAACAGTCAGACTTGGGGAGAGAGGTTCAGATTCTCAATGAAATTACGTAAAAGAGAAAAACTGAGCCTTAGGAGGAGAATAACTGGGGTATTATAACACTTTACCAAATGTTGAATGTTTATTTTGTAAATCTAATATTATTTTGTAAATCTGACCTCGGATAGACCTCAGAGGTCAAGTAAGTGTAAGAAGGAGAACATGCATATCTGGAGGTGATTTTGTTACCAGCTAAACAGTGAAGCAAACTGAAGTCGCATAATTTGATTTCACTATCTCTGGTTTCTAGAATTATTATGTGTAATTGACTACCTTTACTAAACCTGCAAGCTACCTCGTATCATGCCATCAAGGCCACATTCCCACCTTACTGCTATGCCACAAAAGAATTACACAGCTATATGCAGAACAGCACAAGCATGTCAGTCAGCACAATTAAGAAGCTGCAACTCTGAGCAGGTTAATAATAAAACTTCTTCACCTACCAAGGGGCAGCTCAACTTTGACTAATCTCATTAAAATCAAGACTCTTAGCCAAAATAAAAACGATGGCCTATTCCAGTAATACAGGAAGATTGATAAAAGAACTGTTTCCGAAAATGCCATCATGTTCCACTTTTAAAGCCAAGTTCCTTTGTTCCTGAGATCAAAATAAATATACACTACAGAGCTAGCTGTGGAGTTGCTTAGATTTTGAAGAGTTACAGAATCCCTGAAAAGTATCTGCCTACCCTCGAGATTCTAGGATGGCTATTAGCAAGGACTCCTGCTAAACTATGTTCCTGAAGTAGGACACCGTACATTCAAATCTAATTTCAAATCTAACTGGATTATAATAATAATAATGATTATTTTATGGGCAGTACACTGGGCTAAGGCTTGCTGGATTTTGGTTCCATCTGTTGTTCTGTCACAGACTCCTTGTATAACCTTGAACAAATCACTTAATATCTCAGTAAAATAGATATTACACTTGCCTACCTCATATTCTGAGGACAATATTAAAATATGAAGCACTGAATAGATATTGAGAGAAACAGGGAATATGAGAACCTACCGAGAGTTTACAACAACTGTTAGTTGGCAGAAACCATCAAATTTAGCATATCACATAGCTGCAATTCCCTCAAAAGATCTGTCTAGGAATTCCTAACAAATGTGCTCTTAAAAATCTAGTATTTCCTTGAACACATGAGCCCAGAAACAAGAGAAAGTATTTTTGATACAGATTCACCAGATTACTTGAGTGTCTGTATTGGGTTTACGTGGTAAAGGTTTGGTAGCAGGGAGGCCACAGGGGTGGCTTCTGTGAGAAGATTCCAGAAGCTGCCCCATGTCAGATAAGAGCCAGCTCCAGCCGGTTCCAAAAGGGACGCACCGCTGGCCAGAGCTGAGCCAGTGAGCGATGCTGGTTGTGCTTCTGTGAGAGCAGATTTAAGAAAGGGAAAAAAACTGCTGCGGGTCTGTTTGGCCCGTGACGGTAATTAGTGAGTAACCTTCTTGTCCTTATCTCAACCCTTAAGCCCTTGTCCATCGTATTTTCTCCCCCTGTTCCTTTGAGGAGGGGGAGCGAGAGAGTGGCTGTGGTGGAGTTCGGCTGTTTAGCTGGGTAAAACCAGGTAAAACCACCACAGTGTCCCATATGGGACTAGACACATTAATATACAAAAATCACAATCCTCCAACATGCCCCTTATTTCTATAGGCATCTAATATATAATACAAAATCTTTATATACTATATTCAGTTGTTTCTTCTTACTAATGAATTTATATAATCTTTCAAAATAGAGAATAATCTAACCACTGCAATACAGACTAAGGCATTCAAAGCTCTACTGAACAGCGAGACTGGATGCCACCATATTAATGTTTTCTAGTGGGTAGCTTAGGTAACTCACAGGTCAGCACTTTAAATATGGTTCTGCAGGTACATAATACCCAATACCCATATGTCATATTGAGAGTTAACACCTGAATTTGATCAAAAGATTTCAGGGATGCCAGTTCATGTGTGATCAGATGCCATGCTGGCTGATTCACTGAGCACCCTTCCTGGCAGGGGGAAGCAGTGAATGTATTTCTTCAAATGCATGCCTACCAGTGGTGACAAAAGGAGGTGACTCACTTAAATTTCTCCTTGTAACAGTGCTCTGATACTCATCCAGCTAACACTGACATTTCAATTATTGACAATTCAGTGACTGTTCTTTGGAGTGAACAGAGTTAAAGTCACTCTGGTTCTGCTGTACAGGCTGATGGAACTGCATCACCTAGGATAAAATATTAAAAATGGATATTTCAGCCAGATGTTAGCTTCTTTCCTGTTTCACTCCCCCTATTTCCATAAGGGAGCAGCAGCTTAAAATTACAGTCAGTAAAATGCACAGCTAGATGCTAATGTAGTAAGAGCCTGAAGACAAACTTCCATTTCTTACGCAGATTAAACAGGACAGAGACAAGCATGACAAAGCACAAGAAAAGCACAGCAGAGAAACTTTGTGAACGAAAGCCCTTCTTTGTATAACTGTCTTCCAATATCCACAAACTGGAAACTTCACCACCGTGAGAAGACTACCAATAAAACATCCTTCTGGTAACTGCCAGCAGTTTTGATTCAAACCACGCCAGGCTTGTTGGAATGGTTGTTGGCAAGTCACTCCCCAGAAGTACAAAGGTGCTCTCTGGAAAGGCTCAGAATTGAATGTGTTGTTCATGAGCACTTGCAGAAAATACTTTCAAAATCATAATGTTAAGGATAGCATCCTTCACAATGTTAAGAAACAAACAAATAAAAAATCAGTCATAAGTTGGCTTAGAAAGAAACATGCAAAACAAAAACCCAGAATTACTCTGTGACCAGCCACTATAAAATGAGATTGACTGCTGCCCAGATTAGACAGTCCCAAGGTATTTTGAAGTTCAGATTTTAATCAATGCACACAAATACATACACAGAAATAAAGCTCCCTGAATTTGAAAGAATGGTTAGACACAGAACAGAGATTACTTCCACATGCAATTTTAACTTTTCCAGTAAGCAATCTGGGCATCCAACTTCAATTTATGTGGGTACAGCATTGCTACCACTGTATCTCAAACTGCTGAATCCTGTCATAGCCAGGCTGTTTTGTGCATTTAAGGGAATGAAAAAGTGATTTATTGTTCACTCTGAGGAAAACATTTCTTTCCCTTTTGCCTATATAACATTTTTCCATTATTGTGACATAAATATTGTATTTCAGTATGTTGTTTCAGAGAGGTGACCATGAAGACAGTACAGTGTTTACTTAAAGTGAAGGCCTAGATACGTCACCTAAAGCTTGCAGGAGCCTATGCGGTTGAAGGAAAGACGTTTACGCTTCTGGATTCCTTATAAGCACAACATACTTCTTCCCACAGTCTAAATGGTCCTGTAAATCATCTTTGACTATGTACTAAATCTTTATTCAAGTTTCATTATCACACAAATAGGAGACTTCGTGTCTAGTTGTGTAAAATTATATTCATATAATTTCTGCTATAAATTGATCTTCATATTCAGTTTTGTCACTCTCCCAACCTCATCCCCAAAAAGATGTGGCAGGGGGAAGCCTCAAAAGTTAGGGCACATGTAGTCTTAATGAAGACTTTGTGGAGAAATACAGAAATAGGTATTGCCACATCACTCATCGTCTTCCCACAGAATCTCTGAATAAGATTTTGCATTAAGGCAAAACTTTTTGGCAGTAATACTGCAATTTTTCACCTCTTAAACAGCAAAGCTGTACTAGCAAAACTTTAACAGTTTCCAAAGCAGGAAAGAAAAAAACCGGGGGTGCATATACCTTTGGGAACACTGTTCCAGAGCAGAGCCTGCCTAAGAAGGCTCCAGTAAAGGAAAAGAAAGGGAGCTAACCTTCTCAATAGAACATACTCCTTACCACTAGCCCTATCTGCTGTTTGTCTATTTACCCCCCAGCACCCTGTGGAATCTGTCCCAGCTCTTCTCCTCACAACCACTAGTCCTCAAAGACAGAAGAAAGGAAAGGAAGAGAAGTGCATATTAGAAGAGGAAGAATTAAAAATAAGGCTGAAATTAAAAGCTGAGGTACACACAGATCAAGATTTAGCTGTTACTTGCATATATTCCCATTGCACAAGAACAAGAAAATGCTGAAATACTGCCTGTTTCAGTGAACAATGTGAAAACTAGAAGCTCTGAAGTCTGACCATGCTCTTTCCCCCTAGGGACTATCAATTCAAATGGCTATGCTACACACATATTTATATTTTTGTTAAGCAGTAAAAATCTGGAAGCATCACATCAAAGATTTTCACTACCACCTCCCAAATGTTATAAGGGATTAAGGAAAGGAAATTAGTAGATGTTTTCTTTAACATACACAGGTCTTTACCAGTGAATAGCTGGATAATGGGTCCACTTTTAAATCTTAGCTTGATCTTTGGAAGTGAATTGAATTGCCCAAATACTCTCCACCTCCCTTCTACTACCCAATTTCTCTTTTTTCTCGGGTTGTAATAACAGCCAGCACACCTGGAAACTGCTCTCATGCCTCTACCAGCACTATAACCCTCTTTCACCGCTCCCCCTCTTTCACTGACTTCTATTTACTTTAAAAAGTCATTCATGTATAGATCTGTAAATGTAAAGGCACGGAAAACATTAAATTATGCCTGTGTGGGAAATTGTTACAACTGCACTCTTGCAAGCAGTTTAACACAAGTTCGTTTACTTGAGAAAAATGGGAAGTCAGCTTTCCACAGTTTCCTGACAAGCACAGAAATATTAAACCGCCACAGTTGAACAGATGGAATAAAGTGCAACTGATCCCAAAGGCAAAAGAATACCACAGTAAGTCTGAGAAGCACAGTAAAAGCCTATAATTTTTTTGCATCCCTTTCCACCTTCTTGTCTGAAACAATCATAAGGCAATAAAGTGTTTCCTCAATAAAGCTCATGAATGAAGCAATAGAAAACATCTCTGCTATAGATTGGAAACTCGTAGTTTACATCTCAGTATATTCCCTCACCCAGTTACCCTTCGCATTTCTTAATTTTAAGCTAGATTTAACGTAACTGAAACAGAATTTATTTCCCTTCCCCAAACTTTTACTTTGGTTTTAACTGCAATGAGTAGTGCTTAGGCTAGTAGTGCTGTGGCAAAGACGTTTATCAAGCCTGTGCAGCACTGTTGGCGGATGCCACCTAATCTGATGACAGCCTGTGTCTTCCAACCTTCCCTGTCTGTCATTCCAGCCATGACCACCTTTCTCACTTCTTTCCCACCTCTGCAGATTGCACACAGTTATCAAGTCACCCTAGCATTCAAAATAGATTTGTCTGCTCTCATTGCCTCTCCTCATCTGTGCATCACATCTGCACAGTGAATGAGCCCTGCTGCTTCTTCCTTTTGATCTCCAAGAAAAGATCTTTTTTAGTAATCTTTCAATGAAGGCAAATATTACCATCATCACCACATGCTCCTCTGATTGGAAGTTAGTCATTGCCAACCCATACACAACGTGCTTGCTCATTTACTTTTCTAAACTGGTACTGTTCTTCTCTTTGCTACCAGTCAGGAGATAAAATTTAAGCTTTCTTCCTATTCAAATGATTTAATTAATTCTGATTCCTCCCAGCCCTCAACACTTTCTATCTTGTTCATCTTCAAGATGAAAAACAGATTTGCATCCCTGATAGTCCTGACTTCAGAACAGACCTACAAAACATTCTGTCTACATAAGAATCCCTCTTAGACGTACTATTCTGCCACACTCTAACAGACTCACATGGTCAGCTTCTATTATTCCTTTTTCCTAAACTGCAAGAGGATTCTTCCTGGAGGATGAACCACTACTGTCACTAGGGCAGGGGAAAACAGGGGAGGGCACCATAATAATAAGCATCCGATAAACCTCTGATAGCCAATAGAACTTCTGTTCTCAATAATGTGGTATTTTTTCTGGACAATGAATGTTTAAGACACCTGTTTGTCAGTTTGGTTGTAACTTCTGAACAGTGGCTCAACATCTAAACATAATTCAGGTAAAGGGGATCACAGAGATTCAATTAGTGAAATAAGTTTCAGACTTCACAGGAGACAAAATTTATTTCTTCAGGATCAAATCACTCATATGAAAGTGGATAAAACAGAATTTAAGAGAATTTCTGAAAGTGATGCCATATAGTAGCCTATCCTAACACCGTATCTTCAAATTAACATCTTTGATGAGCAAGCAATTTTTTCAACACAAATCCAAATCCTGTCAGTCAGTTTTGCAATTATGAAGTATATTTATGCTATTCTGTTTCATTCAGACCCAAAAGAGTGTATTCTCTGGAAAGGCTTTTTTCTTCATAATGATAGTTTGTGCTTGCTACCTAGCATTGCTGAGTTCATGCTCTGCTTTATTCAATTTAGGTTCTGTACTCAGACATATGGTCCTATGACACACTCATTCTTCCCCATATTTTGCTTTCCTCATTTCTGTTCCCTGCTATAACCAAACCACAAAAGAGCTACTAAAACATTTTTTAAATAGGAAATGTTAATAAATGTAATTCTACCAAATAAGTTCATGTATGAAGTCCCTTTTCAAATAAAGTTAAGGTAGACTTTCTAGTCTGTCTTGAAGCTTAGTTTTTCACACAGAGTTCACACTAAATAAAAAGTGAACTCAGCTGTGAGATGGGAGTGTTTCAGTATGTAGCATTTTTCAGGAATACTGACTCCAAATTTAATATAAAATACAAAACGTGGAACACAAGGTGGAAAAGGAACAGAAAAGTCTCAATGAATTAAATAAAAATCCAAT
>VXAL01004440.1:64840-87171 GCA_013399475.1 Chauna torquata
ATTATTATCAAAATAATATAAATGCCACCCTGCAGAATTTGATTGCAGAAATGCTACACTGAGCTACTGAGCAACAATTTGAAATTCATTGTTATTGTCCAAGCTGATTATAATATGGAAACACATAAAGGTACATTTTAAAATATGGTTTTGCTTAAGGTAACTTGAAATACAATGTTAACATAGTATATTCAACATAAATATATATATATATAATATGTGTATGTGCACAGGATAGGTTTCCTTCAGAAAGGATAAGTTTTAAGTGGTGAGATAAGTTGTGTCCTTCAAAACTATTCTCCTGCAAATCAAAATTTATATCATTGCTATGCATAAAACGTATTTTTTACATACATTGCCATAATTAGACCATACTATCAAGGTTATTCAATATTCATATTGCTTTGTTCAGCATTATTGATGTTTTCAACAAATTAATTGAATGGAAGAGCTGGAAAAAAAAAAAAAAAAACACCCATAGAGCCAGAAAGACAACCACAATCAAGAGAGAGTCTACTTATCAAGAGAAGCACATTATTACAAGGATGGCATCTTAAGGAGATGTCAAAACTCCCAACTTCTCGTTCTCACTACTATTTATTGAATGTGTATCGTGTAGGCTTAAGGTTTCTCATGGTTCATACCTTCTTTTTCCATCCATGCCCATTTATGAATAGACAAGTAGCTTCATAATAAACTGAAGATCTGTTTTGCTTAATATCTGACAGCAAGTCTTAAATATATGAAAGACTTTTTTGTGGTATAGAAAAGGTCTTTTTAACACCTCTTGCAAACATTCAAAACAGACGAGTACTTTTAGATGACTAAGTGAAACATTACCTATCTTATCTTAATGAGACCATTACCAGCTGCGTACTTATCTAACTGTAAAATGCATGTGGGAATTCTGCCAGCAGCTGAAGAGCTATCAGCTATCCAAATGTACTACCTTTTTAGCAAAGCTGAATATTTGCAAGTAAGAAAAACTACCCAGACACAAGCACATTATAATAATTCTTTGCTGTGTTTGAAGAGCAATGGATCCGTAGTCACATGCTACCATGTGAACATAAATAGTATTTGTGCAGAGGATTAGTCAGCACAGATAGGTTGTTCAAAGGCTGTTAAAGAAAAAAAATATCGAAATATATGAGCAATACCAAAGTTTATCTAGATTTAAATTGCATCAATTTAAAGAGAGAGAGGGGTGGGGGAAACAAAAACAATTTTGGCAGATTTCACAACCTATCAGTCAGCAAAACAAAGAGAGACATTTAAAAAACCACAAATGTGCCTGGCCATAGACCCAGTACATTGCAGCAATCCTAAGTTCTCACAGAAACAGCCAGTCTTTAAAGCAAAGTGCCCACACGTAGCTGCATGATGTAACAGTCTCCATTCAAATCAGTACTGTTCCTGCACACACATTTGTGTTTACACAGCCATTCTAAGGAGATAGTTTGGAAATATTAGAAACAGTCTAACCAAATAAATAGGACACTGATATGCAAGAAATATGACTAATCAAATAAGATGAACAGGGACCAGATAGGAAGGTTTTTTTTTTCTGTAGCATTGGGCAGATGTGCATAAGCAATCCAGAGGATGAAATTCCTGTACTCACATTTTCATAAAGTAGTTCCAGTTAATATGAGGCCTCCTGATAGATAATTTGCATGTGACGAAATCACTTTCAGAAATACATTAGTTATTAAAGACTCTCTCGTATCTTCAGCATTTCATTTTCACTATGCAGAGTCAGCGAAATAAAATATTCGGTCTAAATCAATGTTAATCTATATTCATCTGTTTGGATGTACAGGAACAGGATGGACTCAAGCACAACAAAATAAAAATCTTTAAACAGTATTCTTTTGAGATTCAAAATCGAAATGCATCCATCTTAGCAGAAAGTCAAGTTAAAATATTCAGCATTTTTATCCTTTTCAAAAGCATCATAATCTACTATTATTATTAAATAGATATGAAGATGATTTTTTTAGATACATCTGTTACTGAAGCTCTTCCTGCAGTTTACCATAAAGAGTAAACCTGGTCAGAAGCAAATTTCCAATTACAGAAGAAAGAATTTAGGGTCACAGTTTATCTGTTGCCCTCAAAACACAGTTACAACAATTCTTCTCCATACTAAAATTTAATATTTTTAATGAACACCAAATTATTTTAGACATATTTTTTCATTCTTTAGATACTGCTTGATAATGACTATGCTATAATGAATGTTTCTCAAGCATTAAACTAAAAGATACTAATGAACTATTAGCTGTACTTGAGTGTCACAGAAGACAATCAAATACTACCCAGAGGAGCCCTAAGGCATGTTCCGTACTTTTTTATTTATTTATTTTTTTTTTTGAACTTTACTCTTTCCATCTTCAGGAATTTTTCAGTAATCATTATGCACTGTACAGCTGTCATTTCTCACAGCACTCTCCTTACTTAGGGTCATAATGAACCTTTCCATCAGAACTGGAAGATAGGTGTTTTTCAGTACCCACTATATTCAGTATAATGGCAGGGTCGGTGAGCAGCAAAGAGGCAACAATTTCAATACTTAAACTCCAAAATAACCACCAGGAAAGGATATTTACTGGGTTACTGCTGCTTTACTCTTTTTTCTGCAATACAGTTTTTCAACAAACCTTGACGATATTCACAGTATCTTTCTAGAAAAATATCACCTTTAGGAGCCAATGGCATTTTGCTGCAGTAAGCACAGTTACACAGAGTTGGGGTTGTCCAGTCCTCTTAATATTTCTAAATCTAGTAACTGCATTATCACTGTAGTTCCACTGTAGGAATACTACAACATGTAAAAGCCAGGAATTAGGCATTGTGTTAAACTCTTATCCTTGCCATAGTTCTCCAACAGGAGAAAACTGGTATTTTTCCCTATATAAATAGATGGTCCCTCAAAGCAACCAAACCATTGACTTTTCATGCACAGCCTACAAAGCTGCTTTCTGAATGCCTGGACTTGTGCACACTATAAACACAGAAAAGCCAACAGAAGGTTGGGAAAGTCTGCCAGAGAAGCTTAGCATCCAACAGGGACCGAACTAGTCAAAGATGTTCTTTATTAATGGTGACAGGTGTACATAACATAGAGACAGTGGTCAAGTTAGCAAGCATATGACAGATGTATGACACTGGGCAACATTTCCATACTGCAGAATTAAGTTTCTATGAGGGGGAACAAAGACTTACAAAATTAGTAAAAAATATCATGAGTAAGAAAATGTTGATATCAAGAAATTTATTCACTGAACACAGAAAGGCTCCATGTAAAGAGAACCATATTAAAGCTGACAGAAACTTAGTACTGAGTTGGTTTATTTTACTGACTGCAAAATCTGGTTGGGTTGAAAGTCTATCTCAGCACAAAAACCAAACCAAACCAAAACAAACCAAAACAAAAAAACTTGAAGCTTGGAGTGATAGTCTGTAATAAATCGACAACATTGTAACTATATTTTAGCTTTATTCTTCTCCTACCCAACCAACAAGGTGGCAATGCACAGTACCTTTCTCTTGTCCACAGGTCTCCAAGGCAGTTGTATTTGATTTTACATTAAAGAAGTTAAGACTGAGGAGCACCAGTAGAGAAGTCACTATGTTTGTACTGGGATTTTCCACACCACAAGTTCTACTCCTATTGGCACATCCTCTTTTTCATCAGCAAGCAGGGATTTGTGAGCAATATTAGTGACATCATCTGTTAAACAAAAGAAAAAGAGATTTAATCAAAATCAGATTTGATTAACAGCTTTGACAGTAATAATGCAATGAAAAATTATTTACATGGGGCAACAAAACGTAGCAGAAAAAGAATGTACAATTACAACTGTGGCATCTTCTTCCACTAACAACACAATTCATGGTTGTCTTTGCTAGATGACCCTCAATGAAAGTGAGATGAAAGCTGTTAAGCTACTTTGCCGTTAGAACACGGCAGTGCAGACTGCTAACTGAGCATTACTAACGCTAAGGTTGTATTCCTTTTCAAAACGAATTACTTGTTTGGGGGTTACGGGCTTAAATTGTTGTGGTGACCCCCTATAAATTGTCACATGCACACTGGTCATTGTCTTAGATCTTTATAAACACCAAAAATATACCAACATAAGGAAGTTATCATGTCTTATTGAACACAAGACTAGACTGAATTTCAGAAACCTAAATTCTGTTCTTCCTTCTATGTCTGTCCTGTATAGTGAAGGTAATGATGCTAATTTCCTCTCTTAAAAGAATAATGAAAAGAGATGCACAAAGCTCTGATATTGTTTCACTTCACATTTATTGAAAATATTTCAGCACACTTTGATGAGAAGAGGAAGCAACAGAAGCATGACAGCACCTTTACTTAAACTGTAGAGTACAGAAAAGAGAGTAAAGTCTCATAAGCAGCAAGTCTTCTCACAGTATGCCGTTTGTGTTAAAGCATAAGTCTGTGATTGACTGAAAAGGATTCAGACAAAAAAAAGGAATTTCAGCAATGTCTAACAAAGGCCACACTAGGGTTTCCAAAGCAGAGAACCTGACAGAACCTATCAAAGTCGGGGGCCCTTCTGGCAGAGAGCTGCAAGCCAGTCAGGATGCCATGTCTGAACAGCACTGAAACATGATGGACATATCTATTACCTTGCACTTCATTGTATTGGGTTTACGTGGTAAAGGTTTGGTAGCAGGGGGGCCACAGGGGTGGCTTCTGTGAGAAGATTCCAGAAGCTGCCCCATGTCAGATAAGAGCCAGCTCCAGCCGGCTCCAAAAGGGACGCACCGCTGGCCAGACCTGAACCAATGAGCGATGCTGGTTGTGCCTCTGGGAGAGCAGATTTAAGAAAGGGAAAAAACTGCTGCACAACTGCAGCTGGGAGAGAGAGGAGTGAGGAACAGCCCTGCAGACACCAAGGTCAGTGAAGAAGGAGGGGGAGGAGGTGCTCCAGGCACCGGAGCAGAAGTTCCCCTGCGGCCCATGGTGAGGACCATGGTGGAGCAGGCTGTCCCCCTGCAGCCCATGGGGTACCACGGCGGAGCAGATCTCCACGCTGCAGCCCGTGGAGGAGCCCACAGTGGAGCAGGTGGATGTGGCCTGAAGGAGGCTGCAGCCCATAGAGAGCCCCCGCAGGAGCAGGCTCTGGGCCGGACCTGTAGCCCGTGGAGAGGAGCCCCCGCAGGAGCAGGTGATCCGGTGGGAGCTGCCACCCGTGGGGGACCCGTGCTGGAGCAGTTTGCTCCTGAAGGATGGACCCCGTGGTACGGACCCATATTGGAGCAGCTCTTGAAGAGCTGCAGCCTGTGGGAAGCCCACGCAGGACCCGTTCGGGAAGGACGGCATCCCGTGGGAGGGACCGCACGTTGGAGCAGGGGAACAGAGAGTGACCATGAAGGAGAGACAGAGACGCAGCGATATGGACTGACCGCAGCCCCCATTCCCCGTTCCCCTGCACCGCTCGGGGGGAGGAGGTAGAAGAGGGTGGATGGGGGGAAGGTGGTTTTAGTTTGCTTTTAGTTTCACACTGTTCTAGTCTGCTAGTGATAGGTAATAAATTGTATTACTCTCCCTGTGTTGAGTCTGTTTTGCCCATGATGGTAATTGGTGAGCAACCTTCTTGTCCTTATCTCAACCCTTGACCCCTTTTCCATCGTATTTTCTTCCCTCTTCCTTTGAGGAGGGGAAGTGAGAGAGTGGTTTGGTGGAGTTTGGCTGCTCAGCGAGGTGAAACCACCACATTGGTTCAAGCCTTCACAAAAAGCCGTACTTCACACAGAATACATCAGGCTTGCATCCAATGGTACCAGTCCCCAGAATGTTAACTCTTAAATGATTCTCTTTGCTTGGAAGTATTGCACTCATTTCAAGTGGTTTCTTAAAGGCTTCAAGTCGATTCTGTTGTTAGTGGGGTAAAAACTAAATCCTCAGGGAATAACTTAGCAGCTTATTTGTTCAATAAGGACAGCCATCTAGGCAGGATTTAATGGAAAAAGAAAAAAAACTATGCATGCTTATTCCTTAGGGCCAAATTCTCTGCTGTGAGAGAATACTTTTGAAGAGGATGAAAGCAGAACTAGGACCAGCTCATAGCAGGAGATCAAAGTGCTGAAATAGCTTAGTCAGCATCTTTAAATAGCACAGGAGGCTAGAAAAGAGAAATTCGATTTGTTTCTATAGCACCAAGCCTCCTCAGGGAGAGGTGGGCCAAGAACCTGGATTTTTATGACATCAGATACAACTGACTTGACCCCATCTTCATTATCCTTTTGGAGTTGCCCTGTTTCTAAATATTCCAATTGTTATTCCACATAAAAGAACATCTTGGTTTTTTTCTTCTGGCCTTGTGGAAGCTAATTTGAACATGTTTGAATAAAAGGGAAAGAGGACATTTTGCAATGTTAACAGGTAAATACAGAAACATCTAAGAGAGCAAGAATTTACTTGTCAAAGATACCAAAATACAGCAATCAGGCCAGCAAGAAAGCAACAGAGCTAGAAGATAGTTCTTGCTATATGGTCACAATACAAATCTCTTCAAATTTAAAAGTTACCCTGGAAAGTTTTCTACATTTAAAAATTTATTCAATTTCAGCAGATCTAGTCATTCCATAATACTAATTCTTTTAAAGGAGTTCTTACATTCTAGAAAACTTGTTGTTAAGATTAACGGCAGTTGTATTTGAATTCTCCAGTAAATTTGGAAATAAAAAGTATCTTAATAATATTCTTGACCAGAAGGCCTTCCTATGTGAAGGGGACAGTGCTTAGAGAAGTTTTGAGAAGGATGAATATAGATCAAGGAAATGCGATTTCAAGCTGCTGCAGTAATGGCACATATAATAAAAATAGTATAGCAATATGACAATATACTCTTTTTCGAGTGGATGTTTCAGTGGTATAGTATATCAATGAGATTAAAAATGAAGAATAATTGGGAAAAAGTCTTGCAGAAACTATTGCAGACTTGAAACATACTTAATTACGCCATTATGTCATTAGATGTTATCAGAATGCTTCTAGTGACAAATTACCAGCAACCACTGGAAACCTACAATCCAATAACCCTTCAGTAATCTTCCCATAGCTTCTTAAAAGATATGGTAATACAGAAATAATTTAAAATAACTGGATACTTAATTTCCCATTTCCAGTAACTGCTAAGCTAAATCTACTTCTAAATGTGGGGGGAAGGATAAAGAGGAGAGGGAAGCTTTTGGTTTAGGATTGTAATTATTATCTACAAACAAACAGAACATAAACCATACTTGTTCAAATTCATTCAGAATTCAAAATATATCATGTATGCCAAAAACTCCTCAAAGAACCAAAGCTATTATAGAAATAATTTGACAGTTGAGCTGATAAATGAGTAACTTCTGTCAGTGAAATAAAGTCACCAACATATTCATATCCTGTAGTTAGGGCAGTACATGCTAAATAAGGAAAGCTGATTAAATTATGTGCTTTGTTATATAATGGCTCTCTAGATAAAAGTTCAGGGTTATAATAACGAATGTTTTATTTCTGTTTACATGGCAATGACTTGCAAATCTGTCAACACTTCCCAAATAGTTAGAGAAGGCCTGAAGGTATCCAAGATTTTTTTTTTTTTTTTTAATGACAAACTGAAATACATAGAATCTTTGGTGAAAATTCTGTTTCTCACACATTATGTCATCATGCCCAGTAGCATCATCTCTTGAAATCAACATAAATTTAAAGGTAAGAGCGTAAAGACTGATGCCATACTCTACCCTTTGCTTTAGATTCCCTGAACAGGCAAAGCACTCAGAGTTATAGATTTTAGCCAGATCTGTTCATACAGGGCATCCTAGTCCATTTGAACTCTTAAAGACAGTGCATTACTTGCAGAAGGTTAAAAACATTGCAAGAGTACTAAGGTTGATAGATATGTTAGAGCTTTCTTCTTGGAAACTATAATACTTGAGGAAAGTTCCTCTGACGACTGGGGGGACGTTGCATATGGTCCACACATTCAGGGTCTGTGGACTACAAAGGGGAAAGAAAACCCTCAGAAGAACTTTTGTGGTACAAGAGAGGTGGTAGCCCTCCCTCCTCTGTCCTCCAAACCTCAGTCACAGGCAGGGGCCAACTCATCTTCAGAGCAGAAAACCAAGATAAATAACTATCACATCCTTACCCTGTGGCAAGAGCAGAGTATTTTCCCTGAATATTTCAGAAGCCCTCCCCATATCCATGTACAGCTGATCCACATTTTGAAGATTTTTTAGAAACAAGGTTTTTTGGTTTTAAAATGACTAAGTGTAAAGCATGGTAGACAGTGACATGTATGACCCAAATAAAAGGCAATTCCTTTGCAATGTGGGAATACAGTGCTGAGCACATCTGTGAGTTCTTTGCAGTAGCTGCTAGAAATTTCGCTTGGCAAATGCTTTGTAATAAGAATTTACATTAAAATAACTTGTCAGAAAAAATACAAATGGTAATCAAGAGTTTGGGGAGGGTAGGATGGGGGTTCCTTATCACCAAATGTTCGAGTATGAAAAAAATCACACATCTTTCCAAAAATCCATGATATTTTACTACTGTACCTTGTTTTCTAGCCTAAAAATTTATATACATGCTATTAATTTGATTTATTATCTGCCAGTAGGACATATATTTGTCTGGCATACAAGTTACATGCAAGAAGATTGCATCTTCCCAGTCTTGCCTCCAATCTTTGATTTCTAAGAATGTGATATTTACGTTAGTATGAGATTCCCTGTGATTCCCAGGCGAGCTAAGAATTTATATACACATAAACAATAGTGGCACAGATGCAGTCCTTCATGAATGGGACTTGACATGTCAACAGCCAGAACATGCCAGCAACAAATGCTTGTACACAATATACATCGAGTGCTCTCTACTTTACCCATTCAGTCTCCACCTAATATACCACCCACATTACAATCAGAAAATGTGAAGCCTTCCATTGTGGCTGCACCAACAGCCTACAGAAAAAAACAGTATTTAATATAATCACTAGCATGACAGTTTTAGAGCACTCTACATATCCTCATCAACATACGCACAGCCAAATGTGCAAACACCATCACTATCCTTTATACAGGGAAGATCTTCAGAGATGTGGACAGAACGACTTTGAGGACTTTTTCCTACTTCTACATCTTATTTATATCACATATGAAGTTGATATAACAGAAATCAAAGACATTATAAGCAGCAAGTTCATGCCTATAAATACTTATTCAACGAGTCTATCAGGGACATTGACATAAACTTTCCTTATCTGTTTTAATCTGTTGTTTTCATTGCAAAATGTGTCTTTGGTGGACAGAATTTTTATTTGGATACTAGGAATGACCTGCTCTAGGTGGCCTTGCTTGAGCATGGGGGAGGGGGGGGTGTTAGACCAAATGACCTCCAGAGGTCCCTTCCAGACTAAACCATTCTGTGAGCAGATGTCACAAAACAGTGACAGAGAGAGAAGCAGCAGTCACTCACTTTCCTGCCTCCTCTGTACTAGAGCTTTTTGTTTCAGCATCCCCATACCAAGTTACTCCTGGGGTCCATTTAAACTTCTGACAGCAATGGTGGACTACCAAAAATAGGTCAACAATTGGTTTGTTTCTGCGTTGTTTGATATTGCCATACTTCAGACTTGTGTGACAACTCCCAGAGAGCCTAACAATGGCTTGTAAGCAGCATATCATGCAATACTGTTTTCATAGGAACTGATATAATTCCTGCCACCTTCTTGTTTTAATATGATTTTCAATGCAAAGAAAAATCTACTTCTTTCTTTTTTTTTCTGAAGTAGGAAGCGGTAGGCATTCTTCAGTGGGTGTTTCAGAAGAACATGAGTGTGACTTGCTTGTACAGTTGATTTAACACCATAAAACACACTTAGAAAAGAAGTTAATTCCAGTGCTTAATAGCTTTCACATGAAAAATACCATGGTTTGCAAACTGCAGGACGCAGTTACTTTTGCGTGCAAAAGTAGGCAAATCTATATTCTCTATGCTACACAGTGCATAAGTATCATAAATATATTTTTGTAAACATTCTTGGTAATTAAGATTACCGGGATGCAGAAGTAATAGTGTGTGGGACAGTTATCCATGTGAAACTCTCTCCTTAAATACTACCAATAATTAATTAGTAATTTAAACATTACTTGAGAATGACATTCTTTATTCATTAAATACCAAGCATATTAATGTTTTTGTTTAAAAAACAAAAAAGATGGATTCAATGAACTTTTATTGAGCATGGCCAATGGCAAGAGACTATACAATCTCATTCACATGAAGAACCAGTCTTTTTATACATAAAGAAAAATAATATAACATTCAATGTAAAAGTTTTTTCCCCCGACTCAGATTTCCTAGCTGGAGCCCGTGACAGGTAACACCTCTCAGCCTGTTTACACAAGTTTGCGGGCTCTTTTTGTTCCCTACTCTGCCAAAGGAGCCAACCTACTTCCTGGAGGCTCTTCCCCCTGAAATCCCTTCTCCAGCACCAAATTAGCTTCAGAGAGGTTCCACAGTACTAACAGGTCTGAGGCTTCTTAGACCTTACAAAAATAGACTATCCTTTACATCTATAACATTAATGTTTATGTTACCATAGAATTTACACAAATGCAAGAAGGACTGGAATGTCAAAGTAAAACACAATACTGCATCACACCATACTACATCATCTACAGTAAAAGATAAAATCAGTGGTTTTAGCACTTCAGCACGAGCTGTATTGAGTGAGCTGAGAATCTTGCTGTTATATTGTCTTTGAGTCTTAGAAGTTTACAAAACACCAGTCAATTTACTTAAGAACTTTCAAGAACAAATTAATGTTATTTATAGAAATTAATTTCTATAAAGTCTTTTCTGCACATTAAACAGATCCAATGTGCCCTCCTAGATTTTTTGCTTGTAACCTGAGAGGGTCTTGTGGGTGAAGTGGCAACTGGCAGCCATCTTGGCCACAGTGACCATGAAGTAGTCAAGTCTAAAAATCTTCGGTGACAGGAGAAAAATCTCTACCTTGGATACGGAGAAAGCATACTTCAGGCTGCTCAGGGAACTAGTTAGTAAGATCCCCTGGGAATCTACTTTTTAAGGTGTTGGAGTCCATCAGTGCTGGTCGCTTTTTAAGAGCCATCTCTTAAGAGCATAGGAGTAGGAAATTCCAGAGTCTTGGAAGTCAAGCAAGTGGAGCAGAAGGCCAGCTTGGCTGAGCAGGGATCTTCTAGAGCTCAGGCAGAAAAGGAAAGTGTATGGACACTGGAAGCAAGGTCAGGTGACACAGGAGGACTACAGAGATGCTGTTGGCCATTGGAGGGAGAAAATTTGTGCAGCCAAAGCTCAATTAGAGTTGAACTTGGTCAGTACTAAAGGGGACAACAAAAAGGCTTCATTAAGTTTGTTAACAGCAAGAGGAGGACCAGAGATAACATTGGCCCATTATTTGATGAGGTTGGTCACCTCACAAATAGGGATGTGGAAAAAGCAAAGACAAAGGCAAAGAATGCATTAAACATCTCTCACACCGATGATGGGCCCTCAGAGTCCTGAGTTTGAGGACCATGACTGCGGGAATGGAACTTCCAGCCAGCTCTAAACTTGTGCGGGATTTGCTGCTCCACCTGGATGTATGCAAGTGTACTGGGCCCAATAGGATTCATCCCAGGGTACTGAAAGAGCTGACTGATGCCATTATGAGACCTCTCTCAATTATTTTTCAACAGTCTTGCAAATCTGGAGAGGTCCCAATCAACTGGAAGCTGGCAAATGTCCCAGTTTTCAAGAAAGGTGAGAAAGAAGACCTTGGTAGTTACAGGCCTGTCAGTCTCAATTCTGTGCCTGGTAAAATTATGGACAAAATTATTCTGGGAGTTATTGAAAAACACCTGAAAGACAACATACTCATTGGTCATAGCCAATGCATGTTCACAAGGGGAAAGTCCTATTTAACTAACTTAATTTCATTTTATGACAAAGTTACCCATCTATCTGATCAAAGGAAGCCAGCTGACGTAATCTACTTGGATTTCAGCAAAGCCTTCAATACTGTTTCTCACAGTATCCTTCTAAACAAAATGTCCAGCATACAGCTAGATAAAAACATAATACAATGGGTGAACAAAGAGTTCAAAGAGTTATAGTAAATGGGGTTACATCAAGCTGGAGGACAGTCACTAGTGGGGATCCACAGGGCTCCATTTTGGGGTCAGTTCTCCTCAAGTGCAGGACTCAAATGCATACTAAGTTTGCAGATGATACTAAATTAGGAGGGGCTGTTGATTCCCTTGAGGGTGGAGAGGCCTTGCAGAGATCCTGACAAATTAGAGGGCTGGGCAATCACCAACCACATGAAGTTTAACAAGAGCAAGTGCCGGATTCTGCACCTGGGATGGGGCAACCCTGGTTATACGTACAGACTGGGGGATGACAGGCTGGAGAGCAGCCTCGCAGAAAGCAATCTGGGGGTTCTGGTCGACAGAAAGTTGAACATGAGCCAACAGTGTGCCCTGGCAGCCAAAAGGGCCAACCATATCCAGGGATGCATCAAGCACAGCATTGCTAGCCAGTCGAGGGAAGTGGCTGTCCCGCTCTACTCTGCGCTGGTGTGACCTCACCTCCAGTACTGTGTGCAGGTTTGGGCACCACAGTATAAGAAGGACATGAAACTATTACAGAGTGTCCAAAGGAGGGCTATGAGGATGGTGAAGGGTCTAGAGGGCAAGATGTGTGAGGAGTGGCTGAAGTCACTTGGTTTGTTCAGCCTAGAGAAGAGGAGGCTGAGGGGAGGTCTCATGGCGGCCTACGGCTTCCTCACAAGGGGGAGCAGAGGGGCAGGCGCTGATCTCTTCTCTGTGGTGACAGCGACAGGACCCGAGGGAACGGCATGGAGCTGCAACAGGGGAGGTTCAGGCCGGATGTTAGGAAAAGATTCTTCACCGAGAGGGTGGTCGGGCACTGGAACAGGCTCCCCAGGGCAGTGGTCACAGCACTGAGCCTGCCGGAGTTCAAGAAGCATTTGGACAAGGCTCTCAGACATATGGTCTGATTTTTGGATGGTCCTGTGTGGAGCCAGGAGTTGGACTCGATGATCTTCATGGGTGCCTTCCAACTCAGGATATTCTATGATTCGATGATCCAGGGAGAGTTTCCAGCCATTGCTCTCTAATGGAAGCTTGCTTCCAGATCAGTTTCAAGCTGCTGAATACCATTTTTTTGTGCACCAGACTGACTCCAACACTTGAAGCTATTTTGTCTTACTGTTACAGAACTTACTCAAAGACATAGCCTGAAGCAATAAAGGTTTACAAGACTATTTTTATTTTCCACTCCTACACACAGTATTTAGTACTACCTTAGCAAAGTGACTGAGATTGCTGATGCAAGATTGCCAATTAGACTGGCCCTCAAAGGGGCCATATTCATGTACTAACTTTCTTCCTCAGTATTTCAGCAATTAGAGACTTGCAGTTTTAAAGCCTGAACAAGTGTTTTTCATACATAGGTCACTGATAAGGCAATTATGTCTGAAGTCCTTCTGCGATGGAAAAGCAAAGGTTTTCACTTCCAAAAACAACTCTTATTTTTCCACTGGTGCTCCTTAGGTCCTGCTATTTACTAAAGTTCAGTCTAACGTAAGATTTACTAGGCTACTCAGACCTTTAAGTTTCTCTCACATATGGCTTGTTTATTTGCTCTTTTGCCTCAGTAGTTCATTCAGTACATAAATACGTATGACATTCATTTAGCATTTATAAGGGTATGAGCACATACATATTGGTGGCCTTTTACAAAAATGGCTGGATTTCTAAGCCTGAACAACCTGGAAGCTGTTTCTCCTATCTTAACCCTGAAAGTCCTTATGCAAATGTTAGAATTTACTCATTTAATTTCTTATTTGAACATATCAAAATCAATTAAGCAAGAAACTTCCACATCAGTAAGCTTTTAACATGAATTTGGAAATAGACAAAAGTGACTACTGCTACAAATAGTAGCATTACCCTTAAATTCCCTTGTGCACCAATAAGAAATCTGCACTGTGCCACAACAGTGATGCTTCATGGTATGCATTTTATTTTTCAGAGGTTTTAACAAACTACTCAAAAAACTTTTCTTGCAGCTCCATGGCAGTCCTTTCGTTTAAAAGCCAGATCCTTACAGATACCAGCAGTCTTAAAATATGGTTTTCAATGCAAGAAAATTTGAAATTAATACATTTAAAATTCCAACTAAAATGAAAGCCAAAAGCTGTGCTATCTTTGTCAGGCTGGAAGTTGGTATCATGTGAAGAACTGGAGAAATACAAATTTCTGTTTCATAATGTTACAAAAACCTTGTAGGATCAGATCACGTATTATGCCACTTAAACTTTTCCACTAATTTTAGACTAAAATTCCTGACTTTAGGTGCTGCTCTTGTATTTCAATAATTCTCTGTACAGCTAGTTCAAAAAAGGAAGAACAGTAGGTAACTGAAAAAGGTCAAAGATTCAGAAAGTTAGAATATATTCTCTCTGAACAGGCTAAAATTATCTGTCAAAAGCAGGCAGACAAGATGTCAAGGACTCATTACAGAGACAGTCCACCATGGTGCTGTAATCTCCTTCTAATTCCATAAATTGTGTATTCTTAAGTACAGACATGTATGCATACAAAAAAAATGCATTACCTAGTCAAATTAGAAATAACATTAGCTTGGGAGAAATTTGTTGATATACCTACCATGAATTTCAGCACTAGCCTTCCTTACTATTACTATTTTTCCTGTTTAAAACACAGCCCTCTTACTAACTTTGAATCAGTGTTGCAGGATCAACTTGCATATATTGTAAAATCAAAGAAGCCAAAGATAATATCATTCAACCCTCATTGCCAGTTTTCTCTTTTGTATCCCTTGACACATGTATTCAGTATCTTCCTTTTCATTACTAACACACAGTGTCTATCATAATGCTGGTAAAACGTTTAACAACACAGATCATTCTCATCAAATCTGCAGTTTCAGCCATCCAAGAATACCTACACAGGTGATGACTAGTACTTCTCCTTTGCAGATACAGTAAGCCAAGGGAAGAGGTTTCCTCAAGGTCACACAGTGAGTCAGCAAAGAATTGCAAAAAGGACTTGGGGCAGCTGCATTGCACGTGCTTGACCTGCAGCTCAGCTCTTAGCCCTGCCTCAGAAGAAAACCTGCACTTTCTGTACCTAAATGCATCAATTAGCTGTGTTATCACACAAATAGAGCAGCCTCTTTGATGTTCAGTATATTACTACTAAATGCTTCAATTCCAACAGCAAAGTTACAGATCTCTGCATTTCTCAGAGTTACACAGAAACCATTAAGTGCACAGATCCTGCATGCTTAATAAAGACTTCATAATGATCATAAAAATGACAGATGTACGTACATGGGCAAATTCTGAGCTTCTCAGTACTCTCTTCCGGGTTTCTACAAGGCCTTAAAATTTAATACTATCAGAACCCAGTTAGTATATTTTTCCACCTACTCATAAAATGTATTTAACATGCTGTCTGTGAGTAGAAAAAGTGATGCACAGAAGAAGCTGATGGAAGTTTCACTCTCCCAGAAACCCCAGCAAGTCCAATAAAACACTGCCAAGCCTAACATTTTGAAACAGGCACTGTTTGATACAAAGACATTACTATCTTCCAATAAAGGACTTCATACTAGTTTTACATGAACAAACAGCTGCTTCCAATTAAAATCATAAAAATGGGGGATGAGAGAAGAAATCAATCCAAGTGATCTTTAGATACTTGTCTTTATGGAACAATTATCCTGTGGTCTGGTCATATTCTTCTTCAGCCGTTTCACCAGCAGCACAGTAAGGAAGAGTGCTGTAGAAATGTGGTAATGTGTAAGCATGCTAGGTACTAAATTCCAGTCCCTCTTAATTCCTGTCCAGTTATTTACCAAACTGAACTCTTCAGATGTCACTATTATGCAGATTTCATGTCTGACAGTAGCACACTTCACAACAGATCATATAAAATTTTACAACTACTACTGAAAATGCATCTACCAGTCAAATGTATTTAGGTATCTAGAGATGCAAAGAGCTAGTCACATTTCTTAAAATTGACAATCAGTGTAAACTGATACTTACAATGTATCTGTCACAGATTAGTCAGTCCCTAAGACTGAACTCCACAAGCCCTGTTTCAGTTGCTGTTATGCACAGCAAGAGCAAAGGCTTTGACATTTTTGGTTCTTTTTTAATTCAACAGCAGTGCCAAAGCCACACCTTACACGTATAAAAGAAGGCCTAAGACTACTGGATACTAAAACCACGAATTTAATACAGATGCTTTTTTTATACTGGATATTCTCCCTCTTCTCTCCCATTTCCATGTTCTGCAGAGAATAAACTCCCTGTCCCATAGGACACAAATACCTCATCGCTTTGTTCCAGCCTCATCACATTAATATCCTATCTATGCCATGAGTACTAAACACTTTTTCTTCCAGAGATACTCTGATATATATCTAATTAAAATCAGACCAAGTCCTACTACTTCAGCAGAAGCTGGCATTTGAAGATTGTTTCTCATGTTTCAGACCTGATTAAAAGACTGCGTGCCCAAGACCTTGTCTAATTCTTCCACTGACATCAGCTGGAGTTAACAAAAGCTGGGTGAGTGCCCCTACCAGGGAACGTTGCCTTGCCAGGTTAAAGAGTCATTGTCCTTTCCTGAGAAGTAAAGATCTGCAAACAGAGATTGAGGAAAAAATGTTCAAGCAATGTTGGCCATTAAGGAACAGAAAGGTAGAAATCCAATCAGTTATACTTTAACAGAACTTTACCTTCACTTTTACATCATCAAGTTCAGCTTCTAAGCTCCCTAGCTGGAGCTGGAATGACCAGCCGCAAAAATGTGGGTGTCCTAAAAATATAGCTGTCACAGCCATCTCAAGGTACATTATAGAAACCAATCTTATTCCACTAAGTAAACAAATCAAAAGTAGAAACACATCTCCCAAAGCCTGCTCTCTGAAATCCTTTTCCGTGTCTCCTCACACATTTATATACATATACACACACAAATATACATACACACAGTAACATACATGCTATATACCAAAGCAGGATGCTGAAAACATTTCTCAGAAGTGGCCACAGAGTTGGAAGGAAAAGTCAGTTTCTTGGATGCCTAATGTCCAGCACTCTAATCCCCAGAAACAGTGACCCTATCAAGGCACTATGTTGGTGTTCACAAACGTCAGGAGAAATTTTAACTGGAATCTGCAGTATCGGAGTAGAACAACCACACTACATACTGGTGGGAAGAAAAAGGTGACAATGGGAGGAGCCAGCCTGCAGCGCATTGTGCCCACAAAATACCCTGTGTAGAGTGTTTTTTCCTGGATTTGTTATACTCCCTTTGACATTTCAGAGATCTGTTTATACAAATGTGCAAAATACCTGCCTTTCAAGAACACGAGTGTAGGAACCAAGCACACAAACTTGCTTCTAATGTTTCCACAAAGGAGTTCCTTGCAGCTCTCATCACATGCTGAGCCTAAAATTCTTGCAGGCCTGTCAGCAGTAACATAGCTCAGCTTATTTACTTTGCCAGTTCATAAAGTTCAAGCTCAGCAGCCCTAATTGCAGCTCAGTGCTGTTCTCTCATTTCCACACCTGTGCAGAGTGAACCTTACCCTTTCGCTGGCTCACTCACCCCATTTTCTAAAAAATGTCCTGCTGCCCTAATAGGTTTGCAAAACAAAGTAAACTAAGTTCTATGACAAGACTAAACTTGCTTTAAATTGGTCTGCTCCATAACAAATTAATTTTGAAATTAATATTCTTCTAACTTTACGTCAGGAAGTATCAACTCAAGTTATATGCAATACCAAATACATTGTACCAAATATTTTTATTCATGATTCATTTAAGCAGGTTTATCTCAAATAAAATTATCTGCCATACTAACTACGACCTTGGTCTGTTTTCCTGACATTGTTAAGAATGTTAACTTATTTTTCACTTTCTTTATAACACCACCTTTAATACAAATCATAAAATAATGACTTTTTTTTTTTTTTAATTCTGCATTGTATTACCATATATAACTTGAGTGCTGCACAGAAATGTTTCAAGACATTATCTGTTTGGCTTCTGATTTGTTTGGGGTTTGTTTGGTTGGTTTTCCCACATTTAATAAATTACTTGGTTTTATACCACATTTTCTTTACTGCATGTTTGTATAATCACCTCCTAGTAAATAAAATTTCAGGTGAAATAGACTGCTGCTTGAGTCAGCGAAGATAAATTAGAAAAAGAGACACTAGCATATGCATGCTAGTGCATCAAAGCATCCATAGTTATTAGGGACAATGGAACAATAAAGTCAAGGAAAGTGCAACCATCAGCAGAAGCGCACGTGTTGCTGATAAAATATATTCCAGAAGCAACGTAAAAGGGATATAGTCCTCAGATATAGTTCAGCTGGATTGTACTCTTGTACACATCAAACATTTATATATAGCGATAAACATTTATATAAATGTATATAAAATATATACACACATCCAAAATAAAGAACTTTTTTGACCAACATCCATTTGTATGCATCTTCTCACTAAACCAGGAAAACACTTTCAATATCACTTCCTTCAGAAGGGTTTAAAATGGATATACATATACTTTGAACTCTTATTTCTCCATAGATTTCCTTTTTTTAAAAGGTAAGTATACAGAGGACTAATGCTGTGGACATTACCATTTATGTGGTACTAAAGGCAGTACAGTATTACCTACCACCCCTCTATGCCCATCACCTGATATGTCACAGTGTTGGATTTTTTTTCTTTCTGGTTCAGCACAGCCCAAAGGCTTTTAAGTAAGCTGCTTGCAAGGTTGCATATATCCATTATAATTTAAAATCTAGTAGACTTTACAATTGTTCATTTGTACATCCATCACCTTGGGCAAACCTGCACTAGATTTCTTCTGTCATCATACAGCCAACTCACCTACAAGCTTTGTAAAATCCTTGTGGCATTCTTTCCAATATTCTCTAACTACAGCAATTTATTTGCTGAAAGCATAACAGCTGTTGTAAAACAAACAAAATACAATCAAACTTTATACCGGAACACTGCTGAGTAAGAAATGTTATTGTATTTCAAATTTGATGGGTTCAAAGTTAGTTAATTTCAGACCACTGAACACTTAACA
Source organism: Chauna torquata (assembly GCA_013399475.1). NCBI lineage: Eukaryota > Metazoa > Chordata > Aves > Anseriformes > Anhimidae > Chauna > Chauna torquata. The sequence goes on from VXAL01004440.1 coordinate 84,073, forward strand.
CACAAAAGAGAAATTGTTTTAAAATTTTTCAAAAATAACTTAATTAAGGATTACAGGATATATCTATATCTGTGACTTAGCCACCTAGTTTATATAAATTTTTAAATACCAAGCCAAGCAGTAGCATTTGAGGAAAAAATAAAAATTACCTATAAGATAATGGATATTTCCTGGCACTTCACCAAGAAGGTAACAGAAAGGAAGCCATCACTTTATCCCACAAAATCCTCTAGCTGCTATATGGCTATAGGATAAGCGATCCCTTTCCTTTTGATTTTGCTGTTTCTAAAATATGACTTAGTACTGCTGCAAGCAAGTGATCAACATGTTTGCAGAGGGAGGAGGAGATGACATGCACACAGAATTGTATTTTCCAATGTATACACTAGTTGTTTACTCTAAACTCCATAAAACTTGGTAATTGGAAATTTTAATGCAGTCTGCCCTAACTCCAAAGGCTGGAGGCATGGAGTAAAAAGCATGCCCCCTTAAGCTGCTCTTTGAAAATGTGTTCTAACCTGAAGAGTATCTCCAATCATTCTTGTTAAGGAGCACAGTTATTCAAAAATGTATAAGTACTATTACAACATCCCAATCAGAAATTGTTGAAATCAAGAAAATTGATGACTGAACTTTCAAACAGACCTACAGTCCTGACTCAAGAGCAACAACAGAGATTTCTAAGATAGAGACTTGATGAATCAGTAATATGAATACACTGATCAACTAGAAATCAGGTAAACACTCGACACATAATATTCCATTCTAATATAGAATTAAAAATATATTTATGTAAAATACTTGATTTACATTTTAAAAAGAGTATCCAAAATGAGGCCAGGTTTAAGACAGCAACAAAAATAATTTAATTTTGACAAAAAGATATAAGAAGATACATGAACTTTATTCCAACTCACATCTTCTGCAAACTACAAAGCTGGGGTAACAAGCTAAAAACCACTTATCCCCTGACCTGGCTCTTGCTAATTACCAGTTCTAGTGTTATTGGATTTTAGACTAATTAAGAAATTTAATTAAAGTCTAACGTACACTACAAATGATAACTGTATTTATTATAGCATAGCTTCTTGCTGGCTTTGTTGGCTCATTAGCGCCTCTGAATGTCAACAGCAGGACACCTCTGTTGGACAGACACGCTTCTGAGCCTCAGCTTTGGAGCCAAGGGAAAGCCATTTCCCTTGGAGCCATTGTTTGTAATATCCTTTGGAGCCATTATTTGTAACACCAGCTTTCACATTTCTTAGTTGATTGCCAGTAGGACATAAAGACATCAGATTGGGATTCCCTTTAAAGAAAGTTAAAATAAAATCATGCAACTATACATAATATTTCATTCCAAAACATGGTGTGTTTTATGTACTAAAATATTTGCTATCTGCAAAACTTTTTCAATTTTTTTCAAAAAAGATGATCTTTAAATATCAAAACCTAGAGTTATGCCTAGAAAACTTGACCACATGAGCTCCCAGAAAGAATTCTTATGTTACCATTCACAAGTAACAAGAAGATGTATATAATTACGAAGAAAATTTTGATAAGGACAAGTAAGAACATAAACAAAGCAGATAATTTATCATTTGCAACATCTTAACCAGACTATCTAGAAGGTCCCAAGTAGCACATACCAGAACTGCCTTTAGGAACTTAAAACATACTGTGCATCCATCTCAAAAAGCAGACAGATTAGTGTCCAAAATATACCTCTTCAGGATCTCTGAGATAATAACAAATAAAATTGAAATTAGGTTGCAATAAACAAGTTGAATAAAGCATAGTGTCTCCAAAATGATTAACATTAATGTCCTGCTCAATTACAAGTCAACACTGTCATACTGCTGCAAACAGTCAAAATACACCTAGTATGTTCCAGTATGAGCACCACGTGTGAGGTGGTTCCCTTCATTCTTTTCAGCCTAGAGTACTGCATCCAATTTTGTGCAGAAATAGGCCGTTTAAGGAGTTTAGATGGAAGCAACAAGAAATAACCTAAAAAGCATGGCTGAAAAGAAGAAGATAGAGAAGTGTTAAGCACCTTCATATCTGTGAAAGGTTTTTGCCAAGAGAAAGAGTAACAAACTCCTCACTGGATTAACTGGGAAACAGGTGAGAAAGGAGAAGGATTTAGGTTAGATACTGTGAGGGAGAGGGGAGATCCAGTAACACTGGCTAAGTAATGAAACAGATAAGCTAGAAAGAAGAAACACGGAAAGATCTATCTAATCTTTCTGAGAAGTCATCTCCATCAGGCAGGCAATTAAGAACAAGTTGAATAATAAATATGTCACTAGTGCCTCTCTCAAGGAGGACAACAAACCAAGTAATGTCCAATTACATGTTCTATGATTTCTGTTTAGCTGTTTTCTGCTGAACTTCATGTTATAGATTTATAGGGGTTGGGGGGGAATGAACAGATACCTTATCTCTGCATTGTATCTCAGTTCTGTAAGAGTACTTCTCAAATGTCTCTTGACTAATTTAAGGGTCACTTAAATGCCAGGCTAAAATAATTTGATTGTTTATAGGAGTCTCAAGGCATTTTGAAAGGGCAATGATCTAATGGTCACCGCACTTGCCTTAATCAGTCACCATATTTGCAGTATTTTTTGTGCACACTTTAAACAGCATTGCGTATTAGGGCTTCTCTCTTTTGAAGGACAGAAATCAGCCAGGATACTAAATTCCAATCTAAACCTCAAGTAGTCACCTTAAAGGTTTTAACAGACTAGTTTATAAGTGAATGGCTTTAATCACTCCCTTTCATACATGCAAAATCCCACTTATGCTCACACAAGAAATAAAATCTTTGTTCTATAAAATAAGAAATCCAGAAAACTTCCATTGAATCCTGTTCTTTGAGAGCTTCTAAACGCTTTAACATCCCAACCAACTGTATTGGGTTTACGTGGTAAAGGGTTGGTAGCAGGGGGGGCCACTGGGGTGGCTTCTGTGAGAAGATTCCAGAAGCTGCCCCATGTCAGATAAGAGCCAGCTCCAGCCGGCTCCAAAAGGGACGCACCGCTGGCCAGACCTGAACCAATGAGTGATGTTGTTTGCGCTTCTGTGAGAGCAGATTTAAGA
>VXAL01004440.1:102205-129913 GCA_013399475.1 Chauna torquata
CATAATCCTTTTTATTTTAATTTAAAATTTTATTACAGATAAACATAAGCTGGATAGGGGGAAGAGACTAGTGAAGACACTATTTCTCTTCAGGTTATGTTGCTGCCTTTAGACACTATATAGATAATGATTTGAATAATTGTCTTAACTTCCTGGCAGTAGTGTTAAAAACTTCATTGTTGACTCTACAGTGGCATTTTGCCCTTTAGGTGTAGAACCCTAATAACTCACAGAGGAAATTGAGAGCATCTGGGTTTTGCTACGTTTTGCTCTTTTTAAACAAACCTAGACATCATTTCATCTGTTGTTTTATTTAGGAAAGATACCAACCCTTCTGAATTTCTAGAAAATATCAATGTTAGGTCTGGCCATCCCATCTGCAGCTCAGCAAGCTGTCAGCAAAACACTATGATGATAGTCAGGTGACCATCTTGTGAAATTATCCAAACTATTAGGGCACTTCAAGAACAATACAGTTAGAGAAAAAAGTACATCCAGGAGACACATTTGGAACAGATGCTTTGCTTTGAAATATCTCTAAAACAAAAAGGAGAACTTTCTGGCAGAACAGTGAATTGCATTTCATTCAATTATGGAACAGCCTTTGTTTCATTCCTGGTGAACAGTCAGCATTATCAGTCCTTAACACAAACCGAAATTCTGCTGCATCTGAGAGCACCCGGTGACTTCCATGAACACTCAGCCATTTCATTACTGCGTTTTGATTGAATAAGAAGCAGGCTAGCACTATGTCGTAAAGATACACTATGCTTTTCAAAAATAGCAAAATTCTTCTTAAATAACAGTGACATGAAGAAAATAAATCCAATCCAACCCTAGAAGAAGTAAATACGCCTGGAACCTCCCTTTATCTGGGACAAACTTTCCTGTTACACAACACAAGAGAGACAGAGCAGTTACTACAGGACCCAAGGGCATTATGCAAAGGCATCTACAACAGAGTCACGACTAAGAATTAAATCAAATATTTGACTGGAGTTTTATTGCAAGAAGCAGGCTTTTTTTTTTTTTTTCAAAAACTGAATAATTCTCAAAAGATCTAACATAAATAAAGACATTGGACAGTTAATCAGGAAACTTAATAATACTAAGAGGAGATAATGCAGTCAAATGAAAAAAATACTGTTTTCCTTCTTTCATTGTGGTTACTGCTAGCTATTGTTGGGTACAAACATGAGTACACATAAAACACTAACACTGGAGATAATGTTGCAGGATGAAATGGCTTAACAAATTCAAATGTATATTTATTTCTCATAATCAGAAAGTGAAGAAAAGATTTTACTGGCTTTCCAAAGCCAACCACTGAAATCAACATAAAATTTTCATGCTGTGAAATAGAAGCGCTATATGACTTACCTATCATGTTTCATTACCACAAAATGTACTCAGTTGGTATATTTGCATTAATTCAAATCCAAATAATCTACAGAACAAAATACATCCTTATTTTTCTGCTTCTTCCTTATAAACTGTAATATTCATCAATGTCCTAAAACTTTACAATAATAATCAGAGTATGGTGTCCTTCAGTAATTTAAAAAAAATGCTAAACTATGTATCTGTTCTTAAGGCCTGAGAGTTTACTACTCTGGCAGAATGTTGTTAAAATGTAAGACTCTCTATCTTGCATGAACTTAGGTGTAGAAGGAGAGTAAAATTTACCATTAAGGGATAAAGATTACTATATTCATGACATGCAGCCAAGAACTTACCCTCTGGCAAATGCTGCAAATCAAAATTGCAATGCTACAAGCAGATGAATGAACAGTATAAGTAACATGATTTAACCTTTCATGTCTAAATCAATTCCTTTTACATGATAACATGCTTTTGAAATAAATAAATAAATAAATAAATAATCGTTTTCATTCCTTCAGTAGCAGACAATGCAGCTGTGTCAAACATCATTAAAAATATGCCATTTATCATCCTGTAGAAAGTCTGCTTTGCTGTGGTACATTGACAGAAACAGACCAGATTTTGCCTTCCTGACAACATAAAACATCTGTACAGCTTTGCATAACTAGATGTGCTAGGTTATGAGAGGTGTCCTGATTTTGTAGGGTATTCCCAGCTACATGCATTAACTTGCAATTTCTGCCTTGCTTTCCAATGGATCCTAGAGATACTCAGTTACCTGTGCTAGACTGGAAGAGAACCACATCACAGCACTGCTTCCACCTACTACCTGGCTGCTCTGCATGCTGTCTGGCTACTGGAACATATATTCAGGAGGAGGAAGGAGAATTATTCTACTAACAGTCACTAAATAATGCAGTTTTATTTTCTATAATTTATATCAGAATAAGATAGGAAAACTGTACCTACTCATACAACATTACCATGACGCAGTAAAAATGAAAATATTTTTGAAGCTCAAATTAAGAAGTGTAACAGTGATGCTCTTATTCTACAAGAACATTTATTTAGGAGTCTTCTTATACAGTTCCTGTCTGTGACAAAGGAGGAAGTTTAATGTCAGCATCATCTTTAGCATACCTGGTGACTGTAAAAGCTTACCATCTATAGCTGCATATTTATGCAACTTCTATTCTTCTTAATCTGCCTATTCTAGCAACAGACTAGAGTACAAGCAGAACTTCTGACTGGCAACTATGAAGTTGCTTCACTTGAAATAACAGAAATTCTGTAAACACCATTTTAAATCTTATTTCAGTACATAAACCCTCTCAGGAGAGGTCACCTCTATTACATACATACAATTGAAAATGAAAATTTAATCTCATCTGCCTTCCCCATCATTTCAGTGAGTTTATAATATTTGCAGAAAAGAAAAGCAATGAAAGAATGATTACGCTGGATTAAAGTGAACTGAGTACAGGAGCTGAAAGTAAAAGCACATTGGAATACCAAAAACTGCAACATCTACAGGCTAAAGAATATATTTTAAAGTAATTTTTTAGAGAGCTGGAAGGAGTTCGATTTACTTTTTTTTTTTTTTCCCTTCATTTCAGAAAGCTAATTTAAATTGGTACTCAGACTAATTAGGGCAACTAGCTCTGCAGGTAAGCAAGTGAGATGTTCCCAACTAGAGAACAAAAGCCCTCCATAACAATGTTAAAATAGATTGTTTCACGTACACAGAGATAATATTTAATACTGGTGTACATAGGTCTTACCTGAGAGAGGCCCCCCAAAAAATAAAAATAAATCATTAGTTGCTTCATTGTTCACAGCTAGTAAGAAAACTTTACAATATACGATAGCATCCAGTCCTCCCTGAATGACAGGCAGTGTATACGTTACGTTGCTTTATTTTACTTGCTGGGGTTCTGAGATACACCACTTTGGAATGTGCAGCCCTTTGCAAAGACATTTTACTTCTGGAACCAGCAGACTACACAGATAAAACACTCATGGTGGGTTCACTACCATATGAGTGAGCCATCCAACATGTAGGCTAAATTAGGCCCATTCTAACCATGTAAGGTTGCTACATTTCTTTTTACCTTCATTTGGATGGTTTTCTTTTAGCCTTATGACATTTAACCTGAGCCAAGCCAATATCAAGTCTTTTCGCTGCAGTTAAGAACCATCACCAATTGCTGTCATTTAGAAACTGTCTTTTTAAATACGGTTAACATGAAACACTTCACTGGAAACAATGCATTGAGGAGTGAGTTAGGAACACTTAATAAAGAAGCTGCTGTTAAATTTCTCACTGCTCTTTGATATTACTCATGCTGTTTTGTTTCAACTGCCTCTCTGCTGTTCCAGTTGCCCAGTGCATTAAAATCATCCAGAGGTGAAAGAACAGCTTAGGTCATCAGTGCTCCAAGCATCCAAGCTACTGTCACTTCCGCTACTTCCAGAAAGGAAGAAGGAAGCATTTCCAACCCTGTCCAGAAGCTGCTACTGAGAAGAAAGAAAAAAGACATGGCTTCTAAGTTTCAAGGTTATTCTGAATATTGGAGATGGTAACACACTGAACTGCTGGGAGCTGCACCACGTGTTAATAGTGATGGTATTACAACATTTTTAGTTAATGATTTTGGGCTAAATCTGCAGAGGGATTTGGCAACTACAGCATCACAAAATGAACAGTTCTGATGCTGATCACTTGAGGGAAGCAGAACATCCAGCCCTTTGTTAAGCCCTTTCACTACCTCTATAGTACATGGGAAAAGTTCACTTTCCCCTCTCTATACAATCCTCAGCAGAAAACAGGCAAAAAGATGCATTTCTGACACTAAGGTTTCCTAAGATGGCATCTCCATAACACAGCTCTAACCCCTCTTTTGTAGTTCATTTTTTCATTCCAATTTCCTCAAAAATGAAGCAGGGGTCAATTTTATCTTTAGGATGCAATTGGAAGAGTGTGCTCTAACAGCCTTCATACAAACATAATGATTGCAATACTTGCCCAGAACACAAGTGATTCATTATTCTCCACTGAGTGCCCCAAACATTTGTCTAGAGATCTAGGTCCTTCCCTAAGGACCAATAAATCTTTAATTATTTTATATGAAGTGACCTAGTTTCAATATGGAACTGGCACGCTATAATATTTTGTATTAGGATTGCTTCTGATTTGAACAATAGACTTCTGCATGCACAGAAAAAGACCTTACCTCTTCCTTTGATTATATTTCTGAGCAAAAATTCCAGTAAATACATTTTTAAGACACCCAGTTTACCAGTGTATTTTAGCACAACACACCTACTGACTTGGTCTACTTTGGGGACAGAGGTTAAACACACTGGTTTAGCAATGGAAAAATATGGATTAACTTGGAAATATGTAAAACCTGAGCTACAGATACACAGGAAACTTGCTTTTAGAAACTCAGACACTTACAGAATGGAAGATACTATGCAGACATTTTGAGAACTGCACCTTTAGATTCAGGCAATTCGATGTCTTTGTGACATGCCCTGTAGCCTCACTAGACTAGCACCTACTGATGGTCATGTAAGTATGACTCGATACTGTTAGCTGAGCCTGTAGACCGGTGACAGTCGCTGATGACGCCGTCCCTGATGAGAGCTCTGCAGAAGCATGTAGTGCCTGAACTGTGCAGAATTCAGCGCAGAAGCAGTGAAAATGATCAAACTTCAGCAAGGCTGCTGTGAAACGTCAACGATTAAGTCAGTTATCAACCTGTTACTCCGGGAAAGCAGTCACATGAGTAACTCCAGAAAAAACAAAGGAAGGGGATACAAAAGATGACTGCTGAGGCATGTACTTGAAGAAAATGCCATCTTGGGAAAAGTTTCTATTCAGTGATATTTGAGGTAATCCCTCAATGGGCACACAAGGCAAGCTATCATTCTCTCGCTGCAGCATGCCTCAATTAAGAGCACAGTTCCTGAACACTTTAAACCAGTGTAAACCTTAAAAAATAAAAATAAAAAAAAATCTGTCACTACCTTGAGCCAGCACAGCTGTGGTAATCCAAAAAAAAGAGAGAACCAATCCCAGATAATAGCAAGCCATTTGGTATTCTCAATGTCTTTATCACTCTCTCTGAGCCTATTCATCTCATAATCTGAAAAATGCTGGAGCCAGCAGAAAGGAGAGGTTGGCAGAGGAAAAGGCAGCCGGGTGTGGAAGGAGAATTGGAACACCTCCTTCAATCGCAGTGTTGGCTTCAAAACCATTTATGAGATTATGGCCTAACCGTATCCCAAGCCCACTTCTGGCTTTTTCATCCACTTTTGCCTACTACACATCTAATGAGATTTTAAAGTCTTACAACCCGCTTGATTTTTTTAAATTTAAAAACACATAGTAGAATAGATGTGATCATTTTTTTCCAGCTATTAATATATTAAATATGCATACTAATCCAACTGACTGCATGAACTTAGACATAACTGTAAAAAAATGAAGAGAAATCCAACAAGCTGTACTTTATAACTCGTTGCAAACAGACCCAGGGACTGTTAATGCCATTATTTTGTTTTTACATAGAGTTCCTGCCTAAACTATAGTGGCATTTTCTATTAATCATTTTTGTTTGAAGAAAGAATCATAGAATATTCTGAATTGGAAGGGACCCACATGGATCATCGAGTCCACCTCGATGATGGAAGGCTCCATGCAGGAAGAAATTAAGACCATTTAACCTACTCCTTGTTCCAAAACACTACTAATATCCGCATGCGCCTCCCTTTTTATTTTCAGTAAATGGGTGCATTTGTTAAATAATGGATTTTTAAACCATCTAAATTGGTACAGACATTTTCAAGAATTCCCACTGTTATCAGACTTCAAACCCTTTATTAGAAACGTTGCAGAGATTTCTAGAACTGGCAGAGATAAAAGGAAGAGGAATAATCTACTTTGCTTGAGCACTGGACAATATACTGCACATGTTGCTGGATTTTCCAATATCTGCAAGGCCTTTACAGAATAATGGTAGAGAAAACCAAAGGGATATTTGAAAAAGATATGATATGGCATGATATGATATAATAAAGACAGAAATTGTCAGACGTTAGGGCTAAGTAAGATAGGCCTGGGACAAGTTGTGTCTCAGAAATAGCCCTTTAAAAAATTAAACTTGGTTGATTTAATATCCTTCTGAAGAGATAAACTAAAGAAGATCCTAATCAGAGCATTACTACGAGATGGTTTCTTTCTCTGTGAACAGCGAGCAAACGGGAAGCTGTCACTTGATAAGACAGGGCAGGAAGCGGAAGCTGGCAGTCGAACGTATGAGATACTTATTGGAATTTATGAGCAAAGTTTTAGTAGTCTGTAGGAGGAAGAAATCGTTTTAGTTAAACAATAAAACAAACCTGCCTTATAATAGTGCATATGTGTTCAGATACTAAGTACAATTTCTTGTGAATAAGTGTTTTTGTAGGCCTCACTCTTGCTAGGAACTATGAAGAAAAATGCCAGCCCTCTGTGAAACAAGAGGGTATTATAAAAATAAGGCAGTAGTTGTTCCTAAAAAGTGAATGTTTATCTTGGCATTCTCACTGGGAAGTTTAATACATTTTTTAATCAAAGAAATACGGCATCCATACAATATTACTTATTAAATGTATCTCCTTAAAATAAAACCATTCAAAGGACTATTACCAATATCTCTCCATTTTCGCTTATTCTGCCTTAAGCAGTTTCCAAAGTTTTATTCTTAAGCAAGGAACATTTATAGTGAGAAAACTGAGAGTGCTAGGTGTCAAATGCCAACTACCAGGTAGCAAAATCACCTCTGTCTTCACAACTAAGCTAACATTTCATAGTGAAAGGACAGCTTAGTAAACAAAAAGCAAAAACAAATTATACAACAGTAGCTGGGCTGCAGGCATTGACATGGGGCTGTCTGCTATGTCAGGAAAAGGCAAAATCATGAAGTGAAAATTGTAACTCCTTATTTAAAATCCCAAAGTATAAACCTTCAGGTTCAGCTATTACAACACTATGCTGTCATTCCTTTCATTTGTTCTGGTTAATTCAACAAAAATGCAATCATCTGCTTAGGATAGACCCAAACAAATTAGTATTGCCAAGTGACCGTGTCATACACAGAGACTATACTGCTGTGTTCATCGAAGTGGATGTATCCTTATGTGTATACACAGGAAACTCTTTCGTCTCATTGGATATGACCACTTCCTTATGAAAAAGATGAAATCAGCCTTTCCTTTGTTCTCTACCTATCTTTAGGTCTCTTTTTTTTTTTTTAACGTTTATTATTATTATTATAGTATGGCCTGTTCTTTCCCTTTCCACACTATAATTGCATTCTAATTTCTGCCGTTTGTTCCTGTAGTTACATGAGTCCAATAAAATCGAGTATCAGTTCGGGTAACCGCTATACCCAGGATTTATAGAGGCCCTCTCCTAAGCACTACCCTAAAACTGAAGATTCATGTGCCGCTAAGAACAACCATACTGATTCAGGTAGGTTCAGCCCCATCTCGCACAGTATCCTGCCTCAAACAGCAGCCATAGGTGCCAACTCAGAGACAGTTTAGTGTCTCACAGTGTGCATATATGACAGCACCTCTCCTAACTTCTGGCTCAGGAGACTTCATGAGCCTACATGGAAATTCAAAAAGTAAAAGTAATACAGAAAAGAGAGGACATTACAAGATTTTTCCAAGTATCATAAAAAAGGAAGAAGGAATTCAGAATGACAACGGACAAACATGCTCCATGGTGCAAATCCATTATTCAGTACTTCGGCAAAAATGTGTTGGGAGTTACGGAATGACGACAGTATGCTTCACAGGTAGCATACTTGATGGTGAGCTGATTTAAGTTGCTGCTCTTTTTGTCATCCATACTTCTAGATAAATCAGAGGTCTATGTACATGCTATAACACTGCTTTTCTTTTCTTTCTCTCTGGCCTGATATAGTCACTGTGATCTGGGAACACTCACAAAGAGTATCCTGTTTGGTATGAAACACAATGCAAGATGCCAATGACCTGGGTTTTACCTGAACATTTTGACTTTTCCTGCTTAGAAAGAATTGTGTACATGCCAAGAACATTAAAAACAAAAACAAACAAAAAAATGGACACATTCACTATACGTATATATTGCAGAGTGATCAAGCCAAGACTTCTAACAACATGGAAGTTACTGCCTGTGAGTAGTAAATCTGATGCCCTCACTAACCACCTAGGGCATGCAATAGCAATTCAATACGGTACACCTGCACATTCTTCTGCCTGGGAAATTCCAGACAGAAATACAGCTGCTCTGTCACTGTTGGCTTTGTAAGCCATTCTTACAGCTCCTCTCCACATTTTCTAACTTAAATATGGTATTTGTGACTCTGCATTCCTATTACGAAGGCATGCATCACATTTCTGGCAAATCTTGCACTGTAAATTACTTAAAACATAAATCAGATAAAGTGACTTCTGATAGAAGTTATTTTTACAGTAACACCTGCAAAATATCTTGTTAGCAAGAAAGAAGCTGAATTCCTTACAGACTATTGAGGGCAATTTCAGTTCATTCACACACTCCCAAGATTAAAATTTGTGTGAATATAACTTTGTTATTACAGTTCTTCAGGTACTTATTTCTAGAACATCTATCAAGGTATTAAACATATACCCACATACACTTAGGGTAGCATAAACAACTGTATGAGTTGAAAATCAAAAAATTTCAAAGCTAGCCTGGACAAAGTACTTTGATAATAGCAATAACTTCTATTTTTATTTGGAATTTCAGAAATGCTCAGAGAACCTAGCTGAAAATTGGACTGCTCATCACATAAACATGCTGTCTTTATCTAGGGATAAAAACTAAGCTGTCAGGATACAGTAAGGGTTTCATCCAGCTGGGAGGGTAAAAACAACAACAACAACAACAACACACATTATCCTTAAAATCACCTAAGCTGGTACAGATAAAAAGCTTAAGGATAGACAGACTGAAACTAGCAAGGCCACATCTTGTTAAAGCATATGTCGCCTGTCTACAATACTTTTAACACATGCTAGAACATACTGGATGCATTATCACATTTATTGCCTTGACAACAAAGCTAGAATTAATAGTACAGAGCAGACCTTGTTCCAAAGAACTTAAATTCAAGAGGAAGCAGAGGAAGAATTAGGTGCATTTTCAGATACAATCTGAGAAGATACTTTTCCTATTGAAACAAAGCAAACAAAAAGCCAAGGTTTTTAAACATTTACTAGTTAACTGGGGAAATATGTGATTTTTCACAAGTCCTTCCCAAATGATGGTCTATGCCCGGCAAAATAATCAGAACAGGAAAATTAAGGAAAGCTACTTGAAAAATTTTGTACAAACACTTTTTATTTAAAGAATAAAACCTTTCCATCCTTCAGGTTTCTCTTATGTTTTGCCTTACAGTTGAAGTTAAGAAGAAAAAATTCAAAGTCTATGGAAATGGAATGTGTTGCAATTACCAAGTCTTTATTTTTCCCCTGCAAGTTTCAAAGGAAACATTTTCCCCAGATCTTATCTTGGATATCTTGTTCAGGAAAGCTCTACTGAAAACACCTTAAATCAAGGTGTGCTTGGTCTCAAGTACTAAATTCTCGTTGCTATTTAATAAAAAGCATTTTTTTTCTTATTTTTATTCCAAGATACCTCAGCTTCCTACAAACAGAAAAACACTGAAGTACCCTGAAAACATTTATCAGTCAAAAATGTCACACATGACATAGGGCAAAAATGCAATACTGCCCAACTTCCAAACAGTGTTAAAGCTAACAAATTCCAGCCAGTGTTAAGCACAGCATTTCTGGGGGGTGAAACACATGGCCTGTGGAAAGGTAACAAATGTGGAATAAATAGATAACTAAAAACATTGAGGGCAACTTCTCAGTTTAACAATGCTCATAAAACAGCTAATGGCTTGCCAGTTCAACAGCCAAACTAATAATGAGATGTTAAATAAGATTCATAATATATCAATCAGAGCGCAGTAACTGATTTTCTAGAAAGAAGCAATCTTACTTCTGGCTTTTAATTGTTTCACTTTGGGGAATTTTGGGAACTGAGCCCTTACTTTTTACATTTGTAATGCATGACCTAAGAACACTTATGTTTTTATGACAATCTTCTAAAGACAAAAAATGAGGTGTTACTAATGGCAATTCTCCATTGAGAATCATTTTTGTTCTACGGATACCAAATAGTATTTCCACAGTTCCCAGTCTTTAAAAAAAAAATTAAGACTTAAGGTCAATAAATACTTTCTTCTTCATTAGTAAAGTGCAGACTGTGAAGTTAATTATCTTTATGTCCCCATTAACTTGTTAAACAGATCCTCTGCTTAGAATTAAACAACATAAAAACAGCAGCTAACTTACTGCATATGGATTAGGAAAGGGACTGACATTTGCAACATCTTATTGTGTTTTGTTTTGGTTTTGTTTGTTTTTGTTTGCTTGTTTTGTTTTTTAAGTTTACTACTATAACTTGAACTTGTAACAGGACTGCACTTGGTGGACATGGCATGAGCTTATCAGATTTGTATAGTCTCATCCGAGAGGAAAAAAAAAATGTGACCAGGTGTTACAACCAGGCAATTATGCTCTTCACATCTTCAGCTAAGGCTTTCAGTCACGCCAAGCAATGCTCATCTGCAGACACGGATATATGGCACTCACTTCATATCTGAAACTAAACATAACTTTCTGTCTGGTGTGTCCTCACTTGTCGCAGACAAAAAGCACCACTACACTGAAAAATGCAACTCAGTGAGTAGAACAGACAGAAGTTGAAGACTTTAGTACTGTCAAAAGCAGTGCTGCTTACCCAACAGCTAATTGATACTGATGCCATTAGAATGGAACCCTGCAGTGCCAACACCAGGCTTTTTAAGACCAGAAAGTTTAACTAAGGCACTGGCAAGGACCCTTTCAATTTATCTGCATGCTGTGTAAAATCAGTAATATATACAGGTCCACGCAAACAGACATACACACTGCCAACTGTACAAAAATGATTCATCTCTGAATACAGGTGAGGCCCTATAGAGTAAATGATAAACAAATCTCTTTAAAACTTCCTGCAATCTCTGCATCAGTTCCCTGTGTTGGGAAAAGGATTTTTTTGCGTATGTGTGGTTTTTGTTCTGTTTTGCTTCAAACTTTTGAATGGAAACCTGAAGTTGATGAATAACGTCGCTAGAAAATGGTGCTTATAAATAATGATACAAGTAGTTAAATATTTATAGGGTGGTGGCATAATATAAAATAATACTTAACATCTTGCTAAGGAACACTGCTTCTAGAAGTCCATGACTCGGTTCATAATTTTACTGGAAATTTAGCAATTCTCAAAAAATAGACCAATGGGAATCTATAAATTCCTTTAATACATTTATTTTATTTTCTTTGTGGTTGTGATATATTGTAGAATCATATATTTTAATCGGTAGATTTTTATAGCTAGAGGTATCTGTACTTTCGCAGCAGTACCCTTCAAGATTGTAGCCTAAAACAGAAAAAGGAAGATAATTTCTTTTTATAACTTCATTAAGGGAAAAATAGATTAAGAAAAGTTATGCTGCCTATATTTCAAGTTTATTCCAACCTGACTAGTTAGTTAATATTTTCATTAAAAAAAAAAAATACAACACCCTAAATAACACCAGAAAACTCACAGTGAATTCCATGAAAGATTCACAGATTCACCTGTGAATTTCATTTATGTTTTCATTGTTGTTTTGTTTTTAATCATAGCACTGAAAACGTGAACAAATCAGACTACTACTGACAGTCAATACAGAGTGACTTTATGGTAACCACATATTAGATTAAACTACAGAACTATATTTAACCTGACAAGATAGGGTCCCATTTATGTAATCCTGCTTTAGAAGCTTCTAATGAGTTACTGCAGCCTAACCCAGATACGCCTGCCAGCAAGTTCACTGCTTTTTTATGTCTACACAATAATGAGACTACAATTTCATTGTAAAAACTGCTGCACAGCACAAAGAACACTTCTGTTAAACATGTTGGTCAATATAACCAGTAACCTAAAAAATAAACTTCTGCCTCATTTAACTCATATTTATAACACAGAAAGTATATTTTTATCTGTATTAAATTTGCTATATAGCCATAGCCACTGTATTACTAAGAGACTCCTGAGGCAGGGGAATAAGTTACCACTGGAAAGAGGTATGTAAAGAAATTGGTAAATTCTTCGACAGCAGAGTCTTCACAGTGAGAGCAGATGCCTGCATTTACAAGTTAATGGAATGCATGCAGAAATTACTGAAAGATGCCTTGTCTCTAATTATATGGTGAGTTATTATCACTCCGGCCTCTTTTTGCTTTAAAAATCTACCAGCAAGAACGTTCTTCCATCCTAGAAATGTCTCCGTGTTTCAGTGAGAGCATCCATTGAGGGCCATGCTTCCCCAGTTGGGAGTCCTGCGTTCAGCCACCTGTCGTGCAGACACATATGGCACTTGGGGATCAGCGGGGGCCAGGGTGAGCATCGGTCACTCAGTAACATCTGCCAACTGATCAAAAGTGGCATTAATGAAATTCTAAAAGGAGTTTAGTTCACTCCTTCATGTGGAAAGACAGCTGTAGTGACAAAAGGTGTACAGAAAAAGCAGCACATTAAGACTATAGATGGTAAAATGATGCAGGGAATGAAGCTTTTCAGAACAAAGCTTTTTGACCCAAGTCATCTACAGGAAACACCTTACAAAATAGTCATAGTACTGTTTGAAATCAAGCACAGCATGAAATGTAAAACAATGACATAAGAAAGAAGGATAAGAATAAAAGTTACAAACAGAAGAAAATAATATTTCGTTGTTACGATTTGTCATTGCATCACACACTTTAGTAGCTGTTTTTTTTTTTTTGAAATCTGGCTGTATTTCAAGGGTTGGTGGTTCAAAGAACCCCTCAATAAACAATCATAATGCAAACATGATATATGCATAAAAGTAGTTTGGATTTTCAGTACCTCTAGTTGTTTTCTTTACACTGCGTCTACTGATATTGTATATACAGGAAAAACACTAAAAACTCAATTCAATGAGCTATAGTTTCAGATCACCACATTTTCTCCCAGGGACTAGGATGCCATTCTCTGTTGCTGTATCAGGTCAACAGATTTCAAGATTCAGAGAACAGTGGGTATACTGGGAATGGAGACATGGCATTCCAAGAGCCAAACAAGGCAAATAGACCATAAACATAGTATCTTGGCTTCAAATGGTAATTATTTCCCTGCAAAGCTAAGGCTATAGTCCAGTGAGTAGTTCTTCCCTAATTTAGCTCTTCACAAGGAAAACAATGAGGTGCCTCAAAAAAACAGTTTACATTTATTTCACTTAAGTATTTAATCAAAAAACAAAAAAAATGGTAACAAGAAGAAAAAAAAAAAGTCCTCTTTTAGCAAAAGAAGACAAGAATAAAAAGTTTATGGAAAGAAGGGAAGAGAACAGAGAGTTTGATGACTGGCAATCTGAGCCCTAAACTTAACTATTACATACAAACAGATCAGAGATTTTATTCTGTGATGGGAATGAGACAGAACGTGAATCCCATTATCTTCCACCATGTGGTGGATCTATCATTTAAGGCAGAGTTTCTGCACCACAAGAATGCGACATAAACACCTCTTGTCACAACGTGCTTGGTATCCAAGCTTTCTGTGAAGACTTTTGTTGCCAAGATTTTTCTTGCCTTAAGTTACCATCTGCAACATGGAAAACTACCCTTGGGGAATGTGGAAAAGCAACATGAAGAAGCAGCAGAAGACAATTCTCTTCTGTTTCCCTCTGTATTCAACAGTTCACCTGTTCCAATCCTTCAAATTTAAAGCAGAAAAATAGTAGGTAAATGACTGCTTGAATGTATCTCAAAAGTTATAATTTTGTATGTACAATACTGTCTCCAGTCTATCTGTAATTTTGCTATTGGCTTCGTTGTTCACGTGAAAGACATTCAGTTTAATGCAGCTCAGTCTCGGAGAGAGGGAGATCCTGTTCCATGCTCGGTCATTAGAATCAACTGCACAAGAAGGGCCAGGTTCTGAACCATCTCACAAGAACCATTTGCTTAGGGCTTTGTGAGTATCATATATTGCACAATGAGGTAAAACATAGAGGAGAAAAGTCTAAATATCACTTTTGATAAATGTCTGCTTTGATATACTTGAAGACTGAATTTCAGCCTTCTTCCCAAGCCAAAGAAAGTGAATCTATGTGTCCAAGAACCAAAACAATTCAGTCAGTGGAAAACCTGTCATTAAACAGTGAGTCAGCACATGGACTGAACCTCAGTCTCTGGATAATAAATTTGTAACATACTGAAAATTTAGAAAGGTCGTTACACTCGTTCAAAAAGAAAAAAAAAAGAGAGACAAGAGAGGCCTTATGCTAACTAAAAAGCAAAATCAGAAACTAGAAAATCAGTAGCTTGATATTAACAAGGAAGAAAAAATGCTCACTTTTCTTGTTGTAAGGGCAATTGAGAAAAGTCTCATTAATCAAAAGTACTGTACATTCTCTGTAAAGTCATCCAGCAGCACATTCTTCAAGTAGAAAGGTGATACTGAATTCAGAAAGATAAATCTCATATTTAGCAGCAACAAAACATTTAAAATGCGTTTCTTTGGCACAACACAGGATTAATATTAACAATTATGATCAAAATTGCATAATATCAAAACATACTATGAATATTAATAAAAATAAATTACAAAAATACATACACAGGTTATCCGTGCAGACAAATATATATCCCGTCTGAAAGAGATGGGTAGTCTCAATTGAAGAGAAGAAGCAGTTATATAAAAAGGAATCACAGAATGAAACAGATATCAGAAAAAGGCTGAAATTCAATTTACACAGGAGGCTTAGATGCTTCATGAATAAAGGAGGAAGAAAACTTCACTAACAGAGAAGTCACACTGAAGTGAGTGAAGGAAGTGCAGGAGTTACTAAAGCAACTGAGTATAAAATAATATGCAGATTATTGTATGGAGACAGGAAACATCTAAATATAAATTCTACCTATCAAAAACAGAATCAGATTCAGCACTATCAGACAAAAAATGCTAAGCTAAGAGCTCCAAACTGCATTCAGATCAACATTATGAACAGGGCATTTTCCTGCTGACTCAGTGTCTCACGTAGAAGGATAAGAAAAGAATTTATTTCTCTCCTTGCTGTATGGTTATGCAGAAGGATAACTAAACAACCACCAGTTTTGAGAACTGTGCTTTCTCCATTATCAGGAACAGGATGATAGTTTTGTCTCCTTGACATACTTCCACGGACAGTATTCCAAACACAGAAGGAGCAGATCAAACTCCTCTGACAATAAAAGATTAAATAAATCTCTGTACAGACACGATTATTCCCCACACATATACTCAGGAACAGAAACAGTCAAATTCTGATCCAGCTTGCAGTTTGTCTCTTTGTTAGTTGCAGTGATTTATGCATTAATTCTGTAATGTACTGCATAGCATCACCACAGGTATACGCACGGCAAAATCATGCAGGTATAAAAGTCTGGCCATGTCTTGCAGGTTAAGGCCCCGATGCAACCGAACATTATTAGAAATTGTTTAAAAATTTTCTTCTCTTCCAATAGAAAATATTAGGTGTCTACATTTCTTTGAATAGAAATGCCGCAGTATTTGCCAGTCTACTCCAGCATTACAAAACCAAAGAAATGCAAAATTCAATTGAACAGCTTAAGTAATGAATCTTTGATTTTGAATTTGTTTGCTTGAAATTGTAAATTGCTAAAAACAAAACATAATTTTAATCCAACAGTCCCACTGAGACCAATATTTCTCACTACACTGCAAGTTTATTGTAATCTGTTTATTAGCACAATACTACTAACAGCCATCAGAAAAGAAATCCTAGATGGAGAGCTGGCTTTGAACCTAAGCTTGCCATAGGTTAAAGCTTTGTTTTAGCATCAGCATAGGTATTTTACCCAATCCAATCTGAAGCACAGACAACAGAACTAACTGCTGACAGTCATCAATGACACTCTATAGCTATATAATCCCGTATTTCTTCTAACTCTTTCCCCACCTTTCTCCTGAGCTTCAAAAGCTCTGTGTTAGTTTATCTGGATTTCCACAGCATTTAAGTCTTCAGCCACGTGGCCAGCACTGTTTCTCCAACAACCTGCTCATGTAAGTCAAACAACCGTAGATACTGCAGTGCAGAGTAATACAAGCTGACCAGAGAATCACAGTGTATATTTGTTTAGCGTGATCTATATGCTTTGGTACAGCACAGATGATACTGGAATATGCCTTCAAAATTTCCAGAGTGCTGAAAACTTCATAATGAATGGGATGAAGTCTCTGTATAGGGATATCAAGCCACAGAACATTTGGTCCTGTATAACTGGCTCTAATTTTTCAAATGGGTTCGAAGGGGAGAGAAATGGCACTAGGAGAGATCTTGCTGGCAAGGAGAGAAGAGGAGAAGGAACAAACCACAGTTTCTGCAGTCTGCAACGTGAGTGGGTGCACTGAGAGTTACTGCAGAGCTATATTCCAAAGGGAACCAGTTTTGCTGTCAATGAGCCGTAACATCTCAGTTAAGCATACTGAAAACATTTACCTGAAAAAAAGAAGAAAAAAATTCAGGAACTACTTGACAGTTTTCCAAAGAGGGGAAATTATTAATAGTCACCAAAGGTTTGTCCAGGAATTTCAACATATAGATTACAAGCCATCTCTCTGCTCTTGACATTTTGTTTAATCAGCAGACAATAAAATGCTACGTGCTGCCCTGTCCACAGACAGCAAGACTCCAGCATACTAGAGGTCTCTAAGCTGATATCAGGTTAAATCCCACATGGAGAAGAGGCAGTTTGCTTTCAAGGCACTTAAAACACAGTCAGGTAGACTCCATCCTCCTCTTACTTCATTTAAGCTGAAATGTTTGTCATCACTGCAAACGTGGCTTGTACAATGGAAAAAAATGAGAACTTTTTTTGGAGCGGCATATGTGATATTTGTGTAGCACTACAATAAGGACAGCAACAGTCATGATCACATTCCAGTGGTGTTTACGTGCAGCAGCCAGCAGCTTCAGCCAGCCAAATGACCATAGCATGCAGCACTTCCACCAAACATCTTGTGGCCAAGCTTTCAGAAGCCACAGCAAAAATGCACAAGAAAGTTCTTGAAATATGAAGAAAGGCAATCTGATATGTTATTTGAAGGAAGTTAAATCCTATTTGCCCAACACAGATAAGGAAGACCTCAGCACCCAAAACACAACATCTGAGGATTTCCACACTGATGCTCATAAAGATGACTCCGTGGTTGACTGAGACCTACAAATGTAGCAGCAATATTCTTTGCTGCTATTGTGCTCCATGTAACATATAAGCTATAGGTATACACATTTCTGATACAGGTTCGTTCAGGAAGATCAGCCTTAAAGGCTACTTTTGCAATTGGTACAGTGGCCAGGAGCACCACCTGTGGAACTGATTGCAGCTTTGTACCAAGAACTAGTTTTCCAATACTGAACTGGAGGCTCCCAGACCTGTAGTGAACTGATAAACCAGCACTCACATGTCAAAAGTAATTGGCCTCTTCACTGCCATAGCCATCTCACTGGCATACTCCAGTATTGCAAGACTGAGGAAAACTACGTGTTTACACTGTAAGAATTCCTCTGCTTCAAAGGCACAGCCATTTATTTCTTGGCAGCCAAAATCTACTACAATCTACTACATGGTGTGATACAGTGAGCATACATACACTGCCTGTCCTTCACCCAAAGCGTCAGCATATCTGTCAAGAATCTACAGCAGTTCCCAATACTGGCAAAATCACACAGCCAGTTCTGCCAGGTCAACGCACAAAGGTTCCCCCCATGACTTGTCAGCACTTAGGAGATTCAGAAACTCGTGCAGAATTGCTTGTGCATCTCCAGTGCCTTCTACACCTACCATGCACCTTCTGGAAAACTTCATCGAGCCATAGCAGTCTGCCCCCAAACAGAAGAGAATCAAGCAAAGGGCACGTGCAGTGGAAGTAAAATACATTGGTGGATTAAGAAACTGGCTCCAAAGATAAGCAGAAAATACAAGCTTACCTACAAAACACTGAGAAATACATTCTAGAGCTGTTAAAATTAGAAAGGCTCAGCTCTTAAACTCACTGCAAGCTGATGACAAAATTGAGCACGACCAATGCAGTCCTAGTGACGTAGGCACGCGTCATGTAAAGCTCCATGACATGGATGTTCACAGGCAGGTTTAATGAGAGGGAATGACAATACAACTGCCTCGATAAAATTTATTCGCATTCTAATTCAGTAACATACTGGATTAATTTTATATCAGGAAGAAGGTCTGTGCACGTCTTCAATCACTGAAGTTTTGAACCATGGCCCTGAGGTTGCATTTGTCTACTAAAATCTTAAGAATATAAACAAGCAACCAATTACAGTCCTACTTTTCAGGGTAGGATTCATCAGTCAGAAATACTTGTGGCATGAGCCACAATAAAAGCTATAAAAATCCATTTTTAGATTTTACTGTAGGTTGAAGAAAGATATATATGTATTCAACCTCCCAAAACTGTGGCAGCTAGGCATAAGGGATAAGGCTGTTGGTCACAGTCTCAATCATAGAATGGTTTGGGTTGGAAGGGACCTTGAAGATCACTTAGCTCCAACTCCCCTGCCATGGGTAGGGACACCTTCCACTAGACGAGGTTGCACAATCACCTCCCTTGACCTGCTGGCCACGCATCTTTTGATACAGCCCACGATTCGGTTGGTTTTCTGTGCTGCAAGCACACATTGCTGGCCCATGTTGAGTGTAACTACCAGAGTCAACCTCTCTGTCCAAAGATGTTGTCACTTACATCCAGTGTAAATTCAGAATGCATACAATAAAGTTGATGGACATATGAATGAGAGATCCATATTACACACTGCAGCTCAAATCAGAATCAAGCCAGTCAGTACCAAGAGGGTTCTTATTTTCCTATTTAAAAAGCCACAACCATTGCAAGAGAGAACCCATGAAAAAAATGTGTATCACCTGTGGGGTGTGTCAGGGAATATAAATCAGGACAAAAGGAAAAATGGTTTGTGTAACTCAAGAACTCTCAAAAATATGACTTTCCCATTATACAGTTCCAGGACTGAAGAAGAGATCTTAGCTTTAAATTAATACCCTTCCAATGTAAAAAAATAAAAATAAAAAAATGTTACAACAGAAGACAGAATGGCATGGCTTAAACTGTGCAGAACATCCATTCCTCCATAATGAAAAAGAGCACAGCAAAATAAGAACATGTAGCATTTTGCCATCAACAAAGCTGCCTACATAGACGCCCACTCTTTCCTATTTTCTCTGTAGCATATTCTTTTAACTCACTCATCTCCTTCTGCATCTTTCTTACATTCACTGACTTACCTGCTTTCCACACTGCTGCTTCAGACTGTTTCCACAAGGAAAGTGACCAAGGAAATAGTTATTCTGTTACAATCAGTTCAGAATAAATCATCTATTTTAATTTTTCCCTCTCCCGAAATAGTCAGATGCCAGTAAAAATAATTTCCTTGAGAAACAGATGGGTTATTCCAGGGTATCTGAAATCTGAAATAACTAGAGCAGGATAGTTATTCTGCAGATCTAATCTTCATGCTGTGATAGATTCATTCATTTGGTCCCACCTCCCAGTAAGGAGCTGGCAATTACTGCATTCCAGTGAAGGACCATGGATTTTTTCCAGCTCCCTGACTCCACATGCCAGTTACAGCTGCTTATAGCAGCTAGACCAGTAATGCATTTTTGCATCAGATGCAAAAGAGCTAGGTATACTGGGTATAAAGGAGCAAACCTGCAGAATATTAGGTTTTTCCCTTTCTGCATTATGAAGTAATGAATTATTTTTCTTGATAATAACGATACTTAAGGCTCTGCTTTCCTGACATCCAACAGGATTTTAGATTTACATGTAAATCTATAAGAAATAAATCTGTAAGAAATGACCTGCAGTTATTACCTACAGTGATATTGGGACACCTCCCTCTTTTTAGACATTCTTTTGCTTTGTGTGATCAATCTGAAACTATTTTCTAAGTTATAAATTGCAAATAATTAGAATCCTATGTCACTTTTGTGCTCCTCAAAGAATTAGCCTCAACATATACATTAAGCAAACTAAGTACTATAATCAGAGCTTAAATACTGTTTAAATCAGACACACCTCCAATACATCCCCTCTTAAACCCTAATCTGGCATCATTATGAAGTTATTTTATAGCACTAGAATGTGGGAACCTTCTATTTCATCCAGGTTGTCAGATATACTGTCTCCAGACACATATCTATTTATTTGTATGTTAATTCATGAAGTATACTCTTAGTGCATGTTTGTGTACACACAAAAATTGTGTTTACTGTTGATACTCTTAGAAACCACTGCTTTGCTACCCAACAGCTAGATTACTAATAGTTAGTTAAAAAGATACACTAAATCTAGCTCTGCTGTACCTAACCACAGCTGTGGTCACAGTTCCTCACTGTGGTGCAGAAATAGCCATCAAGTCTAAAAGTCATCTAGGAAAGACTAGAGTGAGAAGATGAGAAAAAGAAAAAAAAAAATCAAAATCTTACAGGCTTTCTTACACAGTGGACAATAGGAAAAAAAATCTGCAAAAAACAACACACAGAATATTTGTTATTAACATACAGGCAATGTTAGTACAATTAGCACATAGCTGAGTGCAGGAAAGCTTTGTATTTTACCACAAGACATAGTAATAGCTCTGACTTCCTGGTTGGTAGAATGCAGAGTATAAAAAAATTCTGAGAAATGGTAACATATGATGGCAATCCATTAAAAACAAGGAAATAAAAATAAACCTGAAAGCGTTAATGATGGGACACAATGAGGTATCAGGAAAAAAGAAATAGCCGCAGAATCTTCACTTTTCAAGGCTATTCATTGCATAGAATACAAGCTAATGCTATTCAATAGTGAAACTGCTTTAAAAATAAAAATAAAAATTTAAAAAAAAAAAAAAACCACAGCTCATCTAACCACCCAGTCAAGTATATACATCTTGAGTTCTGGAGCAGGAGCATTGTCTTTGAGACTTCAGCTCCTCTTACAAGTGCAGTTTGAACAACAAATTTGGCCAACTAATTCAAAAATTAGTCATAGGGCAGTTAGAGACAGGAGAAGCATTTAGGTCTCATTTCCGTAGGAAGCCAAGCTACAGAAAATGTAATTCAAGTTTTTAGTAACAGTTTGCCATTTTACTAAACGACTCAAAATTGCCACAACAGATATTAAGTGCCGGGGGCACAGCAACCCATCCTCACTCCCCATGCTACATGGTAGTGGCCAAAGCCTCACGCAAAAGCTAATAGGGTGATTATCCTCTAGAAGGATTACGCTGCGCAGAGAAGCTGAAGTCTGCCTTTGTGAGAATTAAGTCCATCATCCTATTGGTCAATGGCATTATTTTATTTTACCACAGTGCAGATAGATTTTCACTCTGATCTTTCTTCAGATGAGTAAATATCAAAGAACATCAATATATGAACCTAGGATAAAATGCACTTACAGGTCATTCTTTTTGGTTTAAGAATAAAGAGTCCAGGAAAGGAAAGGAGAGGAAAAATTATGGATTCTTCCTTAGGAAATGAAGTCTGCTCCACTAAATTAACAAGAGTATAATTATAATATAGTCTATACCTAACTGGTTTGATAATGAATGACTAAGACACATTCTGTTCTGCGAGAAATGTCAAGATGTGACTCAAAGTATGTCAACACAAGGTAAAAACATTGTGAAGGTTGTACTTTACACCTCTATAGGTAAAACAGCTGTATTCATGGGGTTTCGTCTCCCATTTCTAAGCAGTTTAGAGAAGCAACACCTCACAGTGTACTCTCCATCCTGACAGGGACCACAGTGACTTTATATCCAGATAGGGCAGAAAGAACTAACTGAAGGAAGTACTTCAAAAATTACAGAAGTACCCGCAGCTTAGACACCCAAACAGCAGTGGAATCACTGTCTCACAAAGTAAAACCTGCTCCCCAGAAGTGTGCCCTGATTAGGCTCAGGGTAGAAGTGCATTGCCACTAGCATTTATAAAAGTGGTGAACAAGCTTGTTCAGAGAATTAGTAGTCTACAAGAAGGCTTGTACCTTTATCTGGCAGTTCAAATGCAACTTAGTGAGAAGAAATGCAAAATATTTGACAACATTTTCATAGCACAAGTGGAAGCATTATGGTACAGTAAATAAACAGTTATCAGATGCTGGCTACTGGTCTAGATAGAAAAACAAGATGAAATCTCAGCCCCACAACCACTGACAATTTGGAAAGTCTTGTTAAAAAAAAAGTCTATTTTGGATAGATAAGATGTTCCTCATTTTGATCATTAAAGAAGAGAAATAAGGCAATTTTGGAAGAAGCCAAGGAAGATTGCTCTGCAATGGCTTACTTTTATTCTCACCCTATAATAATAATTATTATTATTATACTTCAGTTTCAATTACACTAACATGCCACTTGGCTCACTTTATCTCAAAACAAATAGATAACAGTAGGATTAAGCTTGAACACGCTATACTCAAGTGGGAAAAAAAAGCACCTCCGTACCTGCATAGTGAAGTCAAAGCAAACGGAGAAGCAGTCAACGCACAAAATGAAGGTTGACCACCATGCTTACCTTAACAGAAGGTACACCATTTATTGAGGTTATTGCCAGGGTCCCAAGCATTTCTTCTGCAGCACATGCTTAACATCATTGCTAAATCAAAAGTGAAACTGCAAGAAAACAGTAGTGGGACACTAACGACACTGCCGTAATGAATGAGGAGGTAACAGCTATCATAAAAGCAACTAAAACCGTTCAATACTAATGTCTTGTCAAAGACAACTGAAATGGAGGACCACTCTCAGTTATCCAAGAGGATGAAAGTTAAGTTAAAATGGCACAGAGAAAGAACATACTTTCTGAAACAGCTCCCATTTTGCTTACTTTCAAGGTAGTGTACTGGAAGACAGACAAAATATTGGTGGACTGAAAATGAGAAGAAAACAGCAGAAAACCTCAAAGAATAATGACAAGAGTTACAAGAGTTACAAGAGACATCTTGATCCTCCTACGGTTGTGACTATGTTCAGGATTTAGTAGGGAACAAGTAAGCAACACATGAACAAAAACACACTGAGCTAATAGTATAAATAGCTGCCCTCTTAATTTTACAGTAATTACAGAATGCCAGCTCACAGTGTAAATATATAGTTTGTTTTTTAAATCTACAGGAAACAAAGCAAGTAATATTTACATGAAAGATCTCTTGTCATCATCAAAACAAAATGATGTTCTTCAACCATCTTCCCTTAAAAACAAAGCAAAAAAAGAAAAAAGCAAAATAAAACAATGGGGACTGTGCTTTTTGAGAACAACCTAGCCAATATAAAAAAAGCCTATTCACTAATTCTAAACATCTCATCCTTTAAATGATTTTTGCTTATCTTTTAGACTTTCACCTCTAGAAACTGGTTTCAGTTAATTAGGTTATTCACCATGTTACTAGCAAAGCAGTAAAATAACTGTGTGTGTATGTTTATATGTTTTTATATAACGTGTATTTGCCTCACCTCTCTTAAAACTGGACGATAAAAAGATACATTCAGAATTACCAATCACTCTGTATCTTTCTCTTTTATATTGACGTATAATTTCCCATTGTGAATAGTTAGCAAGATACATAGTGACTGCAAGTTTTTGTGCCTAAAAAACAGCAAAAACAAAACAAGAAACGCAACCTTTCACACTGTTCCTCACTACATCAAGCACTTTTTCCACTCCTAATCTGACTTAAAGCAATAGCTGCAGGTGGGAGATTCCCAGATACATTTGGCTCTTCATTTGCATGTATGCATTTGTTTGAAACCATATATGCTAAAGAAAGAATGAATCGAATTCAAGAAAAAACTGAGGAAAGAAATGCCAGATCTATGAGCCTGGTGTTGGGCTGAGGGGAAAAAGGGGAAGAACTCACCTATCACAGCACATAAAATTAGTTTCTCTTAAGCTGCCATTCCCATTAGATGAATGGAGAGAAGAGATGGAATATTGCAAGTAAGGAATCAACCAACTTAAAGCTTTAATGATCTCAAAGAACAGCTCACTAAAGCATTCTGTATGAGAAAACATGTTCTATGATTTATCATAATATGCAAAGTATACTAGTACCCCTGAAAAAGAATGAGTTAAAATTTAATTTGAACTACTACGGTTCCATTTTGCACCATTGAGAATGAACTGAGAATTGAAATACTGTAGGTGTTTCACCTATCATCACTGAAGTTAGGGATGATAACATTTCATATTTTAAAAAAAATCTTAGCAAAAGTTAAAAAGAAATTAGTTACAAAATTCACACATATGAGGAAGCCTTCCCAAGGCGGAAAAAAAATAAGCACTTTTTTAGACCATTAATTGTCCAATATATTTTGTTGTAATATATGAATAAACTATGAAACTGACTGTGAAACTGGTTTTCCTGAATAATGCAAAGTAACATTGGAATAAGTACCATAAATCAGCAACTGTTCTAAATATAGATTTTTTTTTAAAACGAAAACCAAAAGAGGTGTTATGTGTTTGTATCAGTACACAAAGCTGCAATTAAGGCTGCATATTTTCTCTTCAAAATGAAGCAGAACAGAGTTAATGAAAGTTGAGAAAAAAAAAAATAAACCAGGAGGATTACAGACAAGAACACGAGGAGGGATTTAATGGTTTTTGTTTCCTTGATGGCAAAGCAACCTTAGTTCAAAGTTAGTATATGAATAGATAAATTGAGACTGATCGGTAGTCCCGCAGTAATCAGTGGTACATGTCCATATATCCTCTTGGAGGTTGGCAGCATGCAGCCTTGCTTCTCTAGAGAGAGGCAATCCAACCTCACCGTCTTCACTGTACTCTCATGCCTGACACGGATTTATGCCAGTTGGCCTTATGCTGTCCAGAAATGTGGCCCAGGCCCATTTATTACCTCAATATACTTGCTACTTCTATATCCCCTATTTTTCTACCATATTCTAATCAAAATATTCAACAGGGAAAAAAACCCTATATATGAATAACTATTAACATTTAAATGCTGACTAATATTTAAAAGCAGAAACTGACAGCAGAACTGGGGTAAACTATAACAAAGATGTTGCTGGAGGGAAACGAATGGACATAAGCAGAGATGCAACTATACTAAAGAAAACAAATATGGGCTTGAATGAGATGGACCTCTAAAAGAAAAAACATGATGAGGAATCTCTTATCTATCACTGTGTAGCGGAGATTAACTTTTTAACACAGCACATCTCTTCCAGTTCAAGCCTCATTTTTAGCTCTGGTCAACTGGCCTCTTAAGGATATTTCCAACTCTCATATTCCCATAACAACTATCTAAGATACTAAAGGAACATACATTTAAATGGAGAACAAGTATCATTCAGAGCATTTCCAAAAAGAATGAAAAAAAAAAGCTTTATCTGCATGCAGGAGAACTTAAACATGTTAGGCAAATCTCTATACCAATGACCTCCTAAAGTACTAGTGTCTCAGCACATGGCAGACTTAAGCCCCAGTGCCTCAGTGAGGGAGTACTAGGGGGTGGCCTCCTTCTCAAACCTGCAGAGCACCTCTCCGAACACCTGCTCTCTCCATCCACTGACAGAATCACCTCTTCTAGCAGATCCTACACTCTTGGCCCTTCTGTTCAATACTCCAGCGTATGTATTGACTTCATATTACACATCCTCAATACCTGCACCCATCCAAAACCAAACACCCAAGATGGCACTGTACCTCAGGTGCAAGAAACAAAGTCATCCCAATGGACTGAGAAATATAAACAACAGGGAACAGAAATTGAAAGCAAATTTCTAAACCCTACGGAATACCACAGCTCCTGTATTACAGTAAGTAATTTTAGCATTATTAATAGTAAGCATGCATATTTTCAATGCAGAACAAAAGCACCATCTCAAATGATAATTAAGCAGAATTTAAAAGTCTTCATAAAACCTTCCTGCCTAAATGCACCATGAATTAGTGTCTCTTACAAGCGGAAAACATTTATTTTAAGCAGGCTTTAGAAAACCTACACAAAGCATATTCACCCCTAGCCATATAAAACCTGAAACAGGAACAGGCATCTCACAGAGATAAAACACGTAAGACCCTAATAAGCATTACAGAGTCCCATTTCTGCATAAATACATACGCACATCATGCTTACTGTCAGGGAAACCAGTCGAGGAAGAAAAGACATTACTGTGTATACACGATAGGTTCTAAGTATATGGCAGGGATCTTATGGAGCAAAAGGGCTCTTGAAATGAAATGGGACTCATTTTCTTCCTCCTTATGAAATTTGCTAGGATTTCCTTCTAATAATTCTATAAATTAAAAAAATGTTTAAATTAACATCATTCCTTAGAATTTTTTGTTTATTTATAGGCAGTGTGGTACATTTAAGGCATTAGTCAGGCTAGTAACATATGACTTCCAATCTGTAAATACCTTACAAAAATAGTTCTTATTTGTTTGTTAAACCTGTGTCTGCTCCATCCTCTCTTTAAATAGAGATCCAGCAGATCTGCAGTGACCCACAGGACTAACAGCTGCTTTAAGGGCTGGGATGAGGAACTTTTCTCAAAATCGCAGCTATGCCCTATGACAAACCAGTCCTAATGGGCAACCAACAAACAAAAATTGCACTGTGTCCAGATATTCCTCTCATCCAGCCCCCTGGAGTGATGAGTTCTGTAGTGTTGCCATAGAAAATGGAAAGGAAGCCTCCAATTAGAGGAGAGGTCACACTTAAGCCGAGATATTATGTAAATAACAGCCTGCGAGCACCCCGCACAAAANTCCTGCAAGCCCTCCAAGGGCAGGCCTCAGATTTGTTCCTGGAAACCCCATGTCAGCAGGGCTTGGCTTGCAAGAGCCTCGGCCCCAGGCCGCCTCCCCCGCCGCCGCCCAGCGAGGACTGCCCGGGCCGCAGGTAGCCCGGGCGGAGGCAGAGGAGGCGGGCGGCGGAGCCCCGGGCACCGTTGTGCCACCCTCCCGGCCCGGCAGGACACGGCGGCGGGGCGGCCGGTAGGGACGGGGGGATGAAGCGGGGGCAGCCCCTCGGGGGGCCGGAGCGGCTCCGGGGCTCTCCCTTCCCGCAGCAGCCGCGCC
>VXAL01004440.1:130489-143502 GCA_013399475.1 Chauna torquata
GGAGAGGGGGGACAGGAGGCGGCCGCGCCCCTGCGGCGCGGGGCCAGGCTGGCTGAGGTAGGGGCCAGGCTGGCTGAGGTAGGGGCCGCGCTGGCTGAGGTAGGGGCCGCGCAGAGGCGGTGGGCGCTCGGGCGGGGCGGTGCCGCGGTCTCGCAGCGGGTCGTAGCGCTTTTTACTCCCGGACTCTTGGGCAGCGTTTGCTGCACAAAACCTGGGCCTCGAAACCGCGGCGGGGCGTGGGGCTACGGGGCCGGAGCCCTCTCATCCGCCTGCCCCGGCGCTCCCCTCCGCCCGAAGCGTGCTGCGCCTCGGCGGGGCCTCCCCTGCCCGGGGAAACGTCCCCTGCCCTGAGGGAAGCGGTGTGCGCAGAAGTCGCGCCGGCTCAGCCGGGGCGCGTGTGATGTCCCTGCTACTTGGCTTGCCACCTGAATGCAAGTGGGCCCGTACTCTGAGAGTAGAGTATTGAAAAGGATTTATCGATTTAATTTTTTTATGTTATGCGCTATCATTGCACAGAAGAATTAGACATAGAGTTGTCAGATTAACTCAACTGCTAGCGCTTGCTATCCATGCCAGACAGCTGTAAATCCTAATACCGTTTAAAACCTCATTGTTTTGTTAGAATGGAACAGAATATCTGCTTGAGGCTCCCAGGCCCAGGCTTCACTTGCTGGTTTCAAACCAGACTGCCTCCTCTGTGCTGCCATACCTTAGCTTTGAACATGCCCTAACTGAAGTGCTGGTTGTGAGTATGTTTCTGTCGATCCGGATTCGGCAACTGGGCAAGTATATGCAGCAGAAATGTACTGCAGTTAGTTAAATACGAAAACCTCAGGGAGTGGGGGCTGTCACAATAATTAGCTCAATGTTATGTAGATGTATTTATGTAAACTGACCCAATCTCAAGGAGAAAATAAACCGTGTTACCATTGTATTTGTTTTTTCATGTTGTTGCGGCTGCGACAAGATGGATACGGGAAAACAGCTAGATGGATCCGAAAGAAGAACCACAAATACATGAAACATGCATCCATTTTGAAACTTATTCCAAGAGGTAGGTTCGGGCCGTTCATCAGAAGGAGGGCTTTAGTGTGACCAGGCTGCAACGTGGCAATAGAAATTTGATAATGGGATACTGCAATCTAGCAGACAAAAGCATAACACTATTAATGGCAAAACTGCATGGTTTAAATCTAAATTTGAAACGGAACACATATTTAACAATAAAGGCAAATTAAACAGTCAGAACTGCATATTAAGACCAAAAGGGAACATTCATTGCAAGACAATATTAAGCAACATTTAAACAAACCTCTTTCCAAAGGGAGGTATTTCAAACAGGAGCTAAAGGAATTCTTGTAGCCAGAATAACCCTGAAAGTTTCTTTTCTATGGGGAAAATGCTGCTTCTAATTTTAAAATTAATGACTTGAATGTCCTGGCTGGCATTAATTACTTCATATAGTTTATTTGTGCCTTTTTCCAAGACAGTATCAGGTATAAATGTTTGATATACACTCTAAAAAAAATGTCAACACATCAGTTGCTGTGTTCCAAGTCTCGATTAATGAAACAGTAATAAGCAGCCTGTTATGCTTTAGCTATGCTGTTACTGTTTTTTGTA
The DNA here is from genome assembly GCA_013399475.1 of Chauna torquata. Lineage (NCBI taxonomy): Eukaryota > Metazoa > Chordata > Aves > Anseriformes > Anhimidae > Chauna > Chauna torquata. The sequence continues at coordinate 132,113 of VXAL01004440.1, forward strand.
CGAACTGGAATTCTGACCCTTAGTTCTGGCCCTGCTAAGAAACGAAGGACATTGATGCTCATCCATAATATATACATAGCCTTTTATCAGTGTCGTGTCTTGTGCAAGGGTGCAGGGTTGTGTTCTGAAAAAGGCAGGATGTTCTATATAGGATTTGCTTATGATGGGCTGATACATAGGGTTGTAACATGCAAGTTAGTTTTCTTATGTGTGAAATCATTTTTGCTTGAAAGTACTAAAAAATAAACAAGGAGGTGAAGTTTATAACCTAGCTAACACTTTGTTTCTCAGTATTTGTCACCAATAGAAGTGTTTGAGTGAGCTTTTTTAATAAAAAAAATTACGTCAGTTGGGCTTCATCTAAAAGTAAGGGTATATGATCATCTTGTCTGCACAAAGTGAAAAAGATTAGCTTCCTGTCAGACATAGATCTATAATCTACTGTTCCTTTCAGCTGGAGAGCAACCTTCACTTTACAAACTCTAGAGCATTCTTTTAAGAGCGTGTGGTTTGGTATATCCACTAATGTCTAGAAATCATTACTGGATTCATGCTGAGGGACCCATTTGCTGTTTGTGCAGCACAGATGTACTTCAAAGAAGTTTCCATCCCCAAAGCACTAATGTTCTTAGTAGACATGGAATATCCAAGAGACTGGAATATTGAATAAAAGTGAAGATTTAAAATCTGACCTGTTGGGTTTTTTTCGTTGTTGTTTGTTTGTTTTATCAGTGTTGTATCAGTGGAGCTATGCTAGCCTCAGTGAGGAGCTTATGTTACTTCAGGACAATGAGTAGGTCCTACAAGACTTGCCCAAGTTCACCCAGGAATTCTGTGGGATGGCCAGAAATTAATCCAGATGCATCCTGGTAACTGTGGTGCTCCTGACAGTGTGGGAGGCTTCTGAAAAACACACGTGGAGTACGCAGCTGTGAACTACAGAGGAAGTGTGCAAAGGAAAAAAAACATTTTACCCAGTCAGTGACTGATAGATTATTACTGTTTGTTTGGCTGTTGTGTAACCAGCTTTCTAAATCTGCTCTTAGTGATTAGTAAAGCAGATTGAACTATCAAATACGAAAAGCGCTGTGTGAGACGAGCAAGAAAATACTGGGCTCTGTTCTGAATCCCTCAAAATGAATGCAAATTCTTCATTTAGTTCAGTGGGAAAAGAACTGAGGCTTAAAAGTAACACTTCACAAATTTATTAAAAAAATCCTGCTAACTTTACAGCTATGCAGTTTAGAATTAGAGGCATTTTGACTTTCTTGTACTTACGCCAAAGTAACTATGTTAAGTAGAAAGCAAAATGAAATTTCAAGGACAGGCCAGAATTGAAAAGTTAATCCATTTTTAATATTAATATACTTATCTTAAAGAGCTTTTAGCCTGTGGCCTAGCAGAACAATAACAGAATCCATGCTCTAAATTTGCCCTACCTTTTTAATAATAAAGAAAATGCCTTGTAAACAGCGGTGACCCTCCTACTCAGCCAAAACTGAAAGAGAGGGGTTTTTAAAACTATGGCTCTGAATAATAGTAATGCTTTAAGTTTTTACATTCTTTAATAAAAATCATTTTAGAGCACTTCTGAAACTCATTTACACACAGAGGACCAAATTATCTGCTGCTGTAAATGTAGAATGATTGCATTGACTTATTAGCTTATTTTACTTTTTTAGAAGTCAGAAATACACATCTAAGGACAGAATTTTGTTTTACACAGTATGTTTTTTTCCCATTGAAATGCAGCCATCTGCAGGCAACTATTTAATAGTGCATAGCACTACTACAGCAATTATGTATAATATATGGCCATATTTAAAACTTCTCACTGCACAGAACTGATTATTATTAATGTTAGTATTGTTCATGAGAGGAAAGGAAAAATGAACTACTCTTAGGCAGATCCTTAAGCAGACTGACTGTAATTATCCACTTTAAAGGATTTTTGTGTGATACGTTGTATGGGAATGATTTTTCTAGGAAAGGTGGATTTAAGACATTGTTTTCAGAGAGATTCAGAGTAGCTGAAATAGAATAAGGTTTATTCTTGTAAGTTATTACAAGCACTGCAAAACCTGTTGTGGATTCTCATTGAAAATAGTGTTTTCCTATTCATGTAAAAAAAAAATTTAAAATACTATTTATTCAGATTCGAGATTGCTGGGAAGAGCTGACGTGATTTTCTGTACTAGGTGAGACATGTTTTGCTCAGAGAGCTGGCCAGCTAGGTGTCTGCATATTGGACACCTGGGCTCCCTTTCCACATCATGGGTGAGAGTCTCTGTCAGGGCTACCTTGGGTCCAGAGCAGAGGTACTGCTTACATAGCCCTAGACAATCTGTCTTGCTGTGCAGTCATGTATAAAACTGATAGTGGCATTAGCATGCATGAAAAAATTCATCTACCATGCTGCTGAATTTCAAAATATGGAATTTGTATCTGCTGAACTAAAAGGGAAACTGATGCCAGTGTCTGCAGCTCATAGTGCAGAACCTTAACTGGGTGGAGACACCATTCAGTTTGGCCAAGGGCAAAAACTGCCTATAGCTGCCTACAGACTCCTGTGCATGGAACAAATTCTTTCTACAACACATTTTTGTCAGAATCAAATCTTCTTTTATGAATGGCAGAAATACTGATATGACAAGTTGTTTCTTGGCCGTGTTCTTCCCTTTTTCTCACCCTGTTGACTGGTTCATCATAGGTGGGTATTGGTGGAATAACCAGAAATAGTATGTGCTACTGAGTATGTGCTTCTAGCATGGAATATTTACCATGCACTGTTATCAATAGCAGCCAAAGGAATCAGACTGCAATTAAGCATTGAAATATGTTCTTTTCCAAATGTAGTTTCAACAATCATTAAGTTAAAATTTCTGTGTTGCACTGAGTAGATTGTACAATATTCATTCCTTTTGTGTGTGGGCATGTCTGAGTGGATATGCATGGAATTTTAATATTTTCTTGCACCTGTTTTTGAGAAGCCTCTTTTTCCATAATAGAGGGAGAAGAGTCTTCTGGGAATATACACCCTGAAATTAAGATTTATTATAGGCTTAATGTACAGCTGACTTGGTTAAAAGCTGCCTTGCTGTGTAGTCACATATCAAATTGATAATGACAATATAAATAGATGAAGCTAATGACTATACTGTGGAATATGGGAATAAAGCATTTGGCCCTTGTTGAATCAACAGGGAAAACTGAAGATTTACAATATATTAACCCATGTTTGGTCAAAGATACGGCTATTGAAATAAGCACTAGAGGTTTGGATGGCAATTGATTTCTAGTGCTACCTGTATAGCTCCCTTTAATGCATATGTTGAGATCATTAGCTCTAATAAAAAGAGACTAGGGATTAAAATAACAGCCATTGTACTTAGGAGGAATTCTCTGGGGATGTGTCTGTGGTTCACTCACACTTGCTTTAGTACATAGTTCACTGCAAGCTATTCAGAGCTCTGTTGGAAAAAGTCTGCTAAACATGGACATTAAAAACATTACATTTTGGCGGCTTTTTTTCTCTTCATGATTCACATTCTTTCTTTTTAAGGATGAGTTGTTTAACGGCCACCTCAACTTTATAAAGATGTTATTGTAATATCATGTATATTGATAGTATTGTGTATGTTTGGCAGCCCTGAGTTGTAGCATTCCTCAAACACAAGCTTTAGGTGCAAAGGAAAAACATGAAGAAAGTATGTTTTATTAATAATCTAATTAATATCAGAAGTTAATCATATTGAAGATTTTAGTCCTTAGGCAGCCTGGACGTAGTTTAAGGTTGTGCATCATTGCAAAGAATACCAGCCAGTTGGAAATGTTTGTTAAGAAATACCACAGCTTCTGTTACTCTTTCTTATAGAATGGAAAAAGGTTGCTGTCATGAAGTTCATCATTGTGAAGAAAGACGTGTGGTAGAGAAATGAATAGATAGGCTGATAAATTCATTCCTTTTTCCCTATTAAAAGAGGAGAGGATCCATTTATTTGTTTATCTTCGCAAGCTAGGGTGCAGTTGAGCATAGGAAATCTGCCAGATCTGCTGTTTCTCATTTGAAAGCAGCTCTCTTTAAAGGGTAGGACTTTGTATCTTGAATGTGGCCTTTTCTTGAAAGGTAGAAATTGGATAGGATCAACTGCTATCCAAAGAGAAAGTACTGGAATCAGTGAGTTATATGCTGTGGAAGATGAGATAGACACTTCATTACTCATCCCAGTGATGCACTAGCTTGATATTTGTCAATGAAGACACTGCAGTTGCTTCTGTATTACCATTATATTCCAAAAGCTCAAAGGCAAAATAACTGAAGGTTTTCCTAGCAGTCTGTAGGTTGCTTGGTGGTGCAGAATCTGGATGCTTGTGTACTTAGTAAAAGCATCCTTAGTCTTTGTTAAGTGACAGGGTAATGTGCAACAGGGGAAAATAAAACAAAAATATTTATCAATTTAAAAAGTTGTATCAGTGTCAGCTATAATTAATCTTACAATAAGAACAATTTGTGTTATTAATTGATCTTATAATTCTGCTCTCCTTTTACCACTTTAAAGGCAACTTCATCTACATTTAATAAAACAGAACACAACAAGCAGACATCTTAGGGTTAATGACATTAGCTCTGTATTTACTACGTTTGTCCTTAGGAAAAGCTGGAAAATCAATTAACATCTTAAAGTACAATGCCTAGAGTTCAGTCACAATTTGAGTAATTCAGATTGCATAAACATAAACTTCTGTCCAAATAACATGGGATGTTTTTATATTTTCTTATGGCCTCAGACATGTTTTAGTGAGCTTTATCTATAGCACTCTTTTTCCCCTTTCTTTTCTTTAGATGGCTTCAGAAAAAATGTCTTCCAGAACTCGGATATTTGACAGCTATCCCAGTGCTTCATTGTTCTGGGTACTTCAGCGTGTTCCATTAGCAGCACAGCCATAATTGAGAAAAATAAGACTGATCAAAAGGTATGTATTTGGTATGACAAAATAAGAACAGATATATTGTATGCAACTGAATAATATATGCAGGCATAGATTGCGACTACCATTTTATAGTGGAGGGGAGAATCACATTGCAAATAAAGAATGGGACACAACGTGGATGCACGTCAAACAAAATCTAATTAAACTGTGTAATAACAGTCCCAGTTAAAGAGCAATAGTATGAAAATGTTGTGTTGAGGATTTCCCATAAGATGGTATTAAACACATAACAGTTTGAAAAAGGTCCAGTCAGCTGTTATCTAGCCATGGTAATATAGCAGGAACATGATAATAGAAAGGGTATATAAATTAGGCTATAAGAAGATACAAATAACATGTAATTGAGGAAAGGGTAGTCAGTGATGGATGACTGAACTGCTGAGATCTCTCAACTACCACTCTTTGTAAGCTGGTTAATTCCCAGCCTGATGAGATAATGGCTATGCAGCTTCCTGAAAGGCAGCTTGGTTAATCTCCGTATGGGCAGCTGAGGGCTGGCACTAGCCACATTACTTCCTAATGTGGGCTTCCCCTCTGTGGCTCTTCCTTTGGTTGTGTTTCGTGATTTACATCAAAAAGAGAGGGCTGCTGAGATGACAAATCTATGCTGCAGGTATTGTATACAAATTTATTCACTCTCTGTACAGTCTTGCCAATTTCCCAATGCCTATCTAAGGAGACTGCAGGGAAAAAAACAAACAAGCAAACAGATCACTGTTTGTCAATACCCTAGAGCTTATTGTACAAAATTGGTTTAATCTGGTAAAGCCAGGTAAATCTGGCAAAGCACTCAGAAAATGCTCAGAATTTCTACATCAGTTCCTTAGCTTTTTTTTTTCTTTAAGTTATCTGTACAACTGCATTTGGAATTCAGACTGCGTATTTCCTAGAGAAGCCCCTCCTGCTCAAATAGAATGAATCAAGCACAATNAAAATAAAATTAAACCTCCAAAGGAATTTTCAGTTCCTTGCATTCCTATCAGAGGGTATGACGTAACTTGCCCTCTTAGAGCGTGTTATTATATGAGTCATTTTAAGTGGTTTGGGCCCTAACTGTAAAAAATCTTGTCATATTCTAAAGACTTTGAGAATGGCCCAGAGGAAAAATGAAGTGAGTTAAAAATTTATAGGCTAAAAAATGTTGTGAACTTCAAATTGCATTTTAATGAAGTCATCTTTTTAGTCTTGACAGCTAACTTTAAAAAACAAACAAACAAAAACCAAAAACACCTATGCACCCTTCTCTGCCACCTTTTAATCCACCAAAGAAGTTCAGGGTGGGAATAAGATAACTAAAGGGAATCTAAGTTAAGAATTAAATCTGTCCTTTCTTTTTTCTGGTGCCCTGAGGGTTTCTTGAAGATTTGTTTCTTCTTCCCATGCTGCTATTGGAAGCTTTACCTTAAAACCAGAGAATGTCACCCTGAACATGTGTAAACAGCAGATTTCTTACTCTATGAAGATTAATTAATGCAATAATTCACATATGTATGTCAACAAAAATTAAAAAAATAGAAGACAAATGGATTTTAGCCTTTTGAATTGTGAACTGTGAATATATTGTCAACCTTTGTGTTAGCTGTGCAGTGTTTTGAGCAAGCAAAGCATTATCTTCATTAGATACCCAGATTTGGCTTTACTAAGAAACAAGATGATGACTGATCAGTGGTCTCAGCTGTGTCAAGCAAAAACAAGCAAACAAAAAAAGAACCTTTTTAATATAACTTAGTGGGATTAACAGAGACAGCAAATGATAAAGGAGTATTCTAAGTATACCTTTCTAAGTGATATATTGCAAAAGTGAAATGGAATTAAATGCATGCCAAAATATTGAAGCTTACCAAACCTTCTTTAAAAGAAGTGTAGTTCACAAAACTAATACCTTTAAGGTAAAATGAGAAACAATTTACCTTTGAAGAATAAAGGACTGTTGATAAAAATCTCAGAGCTGGATGAAATTTTGATAGTTGAACTGAACTATCTTGTTCTCCAAGACATTCTTCCTAATAGCTGGATATTCCTTGTAGAGGTTTGTATCACCCTCTCATAAAAAAAAAAACAAACCTCTGATGACGGTTTCACAGATGGTCTATTTCAGTGTTCTTGTAAAGCTTTAACTAACATCTAATCTAAATCTCCTTTGCTGCAAGTTATTTCTACTTGTTCTATCCACTTTGAGAACTAAAAGCATTCTTTTTGCAGAAGATTTTGCATATTTTGAAATACCTTCTTTGATAAAGCCGAAAGACTAATTTTTCCACTTTTTCCCTAAATTCCTTCTAGGTTTTTAATCACTCGCTGTTCTTTAGATTTTGTCCACGATTCTCACTTTCTCAAAGTATGGACTTGGCTTTTGAAGCGTGGCAGCTGTGACCTTACAGTTCTGAGTAGTGGAAGGATTACCTCTTGTTTGCCTTACATGCCAAGATGGCCTTTATCTGAAATAGAATGACATTCGTGATTTATCAGTTTTTAATCTACTGTAATCCCCAATGTACCTTGCCAGTTATTCTTCATCCTGTGTTGCTTTCTTGATCCATCCTGTTACTCCTCCTATTACTTCTCATCTTGTGTTTTTTTCTTTTTCTTTTTTTTTTTTTCAGTCTATTCAAATCATTTTAATGGTAAAATAAGTGAAGGACTGTAGCAGATTGTCTTATGAGGAGTCATTTTGTTTAATCTTTCCTGGATGAATTCCAACAGAAGAGAACTGGATCCTGCATTAGGGTAAGGAGAGAAGTAGTAGAGGATTGGTTTTGAATCTGTTCCATTCCTGTGTTTTTTGTAATCATATAGTGATATATTTTTTTAATAGTTTCCTTTGCAGTTAACAAAATCAGCAGGAGACTGAGGACAGTCCTCAGTAGTGAACTGTGTGAAATGTTGTAGTTTGTTTTAAGCCATGTTGATTAAGTCCATTGAGGAAGATATGTAATCTCCTTCAATGACAAGTGCATCTGAATTTTGGATTCAATAGCAGAATATAACAATATCTTCTGATTAATATACTGGGCAAAACCCAGGGAACTGCAGATTCTGTTATGTTGAAAATGTGCTGGTGTTCATTTTCTTTTTATTAAAGTCAGAATACTACGATTTATTTGTTCATCAGGAAGAGTACTGGTAGGAAGTGTATCTCAGAATAAAACGTATACACCTGTGACTGATGCAAGTGCATTAAAACTCAATTTTAGCAATGGAGAGGAGTGGATGGCACATGTTAAAAGCCTGATAGCTGATATTACCTTGATGGGTTTTTGTAAGCATTTGCTTAAATATATATGAACCTAAGATAAAGGATATTAGGAATACAAAGGTAAGTGGTCCAATATTAGGAGAGACCATCATTATATTTGCCTTTGCAACCTACCGCTGTCCTTGTAGGTGTGTTTGCTGTGGGTTTTGCCTTTTCTTATATCCTAATTTCTTTGTCACTGGAGCTTTTATCTTATTCAGTACTTTGTGAAAGAATCACTGTTCTGTATAAGTGTTTGGGTTTTTTTGGGGGGGAGGGAGAAGGAAGGTACCAAAAAAGTCTAAAGTCAGTGCTATAGTGGCTTTAAATTCTGTATTCTTAGTACAAACAAAAATGGGGACAAATGTAAATAGCAGTAGATGCTTGACCAAAAACATTGTTAGTTTTCAGATGGGTTCTTGTTAGTGTTTAATGTCTTGAAAATTTTGTAATGTTTCATAATACCTGGGATGTTTGTGTGTCCACAAACTTGGATGGCCTTTTACTCCAGCTATATTGCTTTGTGCAATAAAAAGTATTACCTCTCTCTAAATCTTTGCCTTATTTAATGATTTGTAAGGTACTTGATAAAGGCAAATAAGTTGTTCTTGCAGACAGAGAAACAGCTATAGAAAATGACAAATGTGAGTCCAGAGGCAAGACAGTGGGAGAATTAGGTCTAGAACCCAGATTTCTCCAGTTCTAATATGAGATCCAGTTAATACAGCTTACTGAGCTCATTGCTCTGTCATGGTTATGGGGAATATGGTTTTCTTGGCTGCTGTTCTTTATTGTAGTAGAACGAAGGAAGTGAAAAATTAATCTGTTTATATTTCTCAGCTATAATTCTGCACCATACATTTGAGTAACTGTCACGGTTTTCTTTGTCCTTGAGGAAGCATTTTAGTCGTGATTTTGGTGCCTTACAATGACTCATCTTCTGTTCTTAGCTGATTCTGACCTGGTTAAAGTATGTTTGTTTTTATTACATGCATGGTGTTACATGCAACTCTTGACAGGTAAGACAGCCATGCCAAATAAAGCTTCTCAGGTTGAAATTCTCTTGTTAGATGAAGTAACTCCTTTAAATACTGACATGGGGAACTCCAAAGAAAAAAGGAGATGAATGGTGTCCCTCTAGAAACAAAGATCCTTTATAACAGAGCTATGGGGCTAGAAGTTAAACATGGCTCGTCTTCTTACATTCTCTGACAGTGTTCAAGGCTGGAAGGTAAGAGGACAAAGGGCTTTTGTGTATGCATGTCTATGAAATGTCCCTGCAATTGCAGTTAGAGTTACTGAACATACAAGCACATGTGTGAAATTCGTTTGCAGAGTCTCATCGCATAAAAAATCCATTGTATCTGTGGCATCAGGATTTGCCCAAAAGTCTTAAAAGCATTACCTGGATAGTTGTCTGTTCCATGTAGTCTCTATGTAACCCTTGGTGGCAATTTTCCCTTTTCAGCAAATAATTGGTTTGAATTACTTGTTACTGAGTGCATACCAACTTCTAGCTTTACTAAATGTTTTTGGCCTTCACCATTCTGTTTGTTTTTGTTTGTTTGTTTATCTATAAACAGAGGAATGAAACAATGACCTGTTTTGTTGGACATATAACTGGTGGTATTTTTTTTTCTTTTTTGTTTGTTTGTGTTTTTCCCTCTGGTTCTACTAATGACAAAAGAAGAGCACCTTATGGAAAAGCAGCATGTTACAGAACTTCTCTGATAACATTTAAGTGATTTTTTTTTCCTTATCCAGGCTAAAATAACCTAACTTTGCAATGCATTTCATGTTTTCACATATATCATATTTGTCCTGTAGATCATATCAATCGTGTGTATGAAGTAGCTGGCATTTAGACCCCCATTGCTTTCAATAAATTCAATGAATAATCACCAGATAAATTCAGTAACTGAAAACAGGGGAGCTAAGAAACTGGGACTCTTTTTAAATGTTTTGAAGTAGCTTACCAAAACGTACCTGCTTTTCAGCGAAGTACCTTTGAGCTTAACTAGGTGGTCTCTTTCTAGCCTTGTGTAAGTAGTTAATGGTTTTTGTTGTTTTTTTTTTTTGTCCACCCAGTCACATACCAGAATAGTGTATGCTATATTGTCACCAGAACACTTTGTTTCCAGTTAAAAGACTTCATGGTGTTATTTGCTTAAAATTATAAAATTTGCAATACTTTCACTGTAAACACATTCTCCTCCCTTAATAAAAAGGTCAGATAGCACAAGTGAACCCCTAACTCTTTCTCTAGATGCATGTTGCTCTTCCAAGATAACAAAAAATGTGTCATAACCCTAGAGAAATAACCATAAGTGATTTAGGTATACATCTGTGATGTATAACGGTACACCTCAGGGAAATTTATTTGTGTATATTCACATGCAGTCATCAATGCTGCACTTCTAATGGTTAAAAAAAAAAAGCAGCAGTATTCCAAGGGACCAATTATGATCATTATACTGAATTGCTCTGCTACCAATAAATATAGTTGTTTAATGTGTTTAGTATTACATTTTTTATATTTATATTGTAGTTTATTATACTGTATGAATATAAAATAATTGAGAGTTTCAGTCATTTGCAGTCAAAAAGCATGCCCTGAAAGCCTAATTTTTTGTGTAGTTGCACTGCAGTTGCTGATTTTAGTGAAGATGCTCATTAAAGCATGTGGAGAGATGACTTTAAGTCTTTGTCTGAAACTAGTTTGATGTTTTTAGGACAGCTGCCTGATTCAGCACTGAAATTTGGAAGTCCGATCTGGCATCTTTTTTTTTCTTTCCCTTGCATTTATCAAAATGTAAATTATAGGGTATGTTTGCTTCCAGAATCTGTAGAGAAAGCCACGTTTTCAAATCTGTAATTTAAGTGTTGGGGTTTTTTTTTGCTTTGTTTTAAATGCAGTTGCATTTTATATGTTTAGTTTGAAATAATCAAACTGCCCATTTTACCAGCCTGTTGAAGTCCCTCTGGATGGCAGCACATTAATCTAGTGTATCAGCCACTCCTTCCAGTTTTGTACCCTCTGCAAACTTGCTAACTGTGCACTCTGTCCCATCATCCAGGTCATTAATGAAGGGGTTAAACAGTACTGGAGGCAGTATCAACCCCTGGAGTGCAACTGCAGTGACTGGCCTCCAGCTGGACTTCA
>VXAL01004440.1:145078-161543 GCA_013399475.1 Chauna torquata
TTTTTTTTTCTTTCCCTTGCATTTATCAAAATGTAAATTATAGGGTATGTTTGCTTCCAGAATCTGTAGAGAAAGCCACGTTTTCAAATCTGTAATTTAAGTGTTGGGGTTTTTTTTTGCTTTGTTTTAAATGCAGTTGCATTTTATATGTTTAGTTTGAAATAATCAAACTGCCCATTTTACCAGCCTGTTGAAGTCCCTCTGGATGGCAGCACATTAATTTGGTGTATCAGCAACTCCTTCAAGTTTTGTCCCCTCTACAAACTTGCTAACTGTGCACTCTGTCCCATCATCCAGGTCATTAATGAAGGGGTTAAACAGTACTGGAGGCAGTATCAACCCCTGGAGTGCAACTGCAGTGACTGGCCTCCAGCTGGACTTCATGCTGCTGATCACAACCCTCTGAGCCTGGCAATTCAGGCAGTTTTGAGTCCATCTCACTGTCCAACTACCTAGTCTGTACTTTGTCAGCTTTCCTACAATGATACTGTTGGTGAACAGTGTCATAAAGCCATCCACCAGGCTGGTCATCTCATCACAGAACGCTATCAGGTTTGTTAAGCATGGTTGCCCCTTCATGGGGAAAGGAAATGAAAGATGAATTCTAACAGAATAAAAATAATTATTGAAGCAAAGTCTGGAAATCAGCCTCTCATTTTAAAATCTCAACCAAACAGCCAGTCCTTTTGTTACACTTGAGTTTTTAAGCTTTACTTATTATTACCATAATTTGTTTTAATGCTGGCATTTTTATAAGTATGTCTAGGTACACTGACATGATTCATTTAAAACATACAGATTTATTTCTGTTCGGTGTTAAAAGAAGCTATGGTATTACAATGCTGATTCATCTCCATCACTGCTGGATACATACAAAATCTTCAGTGTTGGTCTTTATCTCTTCAAAGCCAGAAAATTGTAACTTTATGAGCAGAAATGTAACAATGAAATAATTAAAGCAAGGATTTTAAAAAATTACATGCTTAAAGAGAATTAAAGTGGTGATGGATGCCTTCTCTAGATTCCAGGTTTGCTAAGTGAGTATAATTGTATTTGCAGGGTTTCTTTACAACTTTGGAGTGTGAGCTTTCAAACCTGCTGTGGAACTGTTCTGATGCTGAATCTGGGAACAGTAGGATTAGAAGGCTTTTGAGCATGCATATTAAAACCTACAAGAAAGGCAAATTATTCCTTATAAAATAGAATAAATGTAATCATGAGTCTTCTTACCTGTAGAGAAGAATTCATAAGTCTGAAGATGCACTGAATGGTGCTTTAACTGCATATATTAGAAATAGGTTGACTGAACATAGCCCTCCTATTTGGGAGGGAAAAGAAACAAGGGATTATAAGATGGATAATAATGGTGAGGGGTATGAATTAAAGAGTATCCGTAGTACAGACCTAGGGAATCTGGTGAATTCAGTAGGCTCTTTCAGCATCTTCAGTGGCTATTTGAAGCCTTGAAATCTTGTGCCCGAAGAGGAACATTCATACAAGGATCGGATCTTTGGCCTGGAGAATTTAGAAACACACAAAAAAAATTATTTTTTGTGTTCAGCCTTTGAGGCACTTCTAAAATGAGCTTTCTGAGGGCTGAAAGAGACATTCACTGGAAAATGTTATTCAGGGAAACACATTTTTCAGAAAGAACTAAATACATTAATTTGTTAGGATTTAGAGTAAAGTAGAATAGAAAATACTTCCTTTGAGCCACAGCAGCAGGTCTAAAGAACACCGTGTGGCTGCCGAATTATTCTGCTGGTGTTTGCTTCACAGATTTCTTCCTCAGCCCTCCCAGAAAACTGGTACACAAAGTGGGACTGTAACTATGCTGACGTCTATTTTATTCATAGCTACTTGGTATACCATGGTTGTGCAGTACACTTTTCATTTCATATTGTATAACATTCTCTGGTTACATGGACCTCAGCTCTGGCATAGGCAGTCACAGCTAAATTTAATGGCATGCTTTGGTTCTGATGCCTATATAGTTATCTTTCAGACAGATAAGGCAAAAGTACACTTTCAGTTCTTAAAAGGTAAGGGGTTGGAACGTGATGGTCTAAAGATAAGCTTGGAAAAGGAGTATGAAGGGCAAGAAAGTATTAAAAAAGGCAGCTGGATAATTTAAAGGCAAGTGATTTCAGATCTGTACAATATATATATACTAGGGTTTTATTCCTTATATAATACATATATGAAGAGTAAAAGGTTTTTTTTTTTTACAGTAGAGCTATATAAATAGTATATGGATGAATAGAAAAGAGTCGCTTGCATTATATGATAATAATATTTGCTTCTTCCCTTGCCTCTCTACCCTGCTTATGAACTTGTGTTTTCCTTGCTGCATGACAGGTTTGCATTTGGGTTTTATTGGGGGATTTTTTGGGCACTAGCAACAGTAAATGATTGTGCTTCTTTTCAGCGTCTCACCGTGCATTTTCACAGGTCTTTGTTCCAGAAGTCTTTTTTTTTTCAGAATATACAAAAGAAAGTATTTANTGTAGCATTTGAAATTATGTACAGTGCTTCATTTCGTTAGTGAAGGATGTCTCGTTTCCTTATACATCTGTCACTCAGCAATAAGTTCTGTTGTTTTCAGAGTCGTTTAAAACTTAAAAGACAGTTCTGAAAGCAGTTGAATAACCACTCCATTTGTTCTTCCTGACCTTGCATGCCAAGAACACTTGCTCAATTTTGATGAGCGTTAGATTTTAAAGCTGACTTATTCCAATTCAGAGTTGATATGAACAGATGAACCACTAAATCAACAGTAGTTACTTGTTTGGAAGAAGTCTTTTTTTTTCATCTGTTCCTTCATCCCCATGTGTTTTGATGCTGTGAGTCTGATTCTACCCATCCAGAGCAAAGGGATGATTGTGGTAGCTTAGCACTTCCACAATGGAACTATAAAACTTCCTATAGAAGGGAGTAGATTTCAGCTGCCATCGGGTATGGAAGAAAACATCATCCCACCTTCCTGACCTGCTGCTGCCAACCACAGGGTTCTAGGGCAGCTGAGCTACAAGGAGCTACCTCCTCTGATTTTGGTAGGGGTAGCCCATGTTTCACTGAGTTCCACCTCCACAGGACAGGGCCAATAAACAACAAAGTGTTTCCTCTGCTCCCATACTCCTATCTACAGCATAAGTAGAACCATAATGATTTATTTAACTTGCAGATCAGTCTTTGCTGTTTTAAATGGTGTGTTTTTGCTATTGCTAGTCTTACTGCCTCACTTTTCATGTTGATCTTGATTCTTTGTTTATAGATTGAAGTCATTTCAAAAGCTGAAAAATTGAAGTCCATTTTCATCTGCCTTCCACTAGCATTATCCAGATTCACTGTTCCTCTGAAGAACTTACCTAGTTACTGGCACAACACTTTAAATAGAAACAAACAAACAAACAAAACAATACTTTTTGTATTTGCTGGACTGTTTGCTTTCAAGTTTGAACTAGTGTGAAAGAATCAAATTAGGAGTCAACAATGAAAGTATTATTAATATTCTTGTATTGTCATCTATCTCCTCAAGTGAAGCAGCTTTTATGCAGTTTTAGAAATCAATGTTTTGAGCTGGAAACAGGTTTTATGTCTCTAAAGTTACTTTTAAATTCTTTTTTAAAAGTCTGAAAATTAAAATGTTATTCTTGCACTCTTCCAGTTTCATTTGCAAATACTGAATGATGGTAGGTCATTTTTCTGTGATAAATCTTCTCTCATATTGTTACTAAAATGATAGCTGTAAATCATATTTAAGATTATAAAAGCTTTTAAGACCTTTTAAGGCTTCTGAGAGCCTTTCTGTGAATTAATACCAGGCTGTTCAGAACAAGTAGAAAAGAATCTTGAGGTCGTTTAAAAGACTTCCCCTATCTAACATAAGCTTATATCTGTTAAAACGTATCTTCTCTCAAGCTTATTGTTTTTTTCCAAATATGATTTTTCAGGACTGTGATCTCGGTCACATGTCTGTCAAGGTAATGTCTTTTCCCTGCTTTCATAATTGGACCCAAGATGCAGTCTATAGTGAATCAGCCATGATTCATCACACCAGGTCTGCAGTTTTCTTTCTTCTGGGACAATCAAATTGGCCATCAGTTGTCAAATATTCTCCTTATCATACAGCATTGTTAATTAGAATTTTAAAAAATGCAAGAAGCTGCATTCTGAAACAATAGAACACAGACATCTTTCTTATCAGTTGTCTGTCCATCTTCCTTTTTAAGACAGTCTGCCTTGCTCCCTGCAAATTCTTCTTGCAGACTTCTTTCTTGATTTCTCATCCTACCAGATATGGTTTGATCCATAACAACTTACTTTGATCAAGTACCATTTTTGAAGAAATCAAATAATTTTTAAAATATTCATAGCACTTTTACATGGTTCTAGCCTTTTAACCAGCTAAAAATGGTTATGAATGTTTCTAAAATTACTCAGTTCTTTCCAACTCCCAACTGTTAAAACAGTTGTTATTTCAGCCTGCAGGCTGAAATATGTCTGTCATTTATTTGTTCATGATGTTTGTTTACAAGACTCTTGGTCCAGAACTATTGCTGATTCCTTGTTTTCTTCGTACAGCCCCGTCTTAAGCCAAGTCAACACATCAATACTGGAAAGACTTAACACCTTGACAAGACCAAGTCATGTAGTGTTCATATACAGCAGGATCCATAGCCATATGTCAGTAACTAACTCCCTGTACGCACATTAAAATGAACATAGCAGGGGTGCACTGCCATCCTGAATAAGCCGTCTCTGAGGTTACAGAATGTTTTGCAGATGTATGACACTATTTATCTCCTTCCCAGAGTCTTGCCATATTTTTCATCTTCCAGGGGTTTTATTGCACAATATTCTGTTGCTCATTTTTAATCAGAGCACATAGAAAACTACCATGTAGATGAAAAAAGAAATCTGCTGTTTTAAGTCTTATCTAAGCCTTACCTAAGTTTTATTTAACAGAGACATTCAGGCTAATTCTAGGGATAAATCAGGAATATAGTCACATAGAAAGAAGTGCATGAAACTCAAAGAGTCTTAAGTGCATGGACCAAAAGGTATGAAGATTCATCTTCGAAATACCTGGATAAAAGGCAGTCTGAGTCATATGTCCTTATTATGCATCTAGACAAAGAGTAATGCTAGAATGACGTAAAGCATATAGCAGAACAAATACGGCCTTACAGTACAGTGAGGAAAAAAGTACTTATTGTGTATGATGTGCCAAACCAAAGAATTTGTTAGTATCTGACTCAGCAATAATGGTTAGAGCATTTACTGCATACTGGGCAGCCTAAAATACTGGTAAACCAAATACTGATGGCTGAAGAACTGAGTATAAAAAAGAAAAAAAAAAATACAGAATTGTAATAACATGACTTAAAAAAAAAATGCATGCGGTTAATCAACTCTCTTTAATCCAAATGTAGTTCATCTGCATTGCAGATTAACTGTGCCAAAAATACAAAGCAAATTTGCATCAGAAAATATATAAAATTTCAGACGCAAATTGCATCAGTGTACTACTACTGATACTGGAGTCTGCTTGAATCCAGAAATGACAGAGAGACATATTTCCACCTGTGTGTATGAGTGTGTTGGAAGTAGGAAAGGTGAGATGAAGGGTGATGGTATACATAAAGCAGAAAGCATCATTAGGAAGTAATTGGAAGCAATATTTTTGCGGGGAATTAGGATGAGTGGAGCAAAAATTACATGCTAGAAGTTAGAAAAGTATGAGGAGTATCAGTGCATCTCCATGTAATTTTTGCTACTGCCACTCCAGTGCTTGTGACACTCAATTAAGGCTGCCTCCTGCTTTTAGGACACCATTCCTGAGGAAGGATGATGGTAGGAAAAATCCTTTATTTGCATTACAATAGGTGGGTGAATAGTGTGAAAGAAGGATAAAAAATCAGGTATGTATGTAGTATTTGACTATGTCCTCTGTGACTTGTAGTTGCAAATTATTAGTACTTCTAGATACGGAGGTATGTAAGAGTGCGGGATAGGACGGTCTATAGAGTGTAGTTGCAATGACCTTATTTTTCTGTCTTTTTTTTTTCCCCACTGAAAAGAAATTTAGAGTTCTTCATCTTCTCTGTTACAAGACTTCACGTATATAATTATGTAGCTTTGGTAGAGAACAATTTTGTCACAAAGAACAGTTGTATCTTTAAAAGGGAACGGCAGCTACTATTTATGACCTGCGTTCCCTAATGGCTCTGGCATCCTGAGGGTTAAATTGACCCTGATCCAAAATTTGGCTGAACATGTGTTTTCTATTTTTATTCTTAATTGTTTTGCATTGTAATAGTATTTCCAAAAAAGGGAAAAAATATTCTGTAAGTAAGCAAAATAAAAACATTAATGCAGCACCCCACATTGGACAGTATTAGGTCTATGATAATAAATACCTGACTTCATCAGGTTGGGTATATTTTTGATTTATTATAAGCTCCATTTCAGTGAATTACTTACATCATTATTAGGCCGTTCTAGTGAAGTCTATTTATGCATAGTTGAGAATGTGTGTTAGATACCCTCCTGCAGAGTATTTAACTCTGTTGCTGTGTAGGATGGTTTGAAGTTGTAGTGAGCTTCTTCAGCTGGAATTTTCCTATTCTTAAATGATTCCTTCCATTGAAACAGAATGTGTCTTGATATTACTAGACCTTTCAAGAATATATAAGGCAATAAAGTTTTTACTTCTGCATACAACATTGCCTACTCAAACATGTTTTAGACTTTTTTTTTAAAGTGAACTGAAAAAGAAAGAAAACTCATGTTCTCTTTCAAGAGTAAGTTTTGCAGCCTTTTTGTCTTAGCTATTTGTGTTCAAAGGGCTTTCATCCAGTAAGCTATTAGAAACACACTAAAACTGGTATTAAATAGCATTTTAAATATATTTTTTCAGGTTTGTGGGTATTTTGTGATATACTCAGTCATATAAAACTAGCAGTTATGTTTCATAAGCTGTTACATCAAAAACAGAAACTTGCAATCACCTTACATTTTCCTTAAACTGAACCAAATGCAATATCCTGTTTCAACCAATGCTATAAATTACTTTTCTGTGCAGCTTGAACTTCTGTATAACTACAGTGGAAAAGACAATGCCTACATAAACACCATCTTTTTCTTACAGCAGCTTTTTCTGCCAAGTGTAAGCGTTTTGGGGAAAAATGAAAATGGGCAGTTTATGCAATCAGACAAGTTGCAATAGGTTAAAAAATCAGAATATACAAGAAGGGATTCTGACCAGGCCTGTTTGTTTAGATTACTGTGAAATGGTTCGGAAATACTTACAAAATTTTATGCATGTACCTCTACATGGGGGAGCAGGAAAAATTATTTTGCTTACATAGGATTTGTGGAAAATATTAAAAGATGGGTATAATGCTGGAACACAGAGTTCTGCTGACTGAAAATATTACAAAAGAACTGCATGTAAAATATGCAGGATGACCTCAGTTCTTAAAAATACAGTAGGTTGCACTGTAATAGCAGAAATGCATTTGTTCTAAACTGTTTCCTGTACGAGAAAGTTTGTCTCCATCTCCTTCCATAGAACTTGCTGCTTGACTGGTTAGATGCTGCCCTGTTGATTCTTTGTGAAGCCCATTTTGGGCACTTATATCTTCTCACATATTATTATAGGGAACTCAGGAAAGTAACTGAGCACACTGCATGCCTCTGCATGACAAAATACTGAAGAGTCAAGACAACTATCGTGAAGCTAGTTTTAGGATACCACAATAGTTAATGTCTTTTTCCTCAGATATACCCTCTTTTTATTCCTGAATTTTTTTCTAGGAGAAATTTGAGGATTTTTCTTACCGGTCAAGGACTTTTTGCATGCTGTCAGACCAGTAACTCTAACAGGGCTGCAATATGTCTGGAAACCCTGAATATGTGGAACTCGTACTGCTGGTCTAAGCAGGTGCACAGATCTGCAGATGAAGTATGTTTGTATAAAGATTGCTGACTACTTGCAGAGCATCTGAAAAGTGAGCACACAGCAAGTCCACCACTTCTGGCAGATTTGAGTCTTACAGTGCATGTGTGTACATATTTTCTCCTCTAGAAATAGAGGATAGGAATATAGCAGGTGTACAGCATTTACACAAATGCAACTAGATTAAAAAACTAAAAAGAACAATTATAGGTGAAGGTGTGGATTTGATCAGTCTAAATTTGAGCTAAACTTGTAAGATTTCTGAGAGATTTAAGCACTCACTAGTAAATTAGCATTTCATGGCATCTGCTCTCAGTGGTTTCATCAAAAGGCAAATTTAAACAATTTCAGTTTCTCAGGAACCAAGTTGCTATTCCTTGTATTTGTATTGAAATAGACTGTAAGAATTTAATAATAGATATTGCCCAGCACTCTGTTCTCACTTACAAATGACTTTTCCTAAGTGCCTATAGAATCATAGAATGGTTTGGGTTGGAAGAGACCTTAAAGATCACCTAGTTCCAAGCCCCCTGCCATGGGCAGGGACACCTCCCACTAGACCAAGTTGCCCAAAGCCCCATCCAATCCGGCCTTGTACACTTCCAGAGTTGGGGCATCCACAGATCTCTGGGCAACCTGCTCCAGTGCCTCACCACCCTCATAGTAAAGAATTTCTTATGTATATCTAATCTAAATCTACCTTATTTTAGTTTAAAGCCATTCCCCCTTGTCCTATCACTACGCACTCTGATACAAAGAGTCCCTCCCCACCTTTCCTGTAGGCCCCCTTTAGGTACTGGAAGGCCTCTATAAGGCCTCCCCGGAATCTTCTCCAGGCTGAACATTCCCAGCTCTCTCAGCCTGTCTTCACAGGAGAGGTGTTCGAGCCCTCTGATCATCCTCATGGCCCTCCTCTGCACTTGCTGTAACAGGTCCATATCCTCCTTATGCTGAGGGCCCTGGAGCTGAATGCAGTACTCCAGGTGGGGTCTCAAGAGAGTGGAGTAGAGTGGGAGAATCACCTCCCTCAACCTACTGGCCATGGTTCTTTTGATGCAGCCCAGGATACGGTTGGCTTTCTGGGCTGCAAGCGCACATTGCTGACTAATGTTGAGTTTTTTATGGAGCAACACCCCCAAGTCCTTCTCAGGGCTGCTTTCAGTTCATTCTCCACCCAGCCTGTATTTGTGCTTGGGATTGCACCGACCCAGGTGCAGGACCTTGCACTTGGCCTTGTTGAACTTCATGAGGTTCGCACGAGCCCACCTCTCAAGCCTGTCAAGCCCCCCAGCATGTTGACTGCACCGCACAGCTTGGTGTTGTCAGCAGACTTGCTGAAGGTGCACTCAATCCTGCTGTCCATATCACCGACAAAGATGTTAAACAGTGCCGGTCCCAGTACCAACCCCTGAGGAACGCCGCTCATCGCCGGTCTCCACATGGACATTGACCCATTAACTGGAACTCTTTGAGTGTGACCATCCAGCCAACTCCTTATCCACTGAGTGGTCCATCCATCAAATCCATGTTTCTCCAATGTAGAGACAAGGATGTCGTGTGGGACAGTGTCAAATGCTTTGCACAAGTCCAGGTAGCTGACACAGTTGTTCTTCCCTTATCTACCAACGCTGTAACCCCGCTGTAGAAGGCCACCACATTTGTCAGGCATGATTTGCCCTTAGTGAAGCCATGTTGGCTGTTACAAATCACCTTGTACCTTGAGAGTTCAGGAAAATTACATTTTCCATTACCTTGACTTCATTACAAATCACAATTTTTCCCTCAAATTAGTACATAAAATACATTTCTACCATGTAAGATACAGCAAATCCTTTAAAGAATGAAGTGTTATTGCCACCTGGTGGGAGTCGTGTGTGTGTCAGCTTAATTAACAGGAGTGTGAAGATGTTGAAACAACTGAGGCTGACTAACACCATCCTAAGGGAATCCAGTAACTACATATTGCACCATAATAATAATTAGGTGATTGCATTTGCTATGACAAAACAGCATTATTAGAGAGTCACAACCTGTCCCTACGCTCCTTTTAAAGTTGGGTAAAGTCGCTGTTAAATTTACTAAATCCCACTACTTTTAATGTTAATCAACAGGATTGGAATAGTGAAGGGTATAAATAAAATCTGAACAAGCACAGTGAAATATATAGTAGAAAAGTTGTATCTAAAAGGTTTTGGGGATATAAGAACTGAATGGACAAAGAATAGATGTTTCAATCTGCATTTCAAATTGACTGAACCCTTTCTCTTGATTTTATGTAATTGACAAGGAATAAGGTGAACTTTTGCAGATATTAACAATCTGAACATCTCTATTTAATATTTCATTAATTAACTGACATCACAGTTCACTTTCTTTTCATATTTCTGGCAATGTGCTTGTATTTAAAGCTTTGAAGTGACTGGCCAATTTTTAGGCAGGAAGTAGTGAGATTTGGAGATAGCAGTATTGACATAAATATGATTTGAAAATTTAATGACTAATATGACACTACGAAGGCTTCCTGACTAAAACCCTGAAAGACACAATATGACAAAATTTGATCTGACATGTATAGGACTAACAGCATATATTCCTGTCAGAAATGTAATTTGCAATATGGCAGTTCTGCAGTTTTAAAAACTTAATTAAATGCTACACAGTCTCTACTGCAGAATCCTTTATATTAAACATGTCTGCAATTGAGATGTAGCAATGCAGTTTTTCAGACAGCAATTTATACATAATGTTTTCTGGATGCAGAACAAAATGTCTGTGTTTGCTGCTGTGTAGCAGATGGAATCCTTGAAAGCATAGAAGGTAACCTATAGGTATCGTTTGCAAATTATTAATACTTTATATTTCAAGCCACGTGAACTGGCATGACAAAGAAATGGTAATTTCTATTTGTCCAAAGTGAGACAGAGATTATTTCCTCCTGAAATATGGGAAGATGCTTATAGCATGAATTCTTAATATTTATTGATTACTTTCCAAGCTAAACTCCCTTTAACTGTTAAATTCCAGTTTTAACACTGCCAAGCATCAGGAGTTTTCCTTGATAACTCCCTTTCTATAATGATCGGCTCTACTTCCTCCTGCAGTTTTGTAGAAACCAGACAGAAAAATCTTTGTTTTAGAGCTTTTTTTTTTTTTTTTAATCCATTCAAATTATTCTACACATGAGGGAGGGGAAGTGGTTACTTGGATACTTGGATATACTCAGGGGTTGGAAAATCTGTAAATTTTACAGCAATCCTTGTAAAAATTCCTGCATCGCTGCTCTCTGATTTGTATTTCAGATACAAAGTCCGATACAAGGCTGTACTATAAAGTAAAAGGAATCTCTTGCACTTGGGAATGCTGGAAATTACCTGAATCATATATAGGGGTTTTTTTGATCCATAAAGAAGAATCTGAACAAAACTCTGCAGGAATCATGAAAGATTTTTAAATTATTTATGTATTTATTATGGCTGAAGGAATGTTTTTGTTTTTATGGTTTTCTGCTCATGCTTTGCGTGCTTGTTTAATCCATAAAACAGTCTGTTATCTATTCAAACAGATGGCATGCATGTGTGTCTTCTTAAACAGGTAGCAGTATCAATGCATGTAATGTCCTACGTGCACTACATTGGATCTGGAACTGTGGTTCTGCCTGAAATTAATTCGTAGCAGTATCCATATTGTTTCATTCATTTACACTAGAGGTCACTGTAAGCAAAAGATTATGCTTGACTTGCAAAGGAAAGAACACTATTGTATCAATTTACAGAACAAAATCTGCGGCATACTTTGCAGTTTGAAAGGTTGATGCAAACTCATCTGTGTTAAATATGTTGCTTGAGGAGGGCCATGGTACTTAGTACTACCTCATTTATTTACAAACTATTTACAAACTCTAGAGTGAGAAGTTACCTCTACCAAGAAATTCTCAGTGTTTGAAGATGTCAAATTTAATTTTAGACCAAATTTCATCTCTGGTAACACCAACTTGATTCAAGATAGACTAGATAGACCACACTCTGCTAATAATGTTGCTGTTTTTTCATATACAAAGATTTGAGCTAATATTCCTCTACTCTAGGAAAACTGCCCTGTTTTCTCTAGACTGCAGCAGAACAGAACAAATACAACTTTGATTCAGATACAGCTTCAGGCTTTAGAGAGCCAAGTCTCATTTAGATTGTGGACTAGCCCTCTCATAGTGATGTTGTGAAAAGAACAAGCAAGAACATTCCAGGAAGTGAAAGAGGAGCGCATTCCCCTTTACCTGCTCCAGGGAATGCATCCAACCGAGGCGTTACCTCAGAAAAGCTGCTATGTCAGGTGTTCACAGCCTTACTTAATTATCACCTGTGTGGCTACTGCTTGTGTCTCTGCATGTTTTTAAAACCTTTTCCTTTTTCACAGTGTTATGTCCATGATTAGAAAATAGCTGAGAAATAAATACAAAACTGAACATCTGATGCCATGTGAGTGACCTGTAGCATAGGTATTCATGAAAAGGAGAATGCTGACCCTTTGCTCCCAGCTGAGAGAGCTTATGGGAGAATTACAGTGTTGCTCTTTTGTATAAAGCCTGCTGCCATGCAAAGCGTATTTGGCATACAAAAAGTGGAATAAAGAGAGGTTAAGAGAGCAGTGGATGCGGAAAGACGCTCACATTACCGTACATATTTTTGCACATGAAAACAGGTTCTTATGCAAATGCTCTTCCACCCCTGAGGTAAGAGTGGTATTTAATATGCAGATCTGACAAGATTCTTCACCACCAATCTTCACAGAACTCCTCATTTGCTATTTTTACCTGCTTTTTGAGCCCACCTTCCTATGTTTTTCTTTCCATTTCCTCCCACCCTTTTATTAATTCTTACTCCCAAATGTCCATCCCAAATGGCAGTAACATCTTAGTTACTGACATCGCATTGTTCATTTTCTAGATTCTATGTCTGTCATCTCAGTATGCTTAAAGTATTGAGCTCTTTCTGACAGAAAACACCTGCTGCTTTAGATTTACACATGGCCTGAAAAAAAAAAAAAAAAAAAGGTCTGTTTTCAGGTTGGTCCTTAATCTAATGAAACAATAGTACCCCAGCTGCTCCTGAGGTATGCTGGAGCTTTTATTGCACTAATTTTATGCTGATGTAATTCCTACATCTATTAAATTATACTGTTAAAATGGGTGTAACAGTAAACAACAAAATCTACTATTTTGAAATAGCAGCTGTTCACTTAATTGGAAAGGTGGGGCAAAAAAGAAGATATTTGAGACAGCTTTTAATACAGCTTATTTAGCATCACTTAGATATTTTTATTTCCACAATGAAATTCCTTTCATAATATATAACTACCGAAGATGCACATGGCATTTTTCTCTGGATTTTTCAGCTCTTCTCACTCTTACAACAATAGCACTGCTGAAAATGTTTTTTTTTTTTGTTAGGATTAACATATTCCAGAAACATCCAGACTAATTACATCAAATCTGTTTCTGACTGTACCATGGACTAAAAAAATGGACTCCTATTCAGAGGTATTATGACAAACAGAGTTGAAGGCTATTCATTGGAATGATTCATGCAGGTCTGTTTTCTTGGATTATCACTGCCTTCTCTCATCATTTTAGGAACTCTTTGATTAAAGGTTTTTCTCTGCAATGCTGAGAAGCTGCTTGTATGCTGACAATGCGACAAATGTGATTTCACTTCAGCAAAATGATAGGTAAATCAGTTTGAATTGATTGATTTAATAACAAAACGTTGTATGTAACATTGCTCAGCATGATCTTGTCTCTTTACTGTTACAAATTAAGTTTTATAGAGACAGACTTTTTTTAAACATTTCAATAGTACACTCATACCTAAATGCTGGAATACAAATTTCATAACAGAATGTGAAAATGTCAAGTTTGTATCACATTCCAGAGTCACTGCAGTTTAACAAAGGCTACATATGAGCTACTTAGATCATTAGATGTCCCTGTTCACGTGTATTTCTAGAACTCCTTGATGCTTATATGGAAAAGCAGTTAATTTCAGCCTCTAGCTCAGTACCGCACACAAGACTTTCAGGCAATCTCTCACATTTTATCATATCTTGAATAAACAATATTTACAGAAATCAGCTAAAGTCAACACCACTTTGTAAACTTACAAAATATTTGTAAAAGGATTATTGGTTCTCTAATACAAAAAGAAACTGGCTGAACTTCAAGCTTTTTTGTTTTGTTCTTGTTACAATAGGACTTTTTTCAAATCATAGTACATGACTGAAATTAAAAAGGTCTTGCAATGAGTTTTTACAGTAGTTCTATGGTTCTTCTCTTTAGCTGAAACAATTGGCAAGTGTGATTATGCCAAATGCAAACTAACATTAGTGATACAGTGTGAGCCAAAGTGAAGTTAGTGAAGTTGATATTGGTGTCTCCCACGATGTGTGAGCTTGGTTTACTCTGTCACATTATGTGTATTTATATGCCTGAGTACATAAAGCACATGTGACAGTCCAGTCACCATAGAGGTTTAGGTGGCGTTTTCTAAACTAAGGAGCTGATCAACAACGGCACTCATGTACATATCCACTGTAAGATCACTCAAACAACAACCACAGAATGTATTTTACATTGAGTTTCACTGTTAAATTGGTTAGTATTCAGTGGAGACAGTTTTAACCTTGAACAGAGCTCCTCAGGAATGGCTTATGCCATGTGTGACGGTGCCTTGTGTCGGAAAGAAGCGGACATAAGCAGCAGAGGGAGGCTTTACACTTCCTGGTTAGTTACTTTTCCAGCTACCGCCCTCATTTCCACCTGTTCCCTAAGCAAGTTACATCCGTTAAGCACACCCACTAAATATCAAATCAATTGTATAGAATAATATCTTAAAGCAAATGTGAATAGCAGGGGGAGCAGATTGCAGCAGTAAAAGTTGTCGTATCTGAGTTAAGTCATGCTGTCAGTCCATAGAAACACAAGACAGGCGTTTTAGGTTCCTGATAAAAACACATTAGATTCAGATTGCAAAAGCATCTTCTTAAAAGTGGCTTTTTTTTTTTTTCAAAAATTTTATTTTAAGTAACTAGAAGCTAAACTTCATGTTCACTTAAATTTATTTTGGGTAAAAGGTAGAAGTTTGTTATGAGCTCCAAGGTAAAGAAATAGTAAGGAAAGCACAGATGCTAGGGACCACATTTTTGTTCGGGATTAAAAAAAACAAACATGCAAGTGACATCAACAACTAGGATTGACATTTTAAAAATGAAACATATCATAGCACCCCATGATCTGCTGCAAACTTGGAACTTATGAAAACTCACGTCGTGACTAAATTACTCATATAAATTACTCTGAAGTTTAAGCTACTTTGAGTTTGTGAAGCTGGTGGGTTTTTGTTGTTGTTTTAATTAGAAGCTATTCACAGTACTGCGTAGAGACTGATTTATTTCTAGGTAGCTCAAAAATGAAAACTAATGTTATTTCCAGAAGAAATGAGGTAACTACCAGTAAAACACCAACACTTTCGGATACATTTCCATTTCACTACCAGCCCAGGAGTTTTCCCTGTATGTGACAGAAGTACAAATATATTTAATAGCAACTTTTAAGAACACTTCTTATAATTAACTCCTTGGTTACCACCCTTTTTTTCCTTCACTTTGCTCCTCTAGTTCTCTACGGACAAACACAGCTCTAAGGGGAAAGGTGCCCCCACACGCACACTTTACACCATTTGCTCCCCTGAGGCCCGCAGGATGCGGGTTTAGCGCATCCTGGCTGACCGGACCAACCCCTGGCCGCCTCCGTGTTCACTAACCACGAGGCATTTCGGGAGAACTGGCCCAAATCCTCATTTTTGTCCCCCAAACGGACAAGTTGAGAAGGGCCTAACTTGAGAAGAAGGGCTTTATCCGCACCTCGGACGACTCAAGGGGGAGCTATCAGGCGCGGCCCAACGACACTCGGCGGCCGCTCCGGGCGGCCTTCCGCGCCCAGCGCTGGCTGCCCGGCTCCGCCGCTTCCAGGCCGCCCCCGCCTCCCGGCCCGCCAGAAGCCGCCTCACTGCGGCCGCCTCACGGACCCTCTCCGTGAGAGCGGGCAGCGCCGCTGCGCCCCGCGCTGCCATTTTGGAGCTGCCGAAGCCCTCTTCGGCCGCCTCCCTGATGGCCCGCCACCCCTCAGCGGGCGGACGGGCGGGCAGCCCACCCNCCTTAGGGCTGCGGGCTGCCGCCGCGACCCCACTTGGCGCCCAGCAGCCGCCGCCGCAGCAGCAGAGGAACTTTCGGCCGGGAGCCCGCGCTGGTGACTTCGCCCCACTGGGCTCGGTGAGCGTCTGGAGCGAGGGCCCCGGGCAGGGCGGCCCGACCTCCCTGCTTCCCTGCCGCTCCCCGCGGCGTTTCCTGGCCTTCCGGGGTGGCAGCGCCGCCCGGGCACCCTCCGGCCCCTCGGGGAACGAGGCTGAGCGGAGTGCTACCCCCCTCCCCGGCTCTCCCGTCCCGTCCCGCCCG
>VXAL01004440.1:161569-173953 GCA_013399475.1 Chauna torquata
GGCAGGACCCCGGTCCCCGCCGGCTGCCAGAGCCCAGTCACCGCCGGCTGCTGGGCAGGCGTCCCGGGGCGGCTCCTGCCGCAGCGCCGGCTGGCCTCCAAGCAGCAGGGCTGCCCGCGAGTCTGTTCCCAAACTTCTGGAGGAGTCCCTGAAATCAAGCTTAAGGAATAGCTTCTGTTCGCGTATCAAAACGTGTAAGCTTACCGTAGGGAAACTTGGGGGTGTCCTTTGTAGGACGGGACAAGTGCGGAGTGACTTTTGAGGCGGGGGTGTTTTTGTTAGCTAACTCAACCCGAGGTAAGTCTCTTCCTATTCATCGCACGCGTACGGGACCGAGGCCTGCGTTGCCCGGTTCCCTCCCCAGAAAGGGGCCGCCCCAGACGCGCTGAAGGC
The DNA here is from genome assembly GCA_013399475.1 of Chauna torquata. Lineage (NCBI taxonomy): Eukaryota > Metazoa > Chordata > Aves > Anseriformes > Anhimidae > Chauna > Chauna torquata. The sequence goes on from VXAL01004440.1 coordinate 161,963, forward strand.
TCGCTCTGAGGCACATCCTCTGCCCGGCGACATCTGCGGCGCGCCCGGTCTTACGCCTCTTTCAGAGCGCGAAGGTCAAGCTTAAAACCGAATGCGAAGTAACTTTTGTGATTGTATACTTATTAAAAATCCTCTTGCTGGCTTACTGGGGAGGTATTTTAATCTCAGTGTTTTCCTAGGACTTGTTTGAAGGTTGATTGAACTGAACTATGTTGGTTTATTTATAACTTGATGTAGAGATAGAATACAGAAATGCGTTTCCTTTTTTCCATAAAACACTTTCAGGTTTAGGTAAGCTTAATTTTGGCAAGGAAGCTGTCTAAGTTGCAAAGAATGTTTTGCGATAGTAACACCATTGGTATTTCTAGCATCCTGTCATGACCTTAGTGTTCTCTAAGTAGAGCTGAAGTTGTTGCCTGAATTAGGGATTGTATATTCAGTTTTGGCTATATTGCTTCCACCTCTATGAGAACATGTTTAGGTCAGTGTTCTGAAAACATAGAATTAAAAAGCATAGCTTGTAGGCGTACACCTTCTATAGTGTTCATTGTGAATTAACTAAATCCAGGGAAGTTGCTTTTAAGCAGCTGGAGTTACTCTGTGTTATACTGTGGCAGTATATGTGTAGCTTTCTGCTTCCTGTCTTGTAAGAGCTAAGCTTTCAGCAAGCACTGCTGTGAAAGTTACTGATTTAAGAACTCTTTGCTACAGAACAGAGATCCCCTCATCATTCAGGAGAGGGTTTACAGTGGGAATTAAAAGATCTTCTCTTGTAAGGCCTTTCCCTCCTTTCATTAGTGTTTTCTGTGTAAATACTCTTTCATAAAATCAGATAGTAACTAGGTAGTGAATAAAGTGAGCTTATTTTGGGTGTTGTGTATTTCAGTTGCAAGTGTCTACAAAGAGTGTCTTTGGTGGTGTCCCTCCTCTCGTTTCCAGTGTCATAGTTCCGCACATTCTCCTCTTTTGCCTTGTTATCTTTTTTTCCCTGCTGCCTAATGTAGGTGGTGGCTGTGAACCAGGCACTTGATATTGAGTGAATTTTTCAATCATTTTAGAATGATCAATGCTCTTCTATAAAAAGTTAGGAGCTAGTCCTTATTTCTTGCTTGTGTAAGTGCAAGATTAGATTCAAAGAAGTTATTTATATGCAGTACATAAGGGATTGATTCATGAATTTTAGTTTGTCTACACTGGAAAATCAATTCTTATGTAGTTAAGGAAAAAAGGCAGTAGCTATTCTTGCATAATGCTGTATATGGTCAGTCTTAATCAACAATGATGGTACGTGGAATTATTCAAGGATGTTTTTATACATCTTGAAGTTGCTATCCGTATTCTTGTCGTTCTCTATGCTTTTTGTTCAAATAATTATACAAATGTATTCTGATTTTAAATTTTACTCTGGTTTTATGTAGTGATCCTGCTACCTGAGAATTAATCCCAACTCTTTTCTTTTGCAGCTAAAATGAATTCAGATCCTGATCCCCCATCAAGTCCTTCTCATTCACAGCTGCATCTTGGAAGGTCCCAGCTGAATGCTGCTGCTGCTGTGGACCATAGTGAGAGCAATCAGAAATCTGGACCACCCTCAGGAGATGCTTCTTCAGTTCCTGGCTACTCCCATAGCAGGGAGAAAACTGAAAAAAATGGTAAGCAGGAATGCAATTTTTCTGCAAAATTAGGTTATGTTAAACGTTAGGAGATTAATGTGTGTATGTACTTTAAACTCTTCGAAAAGAGGCGCTGTCAAGTAGAAAAATAAATGTCTCTAATTTCTTAACTTATTGTTTTGGAAGAGAGAGGTTTTTTGCTGCTTACTTTCTGCGTATTTTCAAGTTTTTTCCATCTACCTTTTCTTTCGTGCACGGAGCAACAGGAGAGAAGTTCCTCTGAAAAATTGGCAGGAAGAATTAAATGTAATTTAGCAGAATATTAAGGTTTCAATTTAATTTCTTTTACCAACTAGACTGCATGTTAACTGTAGCTTCAATATGAATTCTAATGTGGATGAATAGATAGTACTGTAATGTAGACTGAGGGAATAATATGATGATATATGAAACTGGAGTGACAGAAATGAAGTTAAGATTAGCAGTCAAATAAGAAGTCAGATTAAGAATAATGATACATTTTGAAAGGCAGAAGAATACTTTTTCCTCTTCAGTGTGAACCCGTTGAGTTTCAATGACTGTGTTGTTGGGATGAGAGAAATGTCTCTTGTAAAAGGTAGAAAGAAAAGTATCTGGCTCCTGAGTTCCACTTTAAAATTTGGTTTGTAATCTAACACTGTTGCAAGTAATCTGCTATTCCAGGTGTAGCACAGTTATTGCTCTTTAACTTTCTTTAAAATTGGACTTTAAATTCTGAAACTGCTTATGTGCATGCCTTAATACTCATATATATATGACTCACTTTTATTGAAGGTAATAAGGCTATCCAAGAGCTGAAAATTGTTAAATGTGTCAATATCTACATGGCATGCATCAGTTTGTGGCGCTGCACACAGTTTAGACCAATATCATGGCTGCGTTAGTACATCTACTTCTTACATCAAATTCAGAGTTGACTGCAGGAACCTTCTGGGTTCTTTGGTACCAAAGGGCACATTCCAGACAGAAGACAATTTTTTTTTGATGCCTGAATTTCTGATGATCTTCAAGATGTCATTACCAACTTTCTCTCACACGTCTAAAATAATTTAGAGATGTTAGAGAATTGACATTTTGACATTAATTCCATGATTCTTAATTTAGGATTAGTGCTAATGGGTATGTTTTCTTCCTTTCTTCATTCTCCAGTTTCTTAGTATGCTTCAACAAGAAGAGGATAGCAACAATATTAGGAATATGGTATGGAGTTATCTTGTTTTTTTTCATAGTATCATTTAAAAGGGGAAGACATAAGTTTCTGCTGTTGGTGCCTACATTCATGCAAGATTCTGAAAATTAATACATAATATCAATCTAGTGGTATTTTAAACAGATTGTCAGGTATTTCTTCTACCTAGTCTGGAGATTTTCTATTCTTTATCAATATTGGACTTTTAAAGTCATATCAAGCTTTGTCTCAATTCTGTCTCTTTACAGGCCTGTGTATGATGATCTCTGTGCTGTTTTTTGTATTATAGATGCTTCTGTTTGTGCCCCTATAAAAGAGGATTGTCAAGCAGTGATGTATTTCTCCATTTCAGTTGTGACTCATTTCTGATTACCTTGAATCTATTCCCATGAAAATCTTTTCAGTGCCTGGCATCACTGTCGTTGCCCTTTACATCCTCTTCTTAATATGCTTGAGTCTTTAATGCTGCAGAATGAGGTACTATTGCCATTATATCATGCCAGAGTCTCCTAACAGCCAAGATTTGAGTGGATTTAGATAGCAAATGTGTTCAATAAGATCATGTTTCTTCATCCAGTATTTTCTTCTATGGTTATTTTAGACTTGTAAAATTTGTCATAATACTAATAGCGTCTAGAACTGAAAACTCTTTTGAAAGAGGGGAAGCAGAGAATTTTTCTTCTACCAACGGCAGCATTGGACATCAAAGCTTAAAAACAGGGATTCTAGTAGGACTTCGGAAAGAGGAGTACAAATGCATAGAAGTTCACACACTCATATATGTGCTTATTGAAACCTAAATACGAAAAAAAGGTTCTCAGTTTGAAAATTGGCACTTTGGCAGTTTTCAGCATACTCAAACTGATAGAGAAGGTATTCCTCAGAATAACTAGAGCCTTTACCAATAAATAACATTCCAATTGCTCATATATCTAGGAAGAGTGAAGGATCCAGTCTCTTAGCCATAGCATGTAGTTCTGTTTTGTTCTGGTTTTATGAAAGGACATACAACAGATGCTCTGGGAAGAGCTGTTCTGACTTCTTCCTTGCAAAACTAAGCCAGTTACTTTGAATAGTCACTATGTGTCACTAGTTTCGTCTGACTAGAACTCTGATGTAAAGAGAACAGAAAAGACCAACGCATTGCTGTACAAAAAGCTATCACAATAAGTATTATTAAAGATTTAGAACATTTCCTCTTTGTTTATGACTTAAATATCTTGTACAAAATTCTACAAACTTAAATTTGTAACACAAGTAATGTCATTTTAATAAAACTGCTGTGGTTTTGGCTGGAGAAGGGATGATATACTGTGTCTGCCTTAAATGTGGTCTTGAAAGGCAAAGTTCTACCTCAAGCCTATCTACCACATGTCCATGTGCCCCTGCAGCAAAGGAGGCAAATGACATCCTGGGCTGCATTAGGAGGAGTGTTGCCAGCAGGTTGAGGGAGGTGGTCCTTCCTTCTCTTCAGCACTGGTGAGGCCTCACCTGGGGTACTGGGCCCAGTTCCGGGCTTCACGGTACTAGAGAAACGTGGAACTGTTGGAGAGAGTCCAGTGAAGGGCCACAAAAGTGATTAAGGGACTGGAGCATCTCTCCTACAAAGAAAGGCTGAGAGCTGGGACTCTTCAGCCCAGAGAAGAGGCTCAGGGGGATCTCATCAATCTGTTTCTGTATGTGAACAGAAGGTGCAAAGAAGACTGATACAGTCTGTTTTCAGTGGTGCCCAGGGACAGGACAAGCGGCAGCAAGTACAAGCTGAGATGTGGGAGGTTCTGTCTGAACACCGGGAAACGCTTTACTGTGCAGGTGACAGAGCACTAGCACAGGTTGCCCAGAGAGGTTGTAGAGTCTCCCTCCTTGGAGATCTTCAAAGGCTACCTGGATGTGGCCCTGCTCAACCTAGGAGGTTGGACCAGATGGCCTCCAGAGGTCCATTCCAACCTCAACCATTCTGTTACTCTTGGAATATTCTTGCCAAAATATCTGTATTTCTGATACATGCTTTTTCTTCCAGTTTCTGCTTATGTATGCTGTGTTTAAAGCTATAGCATTGATATGAACATGAAGTAATTTGTTTCCTGGAAACACCTGTCTGCTACTCCTGCAGCATTATCTGCATCTTGCAGCATCATTCAGCAAAGAAATGAATGCCCTGGCTATGACTCAGTAAAGCACTTAAGCACATACACGTCATCAATTGCATAGGTACTTCATTTGGATCAAAATCTTATACTAAAGGTTTTTTCTTGGCAGTTTTTCGGTTCATCTCAGGCTAATGTCATTAGGTAGTGGTTTGTTACTGCTTATATAATCCATTTCACAATAAGGGGTAACAGTACTTTGAGAATGTATTGTGTAAATCAAACCTGGATTTCATGAGGGAAGAAAATACTCAACTGATGATCTTAAGACAATTTGTAGATATTGCTTGGGGTTTTTGTTTGTTCTGTTTTTTTTTAAATGGAGTTATTCCTGTTTCTACCCAAAGCTGTTGTTTTCTCTAGAAGTTACTATTTTTTTGTGTATGGACTGCATATCAATATGTTGACCCTTGTGTTGTTGTGGTTTTTTGTTTTTTTGTTTTTTTTAAGGAAAAAAGTTGTTACTCTTTCATAAATACACCTGGACAGGAAGTCTATTAGTGAGCAAAGCATATGCACTACTAATTAGGGCTTCCAAAATTTTAAAATCATTGAGTCATCAGTGTTCATGTAAGCAAATTACAGGAGAGATGCCTGTTGCTCACATAAAGAAGTTCTGTTGTTATTTTAGTAGCCTGTATCAGAAGGAACGTTGTATACAGCAAAGACGACCAGTGGGTGCTTGCTAGTGAAATCTGGTGAAGTTTGTTGAAACAGACTAAGACTTAAATCTTCTAAGACACTTTTATGCCTCCCAGGTGCACGGGCCCCTCAATTTCTGTCCATCTGCTACATACCCTGTAAGAACACTGGGTTCTCCAAATGGGCTTAAAAAAAATAATTCTTGCTAGTGGAATCATTTCCCATATGTGTACATAGATCATAGCTTAAAAAAAAAAAGCACCATCAACACGTTCACTTAGCTGAGTATCTGGATCCTGCTGCTATTAATGTAATGTTTTGGAAGAGCAGAAGAGACTTAGGAATCCATATTCCAGGTAATTGTTCTGTATTGCTGAGCTAGGAAATAGCTCCTTCTGTGGCCCGGTGGATGTGTCAGTTTTCAAATACTTTAAAAAAAAAGCCCAAGATAACTCCATACCATATTCATTTGTCAAATGGGGGGGGAAAAAAAGCATAATTGAGGGAAACTTCTCACAATGTGATAATGATAGGATACTTGCCTGGGATGTCTGCATTCAAGTAATTACTTTGAGTCAGCCATAATAGTAATGAGCTGGACTGACTCTCACCCCAGGTTATCTGGAGGTGTTCCCCTTTCTTTTAAGGCCTAAAGTGTTTTCAGGCATGCAATGTGTCTTTCTTAAGATTTGGTAGAGAACTGTCTGCCAGTCAACAATAGAAGAGAAGGTAAGAGAGGACATCCTAAGATAACAGAGAAATCTGGGAAGCAGTGTGAAGGTGACAATTTTTCTTATGTGGATGAAAGGGATTTTATGTGTGTGGTGTTTTTTTTTTTTACATCATTCATATACATTTGCTAGCCAGCATGGTTGGAGAGCAGGAATCAGGTAGGATTTCAGAAGTGAGTTTGGGAAGTTTTGAGAGCACTGCTGAACAAAGTTGCAGTGCTTCAAGAAATCTCTCTTGTTAGAGAACTAATTTTTGTGTTGTCCATGTTTTTATTGTTAAGGAAATATGCACGCAATTCTTGCTCTAGAATTGAGAGCAAGGGGGAAAGTGTTTGTACTGAGAGCTTTGAGGACAGAAATCGGTGTCTTATGTTTGTGGATGTGTGGATTTCTGCTCGCACTTCGGAAGGTTATGAGTTTTTTTTATATCTCTTGGAACAGGATTATTTTATAAATTGTGTGACTTAGAATTTATAAATAGTAAAACAAAAACCACTTCCAAGCACTTTACACGCATTGTTACAATGTACAACAGTGCATCCCCAATACATTGCTAAATGAAAGCTAACAAATAGGGAACTTTGCTAATTTACATGTTTTCCAAGTGTTACTCTATTCCACTTAAGGTTACAAAGAATCTGTGCTTCAAAGCTCTATTTTAGGACTTCTGTGTCTTCGTTTTCTGGCAGTTTGCTTGTACAGGCTAACTCCTGAGGCAATGTGAAATGTTTGTGCAAAGCTTGAGGAAAACTCAAAAATCTTTGATTGTTAGAAGGGGAGGATTATGCCTTGAAGTATTAATTACTTAACAATTTATCTGTCAGTTTATTGATGTCCCTTCAATCTTTACCTGTAATTACTAGGGCTTCTGGAAAGCTCATTTGCCAAGCATTACTGTGGGGGAGAAAGGATTCTGTACAAACCAAAGTTAATGACAGTATTTTCAGATAAAATTTTGCGACATAGTCATAGTTAATGCAGAACAATGGGAACTGGCATTTGCGGGTCTGCTGCTATTGGTGTCAATAACATTCTGGTGTTTTTACTGTCCATGGGAGTAGGATTGGACGCCCATTTACGAGGAAGAATTTTCCTTCCTGGCTTATTTCACCATTTAAAATATATAAATGTTTTCTTTGGCATATAACAAAGACTTTTACAGGTCCTTTAACAGAAGTAAGTCTTGCATCTTTGAACCTGATGCTGGCTGGGTGCCCCTGGGTTGCTCAAGTATTAAAAACTGTTTCTCCACACATAGGTGAAGTTAATTTCCTCACCATTCATTCCTACCACTGGGCTGTGCCAGCGCAGTAACTTTTGTGCTCACACAAAGAAGCAGATTAAGGAAAGTGCCCTGGTTGAATCTTCTTCCTCCATAATTTTCACAGGTGGATCAATTCTTTAATACGTTTTGGTATATGGTAACAAAATGTTTCTTCTAGCATAGTCCCAAGGTGTTTAGAAGGATAGAAATGAGCAGAAAGGGAAGAGCATATTCAGATTAATAAATCAGGTAATGAAATAGGAACATCTCTAAATTGTTTGGTGCCAAGGACCCAAGGTTTGTATTGTATCCATCTTGTAGGATTTATTTATACTAAACTTAAGCTGGTCTAAATTACATCTGGTAGTTGGAAATACTGTATTTCCATTTAGTTTCCTGCGAAAGGCATCCAGTATGTGTGTTCCACTGTGCTAACAAAATGTGTTAAATGGGAACAGCTGGGAAGTTCAAAGCACATTCCTCTTCCGAACCAAGTCTCTAATAGAATGCACCTGAATTCATCAGCTGCAAGAACCTCTGGAGACTGGCTAACCTCTGTAGATGTTTTGCAGTGGTCTTGGAGGAGGACATTTGGAAGTACCTAATCTGTACATTCATGTTGAAATAAAACTGCAACAAATTAATGCATAGGAGAGGTTTGAAACTGTTGTGTTGTTAGAGGGGCCCTTTGCAGCAGCAGAAGGCCTACTTCAGTGCAAAAGTTAGAAGGTGAGACTGGAAAAAGTAAACTGGGAAATGAAGCCAAATATTTGCAAAGTTAACTATTTGAAGTGCTTAGCAAGGTAATAAGGCACTGTGGACTTGCAAAACAATTGGCGTGTTTTTTAAGGGTCAGTCTATTTTGACAGTAAGAATTGATAGTGTCTGTGTTGAAGAGCATCCATTGCAGAATTACTGAAATTCGACTGAGCAATATGCAAGTTGTTATAACTTTAGGTCTTCACCTATGAAAACATGTAGGCTTCGTGAGGTTTGACCTCAACTCTTTCTCACATTGCTTTTCTGCAGGTTGATATTCTTATTTTTGTTTTGGTGGGGAGGGTTAGCAATGTTTAATTTCAACTGAGAAATGACAAAGAGCTTGTTTATTTTTAACACTCCAGTCTTAGAACATGTTTGATTAAATCTCTGATTGGTAAGTTGGGATAAATCTGAGGTGCCTGCATAGAAAAAGCAGCAGGGCTGTCTTATTAGTTGTGTGTAAAATTATTTTAAATTACTTTAAACAATCATTGTATGATAATAGCTACACTAGAAAGAAATACCTTTTAAGAATAGTTTTCCCTCCACTTTTAAAATTTATACTCTCTATAATATCATCACTCTTAGTCTTCCACCTACATGCTTTTTTTTTTACTGCTCTTCTGACAATTTGCCTTCATTTTGTGGGGGTGCTGAAGTTGTTCCCTTTTCAATTTAATGCTATTTGATGACTTGCAATTGTGGTGTGACTAAGACTATTATCATATCCACAAACCCATTGCTGCTCCCATAGAAAGCAGAGCTGAGACCTAGACTTCAGTACTTCTCTAAACAAATGTTATTCCACTCACTCTCATCCCTGTTATCACCTTTAAAAGTAGAATGCCTCACAATGTATGCTAACACAAATATATTTAATTGTTCTTGGGGCAAGCAGGATAGTCTTAAGATATTACCATGTAAGTAGAAGTACATTTAAAAAAAAAGAGTGCAATGTTCTCAACTGTACTATGCCCTTATTTCACAGTTAGATAAGAATACAGGAGGCTTCTGAATGGATGAAAGGATTGAACATTCATGGACGAGCAAGTAATGGTCTGAAGTAGTAAAACCGTTTATTACAGCTATGTTTCTTTTACAAAATATTTCTCCCTCTCCAGTCAGTTACTGTTTGTGTCATTATATTCTATACAAACAAATAATGTTTATAACATGATGCTTAATGCCTGCTTTTTAAGAACTGCTTTTGGAACGTCAGTCTTTCTGGAAACTTTAGTGCTACATGGGTATTGCACGTAATACCACTGAACTTCTGGAGCTTGTGCAAAGTGAGTAGGAAGATTTCTCTAGAGATTCAGACTGGCTCCTCTGAACAGTGAAAGCTCAACAGTACAATCCAATGACACACAAAAGCTATTAGAACATTAATTTTTGTTATAAAATGTACAGATCAAGTTTTTCTAAAAGCACATTTATAATAGACAATCTATCTGCAGGTGAACAGTTTAAATCTCATTCCTGAAAGGTGTTTTTTCTTTTCATTTTACTTTGGATATGTTTCAGTAGCATCTTCTAGCAATAAAAGGATTTTTTTTGTCATAAATATGAGTATGACTTTGTTCTTAAGTGTGGTTGAGTTTCCAGAAAGCTTTTTTCATAGTGAAAATAAAATCTGTAATAAAGACCTGTGGACTTTAAGATTTTGGGTTTGTTGGATCTGGATAAATTTCAGATGTGCTTTTCGAAGGAACTCCTCCTACAAAATAGTGCCAGTGTAACATTGTCAGAATGATTTCCACTCCCTTTGGAAGTGCATTAATACGACGTGACTGAAAGAAATACCTTCTAGTGAGATCTTGCACAAAACGTATTCTGCTGTATCTGTTTAGGTCAGCATCCTTGTGTAGGCATGTTCTTAAGCTTTATTTTATCTATTTTTTTCCATTGACAACATTTATTATTTGAACAAATTACGCCTGCATTATTTACTGTGCGTGTACATGCATTCTTGTTGCTTTCCTGTCTAATGTTTTAAAATCTTCAGTTTTCAACATTTGTTAAATTCTCTTTACACTGGCAAATGGACTACTGCAGAGAATCTGCAATAAAATGATATTCTATAGCAAATATATTTAATCTGTTCGGTCTCCTAAGAAATTAACTGCTTCACTTTGGTGATAGACTGTTATTTCTGATGTTTCAGTCATGTGTTGTTTCTTTTTTAGTAGTCCATGAAGACCAGATGATTACAGTACAGTCCTATCATAGTTTTGAACTCTGTAGCAAGGTCTCCACTGACTTAGATGTAACAGCTTCCTTTTCTGCGTGTAACTATAGCAAAGGTAAATACTGGAGGAGTAGAGAACAAGACCAACAGAAGCCTAGGAGTAGGAGACAGAATTGTCTTAGAACAGGGGTTTGAGAATCTTGTTCTGTTGGTCAAAGCTGAAAGATGCCAATGCTTCAAAGCAGTCTGCAAATACAGAATTTTTGCAGGTGGGTTGTTTTTAGCTGCTGAATGCTTTTTAAGAAGCCAGATAATTATTAATGATTTTTCACTAGCTTTTCACTAGATTCTAGCTTTATTCTACAGAAGGCATTGAAATCCAGGGACCAGAGAGTGCATTTTGGGGTCCTTAAATGCAAATTGAAGATAGAAAATGAATGTTAAAATGTCTGACATCCAGGAAGCTGATTCTCTTTTTGTAGATGTTTATGGTAGTCATGAAAGTGATGTGCATCTTTGCTGTGTAGCAGTCTAACTTCCTTTGGGACAGGATTTATGCCATGCCTTTGAGCTGTTACTGGCTACTTCTTTTTCAAGCTAACTTAGTGTTGGGTTAGATAGCTACAGTTTGATATAAACTTATATTAAACTCTAGTTTCCCTGATGAAGCTTGTGGCACAGAGTGCATTTGTTTTTCTGAACTAAAGTACTTAATGATAGTAGAACAGTTTGACTTTACCTGCAAGTATGACTTGGGTACCTTTATCTTGGTATTAAGTGTGAGATAAGCTTTACATGTTGCACTTCAGAGGCATGTTTTTGTCCCAAAAGAGGGGGAAAAAAATCTAGCTTCAAGTTTATCATATAATGAAAGGCATGGAAGAGGCTTTTTCAAATGCAGTAGCTAACCCTATATCTGCTTTCTGTCACGTCCCTCTCCACATACAGATTTTTGTTCAGCATTATGTTGAGCATGATAGGAAGGGTAGAGTATAGCAGTGAACATAGGTTATTCATACTACTATCCCATCCAAGTAAATGTACAGTAGTTTTCTTTGTAATTCAGACTGTTTCCTTTCAGATCCTTAAAGGCCTTCTTGCTTAAGGATCTCGAAGCAGTAAAATGATGTATGCCTGAAGCTTCACAAAAGTTCAGCACTGTACAGCGTGGTACTGATCAGTTCAGACGTCAGTATGCTTCATGGTATATGGAGAATTTCTTCAAGTGTGGCAGAAGATCTAATGTCAAAGACAACACTTTTCCCTCCTCTCCACTCCCTCCTCCCTGCGCCCCACCCCTGTTGGCTTAGCTGCTGGAAAGACCCGTGGATGAAAGCTTGTTCCATACTACTCTTCATCAAACATGTAAATTGCTCTTGTAAGTTAATAGCATGAAACTGGGGGAAATGCTTGACA
>VXAL01004441.1:19910-29971 GCA_013399475.1 Chauna torquata
CCTGGGGAGAGTGAGAGAGCAGCTGTGTGGCACTTAGCTGCCTGCTGGGGCTAAACCACGACATCTTCTTTACTCCAGCTTCTATTGTCCAGCATGACATCGTATGGCATGCAATATGCCTTTGGTCAGTCTGGGTCAACTGTCCTGGCTGTGTCCCCTCCCAGCGTCTTGTGCACCCACAGCCTCCTCACTGGCAGGGCAGCACAAAAATAGAAAACTCCTTGACTCTGTGTAAGTACTTCTCTGCAACAAGTAAAAACATCAGTTTGTTAACACCAGTACTTTCATCAAAAATCCCAAGCACAGCATTATGTGAGCCTCTGTGAAGAAAATTAACTCTCTCCCAGCCAAAACCATGACATATTTCCATACCTTTTTTCTTTTTGGCATATTTTTTAGGGACCTGAGATTTTCACCGTTTTTCTCAGCACTTCCCTAGTTTTGACAGAGTTGAGGATTTTTCTCTATACCCAAGTTGTAGATATGCCCAGCTAGCATGTCTAAAGTAATCGTTCCTTCAGTTGTTCTGAAATCCCATAAGAAGCTTGTAATACTGCTAATCCCTACAGGCTCAGGTGTATTACAAAATGCAGTTAAAACTTTGCAATTTGCAGTTATTAGACACATTTCTTGAGGTAGATCTTGTATTGTCCAACCTGGTTTTCTTTGACAAACTGATTCTTTTTTTTTAAAAAACATGACATAGAAAATGGAGGATACAGTTCCTGCACATAAAAATAGCCTGCCAGTTGAAGTGGGACTGCGCTAGAGTGGTTTGCAGCCCTCTCCGACCCAGATATATCAGGGATGGTGCCTGGGCTTCCTGCATCCTATGAAAGAGGTCTCATCACTTTTTGGATTATTGTTGCTATCTCTTCCTATGGGGTCCTCAGAGAAAAACCCCTCTGGCTCTTGTGGGAAGAAAAAAATAACAGGTACCTACAGGTGAGTGTTTTGGGTGCTTAGTTGACAGGGCACTTCTCTTCAGTATTCAGTAGCTTGATGAGCAAGTACAAACACCGTCTTGTGCACACACTGACCTCACGAAGCACCTTGCTTACTGCAGGTGCTGCTGAGAATCTCCCTCAAGATGTTCATCAGTCACGCGCATATCTAGAATGTGAATTTCCAAAAGTTACAAGCCAGGTATAAAACCCCAGCAGAGCCAACAGAGTCTAGTCAACTTCCCTTATCTCCAGACTCAGCCTGTAGGAATAATTTCTACTAAAATCAGGGGTATATTTTTCAGCAGTGTGATGAACAGAGTTGACCTTTTTGAGGCAATATTCATCACTGAGTGTGATGGAGCAGTACGTTGGGCTAAAGGGTGTGGGAAGGTCCCCTGGATTTTGGCGGGTTTGATGTGGGGCCAAAAGACTGCTGGACAAAACTGCAAAACCTACTTGCACAAATGAATACAGGTGGCATCACTACAATGGTAGCTGAATATTCCTGCAGACTTTTTATTTAAATGTTAGTATTGCCTTTCCTTCCCTAACACCCTTTGGAAATCCTTTAGGCAGTCCTTTAGGAAAAAGCGTTCTCCCTTTAGCATCACCTGGTACCTTTGCAGCAATCTTGCAGTGACCTTTCTCCCACTTAACTGGAATACTTAAATGTCCCAGACTACCACAGTTGTCGGACTAAACAGGATCAGGGGAAGAAAAATAGCACTTAACCTTGTTTAGAGAAGTGACATATTTCTGACTAGGGGATAAGACCTAATCTATAATAGATGTAGTGAGGCTTCTACATTCTGAGCCTGGAGTTAAAAACAACAGTAAACTCTCCATACAATATCGTGCCTGTGTGACATGAAGTGGTATCGGTGCTGAGGAGAGGAAGCATTCAAGGATTAACTGCTAAGGTGTTATAAAAATAGCTGTTCCAAATATACAATTAATTTTTTAGGCAAGCAGACCTATATTTAAGGTACTTTAATTTTTATTTTTGAAAAAAAATTGTAAGAAAAAATGCCTATTTTTAAATGAAATCTGAGCATCATTTTTAATGTTTCAAAAAAATTAGATTTTCAATTTCACCTGTAGGTCTCTAAAGAAAGAACCTAGTTTTCAAATGGAAACTTGACTGAAAAGTGAATAAGTTGTTTACCAAGCAAATGAAAACACACACACACACAAAAAGAAAAAAAAAACCACCAAGCAACCTACAAAAAAAAACAGGAAGATTGTGCTTGAAGGATATGAGATGTAATATTAGTAATATCACAGCCGGAGTTCATAGCTCTCAACTTGTCTCACATAAGGAAAAACGTAAAATTTTTCCCTCTTTTGTCTTTAGAAAAGAAAAAAAAAGACGGAAAAAGTATTCTATAAATTTACAAACATATGCATGTGCATGTGCAAGTGCACATACACATATTTACAGGAAACCCTGTAGTATTAGGGGTTGTTCTTAAGGCTACTACTTTTGCATCAACTCAGATTTTTTGTTTCCATTAACCATTGTTAACAGCAATAACACTTTTTTCTTAAAATTTCTTTTTAGTATGCAGTCTCTCACATCTTCACACACAGAAACACATACACAGAGTGTAAGCAAGAAGAAAGAATGAGACAAGAAAAGAATTAAGTTGCTTTATTAAGCTGAATTTCCAGTTCATCCATTTATAGTAACAGTAGAGCATAAGCTAAATAGCATTATGCAGGTTTATGCAAATTGTTTAGGATGAAAGGGGAGTACAAGTGACAAGAAAATAGATATAGCATTGAAGGCCACTGGAAATATGTCTTAATGCTGAGTCTGACTAAAAAAATAGTAAACATAGCTCAACATAAAGTTGTCTTTTTACTTTTAACATCCTTACTTTTAACTTATAACCATAAAGAGGAGCGTAGCTCGATCTTGAGGGTTTAAACTCAAAATAGATCCAGTAACATCTGTGCTGTTAATTTGACCTAATTAGTGGTTACTACTTGCAGGACTTACATGAAGAATCTCATTACATAGATTAGATATAAAATAGATGGAGCTTGGCGCTCAGTAGTGATCAAGTGGAACAGCAGTTTAATACCTGAAACATCCTGTTTCTGGGCACTCTGCTGTTTACAAGGCGGTGTTGGAGGAGGTGAATCTGTAGTCTCCTCTTAGTCTTCTTTAATAAGCTTATCTTTCTATTTGAAAAGCATCATTAGGATTTTTATTTAAATGTCCCACTATATTCAGGGATTGTTTCCTTGGGTTTATTAAAAAAAAAAAAAAAAAAAAAGAGAGTAAAGGACTGTGTCTGTTTCCGGTTCAGTGATGAAGTGCAAGTAGTAATTGGTAGGGAACATGCTGGTTGTCTGTAGCATGCTATGCGTTGAAAGTATTATTAACTTTGTAGATATCATCAGAAAACTCTACAATTAGTATAAAAAGGCAATTTTTCCCCCTCCAGTGTGAACTGACTACAATTATTTTACTTTTTGTCGTTGTTAAATTCACATTGTCAGTGCACTTTTCTGTCTTTGACAGGAGGCACTGTAAATGAAAATATGTAGGCTTTTATAATCCTTACTCAAGAAAAACTCCTAAATGAAATCAGTATGGAGTTCTGCCCAAATCAAAAGTCCAAGAAGGAAGCCTCAGGCCTGGCACTTGAAGGAGCTATTTACAGAACTGTTAATGAGTGTACTGTGATGGAAAGTCATAGAGCAGTTTGTGAATAATACCAAGAGAGAAAACTTGACACAAGGAAAACATACACAGGTTAAATNTTTACTAAACTCCCAGTTCATAAATAATAATACCATACTTTAGCATAACCGATCCAATAATATATATGCAGTATAACTTAAAGATGAGCAAAATAGGAGGAGACCAGATCTGGTGAATAGGAATTACTATTTAATTCTATTTTATAGAAATAGGTGGATGACAATATGGCTAGGAGTGAACTGCAGAATTCATCTATAATTCCTATATTTTTGCTTACATCTTGGCTTTTCCATTTAAAGATTCAAAGGGTTGCACAAAGAAAAATGCTTGCTCTTATACTCTGAAATACTTCTAAACTACATCTCATTAGGCAAACAAGAATGCTAAAGGATCTGAACAGAACCATTGCCTTACAAAACGGCAGTATGTACAGAGGACCAGATACCTTCCTTGGGAAAAAGGCACTGTTTAACTGCAGTGAGTATCACAACTTCCCTTGATTTTGTGGAACAGATTCAGAGACATGTAATGTTGTCAAACGCTGCCAGCATCCTCATGTTAGCCATTTGCAGAACACCTAAAAGAGACTGGAATGCTTGACATGAAAGCAAGGAGAATTAGAAATATTTTCTTCTGAGTGGTATTAATTTTAATGAGTATGATTTTACAGCTCAGGGATTTTTAAATATGCATTGATTGGTCAGATCACCTGCATAACAGAAACTGTTACCAGATATGCTAACTAGTTTGGGAAATCTTCATTGTTATGTTACACGGACAAGTACTAAGATGTTGGTTGAGGAGAGTTGAGTTAGTTTTCTTTTCTCTGTTTGTCTGAAAGAATTTGCAGAAGAAAGCTTGTGGGAACTCAGAAATATTTGTGCTTTGCCTGAAAACTGATCTAGTTTTATGTAATCATGTTTATTGTGAGATATCAACTGTGAAATTGGCTCAGAATAATCTGTTAACCAAGGTGACCAGGAAAGATAAAATAATAGCTTTATCAAAAGCCAAAAATCAAACACAACTGCTTGAGATATATCCTGGCCTTGGATGAAAATATGATTCTGAAGATACCTATGCGTTGAAAGATCTGCCTTACTGAAAAGAAAGAAGGGAAAAGGTTGCCAGCTGCTGCAGGCTAACGTGATATTTCTAGTCTCCAGACTGCAGCGCGAAGATCCCAAGGCAGTCCTGAATAAGGTGTTTCCAGACCTGGTTACTGCACAACTGCATTAACATAGTATGAAGCCTGAGCAGGTAAGCTTTGACACAAATGCAAGGCTGATTAACATGTAGCTACATGGTTTTCAGTAATTTACCTGGTACCTCTGCATGGAGCTGCATTGGACCATGGAGTGTACCAGAACACATGTAGCCAACAGAGAGTAGTTGCATCATACCCTCTTGCTTTCTGCTCTCCACTGAAAAAGACTAGGGCCTAACTTACACATCCAAATTGAAATGATGAAAGTAGGTGGTGTATGTGCTGTGTAGGTCTTGCAAGATGCTTTATGATTTCTTGTTTTGCTCTTAGTTTTTTTTTAATCAATATATATCACTGTTGTATACCTCTTGGCAAAGTATGCAGCTACTGTTTTGAAGAAGCTTCGAAACCTTTCCCATGTCATTCCATGCTGTAATCATCCTAGGCTCATGAAGAAAAACTACTGAAATTTCCCTGAGGTAACTGGGAGGATGCCGTGGGGAGTGGTGAGACAGAGGCATGGCCAGTTGGAGTGTGGTGTTTAGGGAAGATCCTAAGAACTATGGCTCACTAGATACCATAAAAGAAACAGTCAATGAATTCCTCATAAAAATGCATCAACCTTTCTTTCCTGAAATTTTGCCTATCTAATAGTCTTTGGATGGCTCTAATATTAGATGAGGAACAGATAAATCCGAATTGATGCAGTACAGATAGAGGAAATGAATGAGTTGTCAAAAGCTGGAAGGATGCAGCTGACCTGCTATAAATCCATGCTGGCTGAAAAGCATGTTGCTTGCTCACTGGAAAGATTTATTAGTATTAATACAGAAGTTCAGTAGGTCACAGAAGTCCCGTGCACTCCTGGAAGGCTTAGGATAGACAACAGAGGTAAAGGACTCAAATGGTCTTAATGTCTGTACTCTCCGCTCAGCAGAATGGAGAAAACCCATCCCCATTTTCTGCTCTAAATTAGCCACTTTAATCATATTATTTTTCATCTAAATCTCCTAGTTGCTTTACCAGCAGTGATGTCTGACAACTGATTTGAGGTCAAGCCCTTTGTGTAATTCTCTTCTCATCTGATTTTTTTTTTTCTTTTTATCTCCAATAAACTACACAATTAACTAGACTTCAGATAAGGTTGTGAATAAAATAGTTTGAGTGCAAAAACACTGGGTGGTCCAAAGGAAACTGAGTGAGCAGAAGTGCTGTTTTTAGACCTGTGCAGAAGCTAAGGCACAGGTTTGTCCTTGAGTGATTAGTGTTATAACCTAAATTTATCCTTGTAAGACTGAACTGTGTTCTGGGTACCTTAGGTAATTGTCTCTTAAAATTGATTCTTGTAGAAGAAGCACAAAAGGAAATATTTAAACCAATAATTTATTTGGAGTACACTGTTCAGGTTAAACATTGTTTCCTAAATGCTAAACTTGTAGGTGTTGTAAGGTTTTCGCTTATTTTCACTGGGGAAAGTATATTTCAACTCTGTAGTAGAAACACTCTAGTTAGGTGAGTTAAAACTTCCAGCTCAAGTTGTGTAACTGCAGAAGTGGTATGTATTGGAAATATCTGGTTCATTTGTTCTCTATCAGAATGCATGAAATGCAAATCAAACTTTAAAATCACAATTAATTTTAAGGAATAGTTATTATGATGCTCATGAAATCCATTCAAACATTATTTTAGTAGCCTTACAGAAATCTAGTCTGTGTTTGTCTAAAGAGGAATGTGAGTGTGTTTCCTGTACTGATTCCAAACAAAATCTCTTCAAGATTTGGAAAAATAAACTTTCACTTTTTTAAAACTTTGGCTTTCCTCAAAATCTGGAAAGAACTACGAATATATTTCAGAGATCCAAGACAAGGGAAAAACACTATGTTGAATCTTTATGTTCAAGCCTGACCATTCCTACCATCTTCTACAGGACCTTTTCTGTCCTGTCCACACCACTGCTTTTCTCTTGCTAGATACATCTCTGTTTCTGTGGTGGCATTAACAAGCTGTGCCTGGCAGAATGAGTCTGCACAAATTTCTCAATAGCTTTATGCAGAGTCCTTACTTTTACTGTCAGAGGGAATGAGAAGAAAAAAGATTTCTATCCCTGTCTCAGGTGATAGACCATGCCGTTCTGTTCCAAGTAGGCAGTACTAGCTATGGACAAAAGATGAAGATCTTTGCAGTCCTTACTCAGACAAAAATTAACCCAAGACAAAAATTCTACTGATGCCAAACTTTGATCCTGCTTAATTCTAAACTTACCATGAATCTGAAAAGCTCTAGTTCTATGAAAAACATTGCTTCCAAAGATGATCTCCAGTCAATGCATCAGGCAGTGAGTGACTGAAACTGTGGGAGGTGATGAGACAATGATCAAGTACTGAGTTTAGTAAAGTAAAACAGAATAGACAGTGAAAAATAAATCATTAGTAAATGGATAATCTATACACACAAAGTAAATAAAACTAGACCTTCTGAAACTCTGAGTAGCCCTTTAATTCAAGACTGCTCCTAAGGTCCAGCAAAATGTAGAGAGACTTCTGCTCAGTCTGACCTAGATCCAAATAATTGCCCAAATCTCCATGAAGAAATGTTTTCCACTTCCATTGACTCAAACAACCAAGTCAACTTGCTCCTTAGGAAAAAGCTGAAAAAACAGATAGGTTTTGCAATACAAAAGATGAGAAGGCTGTGCTTTAATCACCCTTTCCTGTCAAAACTACATTTATTCCTGGAGTGGTCTATGGTTACAAATATAAGGACATTCAACAGGAAGAGCTGGCTTGGATCTGGCCAACACCTAGAACTTTGAAGGCATTATATATCAAAGCCAACCGCATATCTTCCTTGGAAATGAACTGGAAGTGCAGTATAGCCCACAAAGTATTGTTCATAGTTCACAAAACCCAAACCAGGCTGCTGCCATCTGCAGCTTGTAAGTTTAGTTGGAAAATGTAGCACTGTGTCAAGTGCATTCATGCAGTTTTATACCTAGCTATTTGTTGTAATATTCTTGTTTCAGACACAGGTTCCAAGATTCCTCCTATATTTGTACCATCAGATGGTAAATAATGGGCTCTTCACTGTGCAGGGTAAGGTGAAGTATTTGCCCTGTGATGTGAAACAGTGTCTAAAGGATGAAAGAGCTTAATTAACCATTGTGTGACATTTCCATATTCCTACAATGTGTAAGGTAAATAAATCTTCAACAGGTCACTGGTCTAATAAGAATAGAGATATGTATATCTCATAGATACGGGCCTTCTCTTCTGGATGTATGTACTAACTAACCCAATCTGGGGATGTAATAAGCATGAAAATAATCTAAATCACATGATGCCCTGTAGGGAATTGCTCCCCTTCCATTTTCCCCACAGCAAGCTGAGAACCAGAAGAAAGCATAACAACTCTTTCAGTTCCTAGGGCTGGGCAGCTAGGTGTCACCTCTTATGCAATGTGAGATGTAAAATACCATTTATCCCTTGGGATACATGAGATCAGAAGAAATCAGAGAACAGGTGAAAAGATAACCATGTATCTGTGCTTGACTGAAGTGAATTTGTGCATCAAAGTGAATTCCGAAATGTATTTCAGGTTTCCAAACACACTGGAGATATTGCAAAACAAAGGAAGCCTTTATTTGTTGTATTTCATTTCAGTTAAACATCTCTTCCTGTCTCCAGCACTTAGGCCAGCAAACCCGACCCCTTTCCTTTGTTATTGAAGAAGGTTACAGAAAATCTAAATATGAGCTATTTTTACCGTTCTGCAGAGCTTAAGGCAATAATTCACAGACTACAGAATTACCATGAGTGGCATCACATGAGTACAGAGTAAGTGACAGTCACTGCCTTAAATGTTAGATATTTTCAGTCTATAACACATCAACTCCAGCAATGTTGATTCATCCCTATTTCACGATGAGATCCATACAGGTTCAAAAGAACAACTGCATACTGAGTCTGGAGGGCTAAGACTAACACAAAATACTAAAATAATAGTGTAAAAAACTATGTTACTTCAGATCATGTATCAATTATTTAATGTTACTTTACTATTCAGAAATAAAGTATCATCCTTTAAAGCTGTAACAAATCTTAAAGAATCTCTGACTGCTCTTAATCTTAAGGCTCTTCTGGCTCAAAGGAGCCAGAACCTGACACCACTGACACAAAACCCAGCAAATAGATCTTCAACATATCCATGATACTAGGATTCTGCGTGGGTTCTGGAAAGTATTTCTGCAGTATCTTTGAAAAGCCAAATGTTTATCATCTATTTAAATCTTCAGTTTTGATGTTTTCCTTACCCTGTTTCTTATAAATGCTTGATCCAAAGCCATCACAAACATTGGATTCCTTTCTCGAGTCTGTAATGAGTTTGGGATCAGCCTTATAATCCCAAAATTAGATGCAGTGGTATTGTATTGTATTCTTTGGTGGCAATTTGGTAATAGTGGTGTTTGGTAGTGGCATTATAGGCAGCACTGCAAGCTCTTTTCAAAATAACGTGCAGATTCCCAACTCAAGTTCTTAATGAGGCAGAGTGCAATTCTCTGCGGGATGATAATTAACTCCTGTCACAAGAGTAGCCCTCCACAGCCTCTGACTGATTTGTACTCTCAGACAGGCAGAAGTGCTTACAGAAACATGTTTTCTTCAAAATCTTCTTTCACTGCACTTTTTCCAAGTATTTCAGAGTCTAGGAGGCAAAAATTATAAAATCAATGTGTTTATTCAGGCAGATAAGACTTTATTTCTCAAAGGAAGGAGGAGTCACCTATCTTTATATATAATATATTTATATATTTAAGTACATTCATACATATTTTTATTTTTGTATATAGAATTTCTATATTTATATATATTTAAATAGATGTGAAGGTGGGCGGGAAACGCAAGGCTGTCAGGCAGCAGTTGCAGCTCGAAGGTTTGTGCAGCTGCAAAGCCAGAGGGCCCTCGACACCTCGCGGGGACGGGTGCTCGGCGCTGAGCAGGGCGCGGGCCTTCCCCGCGCAGCTCCCGTGCCGCGGTTCCCCGGCGGCGGACGTGTCCGGCTTCCCAAGCGAGCGGTGCGCAGGCGCCTCTCACTCCCCTGTCCCGGTGAGATGCTCTCGGACGTGAGAAGGGGATCGCCCTGCCTCTTCCTGCCTGCTTTCTCTCCGGCCCTGCTGCCCCACTTTTCCTCCGTTTAG
>VXAL01004441.1:47772-58631 GCA_013399475.1 Chauna torquata
TTTTTTTTTTTTTCCCTGTTTTCCTTTTCTCTATTTCAGAATGGGATGATCTCTAAGTAAAGTTAATTCAGCCCCTCAAATTACGTCAGGCTGTGGGAAACCATGCTCTGTGAACTACAAGGGTAACACAATTTCCAAAGCAATATCAAACCTGCACAAAACTGTGAGTCAGCTAACACCCAACTCAAATAGTCCCTGTGCATAATCAATTCTACTATGAAAAATATTTTCCAGGGAACTATTCCATACACTTAATCAGTATCAGTAGTGTAAAAAAAAAAAAAAAAAAAAAAGAAGAGAGAGAGAGACAAAAAAGGCAATCTAAAACAAACCCAAAGTATCATAGTAATAGATAAAAGTCAAAAGCATACCTGGAAGTCGGCATGTTCTGTTTTTGTGCTTTTTGTTTTGTTTTTTAAATTATACCTGGCTTCACAGACAACATGCATAAAACTGAGTAACTGTAGATTCTGTTACAAGATATATTTCATTTGTTTCATTATTATCTGTTTTCCTTATTCAGCTCATTAATAATCAAGCCTACACAATGAAGATCTCAAAAAGCTGGGAAGTGGAGGAGGAACTCTTCAAGATCTACTCCCTGTAACCCTCCTCCCTTTCTCTGTCTCACACCTGCATGGAGCCAGCACACATATAGTGGGCACCAGAGCCACATGGTGGCTTCCCTTGTTCCTCATCCTGAGGCTTACGTGAGCATTAGGATGGAGAAGGAAGAAAACATTGCAAAGTGCAAGCAGAGATAGGAACTCAAACAATGAGGACTTTCATAGAAGTTTTTGTGGTTCTTACTGGAATTTCTCTGACATGCATTGATTATCTCTTTTTTCCCCATGTGATCTCTGCCTACTCATAGTCTCGAAGGGCCATTTACACCCTGCCTTCTTCCCCTTATTTCCTCTTTTGTTCCCCCTTCAGTCACCTTCTTTCCCTTTTGTCCATGTTGAGACATAGCATCCCATTTACTCCTGTTCTTCCCTCCCCTCTAAAAAGAAAGGAAAAAGCCTGGAAAAATTATGCTATTTATTACCTTTACATCATTTGCTTTGTTAGTACATTGTACTTACTTCCCCATCCTGTATTTGTGCTGCCTGAGTAGATTGAACACTGAACAACTGTATCTTGCTCAGTCCTTCTATACTGGTTGGTCCAGTGGGGCCGAAATTTGGACTGGCTCTTAGATACAGTTATAATTCTGCATAACTACTAATAAGAAATGACTGGTTTAGTGATAAACTTGTCCATAATCATCACACAGTTACCACTTAGAAGGATATAAAACTGTTAGAGAGAGTCCAAAGGAGGGCAACAAAGATGGTGAAGGGTCTAGAGAGGAAGAAGTATGAAGAGAACACTGAGGACACTTGGTTTGTTCAGCTTAGAGAAGACTGAAGGTTGACCTCATCGCAGTCTACAGCTTCCTCACGAGGGGCAGCGGAGGGGGAGACTCTGATCTCTTCTCTCTGGTGACCAGTGATAGGACCCTAGGGAATGGCATGAAGCTGCGTCAGGGGAGGTTCAGATTGGATGTTAGGAAAACGTTCTTCGCTGAGAGGGTCACTGGAACAGGCTCCCCAGGGAAGCGGTCACAGCACCAAGCTTGCTGGAGTTCAAGAAGCATTTGGACAACGCTCTCAGACATATGGTTTGAATTTTGGGTGGTCCAATGTGGAGCCAGGAGTTGGACTTGATGGTCCTTGTGGGTCCCTTCCAACTCAGGATATTCTATGATTCTAAGACTCATAGAATCATTGCTGGCCATTCAGTCCAATAACTAAAATGGCATTCCCTTTGCAGGCTGGCCACACTAGTGCTCATACCAGCTGGGCACACAGGGCAGAGGGTGTCTATCAGACCTATGGTGCCAGGTTGCTTGCCATGGTTGTTGCTCCCATTAGATGGAGGTCTGTTGTGGTGCAGACACCATCCACCCCCTGCAGTGGCTCAGTTTCAAGGACTACCATGACATGCCATGAACTTTACTTTTTTACACTGTGGATTATATTCTGTTTAAATTCACAACCAGTCATTGGAAGGGCTAACACCTAGTGCAACAAACTTACCCCAGGCATCCATGGATGACACTGCTGATCTTTTCACCCTGTGTAGAAATCCCCTGGGTTCCAATATTAGAAGCAAGTGTCATAGTTTGAGTGGACTGTCACCATATAAAAATTGGACCTTGTTTAATGATAAGTACATAGTAAATCACTTGGCAACAGGTATACCTTTGAGTAACTGTTCAAAGCAAAATTGCATGAAAATTGTAAATTTACATGTTACTTCTGACTTTAGCTTGGCAAACACTATTCTTATTCCACATATTTTTTTATTAATACTTAGTGAAGAAGCACCTTGATCAAAATATTTAAATCTCAATAGTAAACATTTAGGTCCTTTCTGATAATTAATACCATATGCATTTGAGAGGTGGGAGGTTTACATGTATGTTTCCAGGAAGGTGGGAGTCGTTTGCAGGAATGGAGAAGCATGATATACAATCACAAAGAGTTATATGTGTCCATAGTACTCTGTGGGATGACTAAGCACTTAATTTAAAAAAAAAAAAAAAAAAAAGAAAAGAATGGCAAAGGCTATTTTGTATGGCATGACATCAAAGTATTAGTATCTCTCACTTGCTTGCAANTGAAAAAACACTAAATTAAAAAAAAAAAAAAAAAAAAGTAAAGCATGTCAAAGGCTATTTTGTATGGCATGACATCAAAGTATTAGTATCTCTCACTTGCTTGCAAGGCTGAGAGAGCCTGGCTCTGTGAATTGAGAGGGGGCAATATAGCATGGCAGCATGAAAATTTGGTTTGAGTTGTAGTTAGAAGTAACTGAAGACTGTTGCAACCGTGTTTTATATTTTATATGTTTTGATTTTGCAATAATATTAGAGATTACTTTTTCAGTCATTCTAAATTGGAATTAGGAATATATACGCACGTGTGTATAATGTATATACAGCATATATATAGATACACAAATATATATATTTGTACCTTTTTGCAATGGACACTTTTGGAAATAAGTTTTCATTTAAAGTTCTTTAAGTAGGCTAAGATATTCCAGTTATCTGGTAAGTGAAATACAGTCACTGACCTACATTCATGAGGAAATAATTTTTTGAAAATGCTGTTCTAACTTTAAAAGAATCATTAACGGAACATATCTGGCAGCCTAATTAGCATTTTAGATAACTCAGAATTATTAATTATCATATTATACCCAGACTTCTAATTTCTGCAGAGAAGTATATAGGCCTTTGCAGCTTGAAAGGAGATAGCCAAAAACAACTATGTAACAAGGGATAACTGTATGTCTGAAAGCAATTTGCTCTCTTGTGGATTTCCTACTGTGCTGTTTTGAAGTTCTTGACAGGTTTACAGGGCTAGCCTCACTTCTTTCTCCCAGATCTATTTTTAGTCTTGGTGCTTTGCCATGTTTTGCCTCACTGTGCATTTTCTGGTATATTGGTATACATACCTCCACAATGAAAACATCGGGTTGGCTGTACAAAATACTGTGAAACCAAACCTGTTTTTTCAGAGCTGGTGCCTCACACCTCTTTGTTGCTGTGCTTGGTGCAGCGGCACACCAGCAAAGATGTGCGTAGCTGCCTAGCGTGCATCAGCCTCTTCTCATACCACAAGATCAGCCAAGTTGCAGGCACATTTCCTCTCGACAGGAACACGTAACCCCCATACTGACCAACCACTTCTTCAGGCCCAAATATTGCAATTTGGCAGCTGAAACAAGTATTTGGCAGGAAAGGAGAATTCAGAGGCAGCATGACACCTTCAGCCTTGAGCAGTGAGTGCAGAGTCTGAAAGCAAAGTGTTTCCCTTAGCTAGAGCAGGTCCTGCTTGCCTGTGGTGGTGCATTCCCATTCAACAGTGCAGGGTGGCAACAGTTAGAGCTGCTTTGGAGCACAGCTGAACTCGGTTGCACCGTACATTTAGCAGCTGTTCCTCTCTACCAAAATTTTCAGTAGGAGGAAAAAAAAAAAAAAAAAGATTTGTATGAGTTGAATAAAAAAAAATGGAATATGTTAACTCCATGGTACTATCACCACTGCTGGAGCAAATTTGGATGTTCCTTTCCCATCTCCTATTGCTCTGTGAAAAGCGTCTCTTTTAGGTAATGAAACCAGAAGGGAACCTGTATTTTTCCACAAATTATTCTTCCAACTTGATTGTTACACAGAACATAGCATGCTGCTATTCCCTGTGATTGCTCACTGTGAGAGACTGTCTGTTTGGCCCAGTCTGTCCCACTGGCAGTTTGATTTGGTTCAATTTTTTTTCACCCAGCAGAATTGCTTAGCAGGAACAGTGCAACAGAGCAAACCAAATGGGATGACCTACTGTTTGAGTTGCTAGATCTATTCAGTTGTTTTTGTCAACAGTGCTGTGATGCCTGTGTCTGCTTTGGAGGCAGTGTGCAGAAACTGTCTCATCCCATTGGAAAATTCAAATGCATAATTCATGTTTTAGATCGAGGCAAAGCTACAAAGTTCATGCATGTCTTCATGGTCATATTTCGTCATAGGCTGCATCAACTATTCTTAACTGCACAGGACAAAATAACACTTTGTGCAATAACTTCAATGCCACAGCTCGTCTGCTTTGCATTAACTTTCTTTAATGCTTCCAAGCCAGACTCACAGCACAACTTTACTCCTCACCATGTTTTCCCGAGTGCCACTGCAGGGTAAAAATTTCCAGAGCAAACTTGTTCAACAAAGAAAGCCAGGGGTACAGGAAAAGCTTTTTGTTTGATTGTTGTTTTTTAAATTAAAAGGATTTGTGTAACAGTTAAATTCAATATTTCTCAATCAGAACTGTGTAACACATCTTTGCAAGAGAGGTTAGATTTGTATTCCTCTGCTGGGGTGCCTATTTAAATAAAAAATATTATCAAAATACTTGTACGACACTCAACAACCTTCAGCAATTGCTGAAAACATTGTTTTTGAGCTTTGATCTTTTTTGAAGATTTATTTCATCTGGGAACTGTGGGTTTAGCTGTTTCACTTTCCAACTCTTCATGTGATCTCTGTGATCATTGGGCATCTGTTCACTAGATAGTACAGTTAGCTGGTTAGTTCCTTCTGATCAGTTCTGGTAGTCCCAGAGAAGAATGGCTGACTTATTTTTTTTCCTAGCTGGCTGCTACCAACATCATTTCCACCATGAACATTGGATGGCTGATTGGATTGGTTACCTGACTGGATTTTACCTGGCTTTCTGTCTTTAGGCCCTTAAAGCAGGCTGGCTTTGTATTGGTGGTCTGCCTACCTGTATCTTAGAAAATTGACCTGAACATTTCTTTGTTTGTAACTGTTTCTTTTACTTTTTTTTTACTTGAAGCTTCATGACAGCAGACTTGAAGGTAGTCTCTGTAGCTTTTTTTTTTTTTTTTAATAATTGTAGACTTATGTCTACAATTTATGCACATTCAGCATTTTGTCTCACCGAACCTGGAAAAATCATCATGAATTTTATCATTTGGACCATTTTTATCAGAATGGAACTTCATGCATATATACTTTATGAAATGGTATACTTTATGAATGGTATGAAATACTTAGTCTTTCTGGGGAAAAAAAAAAAATTCTTTTAGCTTTATCTTTTTAGCTTTGTTTCTACCCTAGACCCAATCATACTGTCCTTTCTAATCTGTCCTTGTAATGAAATTTCCACTGCTTTCAACTGGAATGGAGGAAAAAAAAAAAAAGTTTGAAAACCTAACATCTTTTCTCTGAACTTTCTTCCCTGAAGCATCTACAACTTTAATGGCAATACCATTCAGTTTTTCTCCCTTGTGCTCTGATTCTGTGCAATTTCCCAAAGCATTCTGCTGTAGCCTTTGGCACTTTCAGAATGCACCTCTGCTTGCATAGCTGTCAACTATCATACAAACTGTTCTTTCTCATTGCAGTGAACTATTTTGCTGCATACTTAGGATCTTTCAGAAGAGTCTTTAGCAGCTCTCAGAACCACTAAGAGCATGGTTCCAATGCAGTGGATCCCAAATTTTCCCTATACACAGACAAGAGTAGTAGTGGGCAAATGCTGCATTTGGTCCATTGTTGGCCTCAATTTGGGGTTCAGAGGTATTTCCCCCACATGCCTCTTTCTACCTTGGCACCATGGATGAGAGATGTGTGGTTGGGGGGCCAGATCTCTAAGAGATTGCTGTAGAGTTCAGAATGCAGGTATTATTATTAATCCAAAGCAGAAACTGGACTATTCTCCTGAAGTAGATTTCTTGTCAGAGCTGATGGTTAGTAAAGAATATTGGTTTTATGTTGGTGTTTTGCACCTGTAGTGTTAAATAGCATTGATATTTGAAGTGCCTTTCCATGTTCTTCTGCCGTTGTAACTTAAATGCTCTATGCAGCTTCAAAGTCAGCACCTTCATTATTGTTGCCAGCCTCCCAGTGGAAATAACCATGGCCAACATTTTATGACTTAATACAAATATTTTTGGCACCTTGCTTTACTAATTTTAGTTAGCTGAAACAAGTTTCTATGCAGTGGTACATTGCATGTTTCTTACTTTTGAAAAATGTGATGTCTCAAGGACACAGTTCTGAAAGAAAAACTATTATTTGTAAAGAGTGGGTCATTTTTGGCCAAGTGAGTTGCCAGAGCCAGTTCAACGTGTGACTGCCCCTGCTCATTGTCTGGCACAGTAGAGCAGGAAGAACCAGCAGAAGGGAAAGTAGCACCTGAGCAGTCTCTGCTTCAGCTGGGTCAAACTGCCTTGGTGCACCCCACCTCCCACTCCCCATTCACGCATATGTAGCAGTAATAACAAAGAGATAGTGCAGAGCTTAGAGAATCTATTCAAGTGATGAAACCAGAAGCAATATGGCCACGACAGCACAGCATTGCACATGGAAGGATAAATTCTTTTTAAGAGACAGTTTCAAGTCTCTCATGCAGACAGACTGCACTGTTGTGGATACACAGTTTTCAGAGCTCAGTTGATATTATCTCTGCAGGGTTGTACTGTGCTCAGGGGACATACAAGCACTGGTCACCCTTATGACATGTGCCTTTGAAAGGTGTGAGGTGACTGGCTTCCTGTTTGGATTGCACAGAGTCTAACTCTAAATGAACTGACTAGTTAAACTACGTAATGTGTTTTGCGATGAAGTTGCCTTGCTAGATCAAATTATTGATCCATTTATACTTGTATCCTACTCCTATCAGTAGTCTTGTCTTGATTACTCAAAATACTCTGCCGTTATTGTGCATACAGTGCTTACTAAAACAATCCAGAGAACTGCTGGTGTTCCCTACCAGTCACTCAAAGGACTGCACTGCTGAGTTCTAACACTAAGTTGTTGCTGCATAGTGTTGTATTACTGGAGACAATGACAGATGGGTTTCATTAATTGAGCAATTATACAGATAATTTACATTTTACATGGATTGGTCATTTGGAAAGCATAGTGAGACTTTACAGACTTAGAGGAATTATTTTTTCTGCTGCATTGCTTAAAAGCCACCACTTCAGGTAAAACACAGTTTAACAACTGGCAGATTCACACAATCATCTGAACCTACAGGGGTCATTAAGGTAGGCAAAAATGTAATTACTTGGTATATTTTCTACACTGAATTAATTATACTATGCTTTACACTGGAAAAAAGTCTCATTTGACATCCCTGTCAAAGTAAGACTCTAAGGGTAGAACTGTATATAATTTCTGTAACCTCAACACAATTATAAACATATATTAACATTTATAAAGTTATTTAAACTGTTTCTGGCAATCTAGTCCCCTTCAGTTGGGGATTCAGTTTAAAACCTCTTTTATAGATAATTAAGCCTAAGATAGATTGTGTGATATGTTCCTTGTAAAAAAACAATAGTTTCTCCTGAAGTTAAACAATACTATAGGTTTTCTCTTTTTTTCTGTTTTTTTTTTTTTCCTCNTGCTTCCTTGTATTTAGATTACATTTTGAACCAGGTACAGGAAGCAGCTCAGAAAGACAGTCAGGAGTGTTTCTCTTCCTCTTAGTTTCCTGGTAAGCTGCTTCAGGAAGCAGTCATTTATGGGATCTAAAAGTTTGCCTTATTTAATGCCCCAGTGAAATAGTTACTGCGTCTGCATATGAATGACTGGAGCCTCCTTTCAGTGTGTATTATGCAATGACAGCCTCTCCGAGCTCACAAATGACACCCCCAGCCCCTGTCCATCCGTCCTCCTCAGGCTGTAATAGCATAGTATGATTAACGTGCTTTTCCCACACAGGTATCAAATTTTAATTCATGAAGATTCTGCAACATCTTAATACAGCTAATTTATTCATCTGCCTGGGCTGCTTGTTTACTTTAATGCATAGCATCACTTGTGTGGCCTTGCCTCTTGTTTTTCCCCTTGTAGTTTGCACCTTGAAAATGCAGTGTCCCACCGATTATTTTCTTTCTAGTATCCTTCTGAGATGATATTTCTAATTCTGTATATAGTTTTAGTTCATTCCAGTTCCTTCTTCTTACATTTGCATAGAAGCACATATCCATTTGGTCCATCTGCCTACTTTCTATGCTCTGTTTAGATGGGATTTAATTGGTTCAAGCTGTTCTTCATTGTTTCTCCCTGCATCTGTCCTTAGTCTAAATAATCTTTTATTACTTCACCTGAAAAGGATGTGTACTCTTGAACTGTTTGATCTTCCACCTTGTTAAAACCTCTCCAGTTCTTAGTTTTGTTTTGACCCATTTTTGATTTATTATGAAGTTCATTCTGCTTGCATAAGCTCATCCTATTTCAAAAGTCTCTGCAGTTGCTACAAATTCAACACCTTCATTTTTTAAGAGTCTATATTAAACTTCTGCTATCAGCTGAACTTTCAAGTACCCCATGACATGGTGTTTAAAGCCATGTTCTTTTAAGTTAGTATTTTAGATGACTTCATTGAGAGAATTACGATCAGATCAATGACATTTAGTTCTGAAGGCAGAACTATCCCTAATGAATCTGTTTGTGTAGCCTGGGATTTGTTAAGAAGGGTTAGTGAACAGATGGTGTGGATATTTTATCAAAGGATTTGGGGCAGTCACCCAAGAGATACTCAGTGCCTCAGAACCTGGACAAGAATATTTTTGAAAGATTTGATGTAAAAGATTTTCTTTATTTATTGTTCATATCAGACTTATTCAAAAAAGAATGTTAATAACAATAACAGTAAAGCAAATTAATTAGTATAACCTAATATATACAATTTTTTACTCATAAAAATGAATATAACTAGAATTAGGCTGCTGCAAGAATGTTTCACATCTATTTGTATTCTTAAGCATAAAGAGAGGGAAAAAAGAGAAAAATCGAGATGTTGTAATGTCCTATGACACTACAACTTTATATTTTGATACTTACATTTCTGATCCAGGCATGTTAAATCGTAACTATCTACACAGTTATTATGAAACTTTAATTCAATATCACACATCCCCATTTTTAAATCCCCTCTTACAGACTTGTAATTTCCAGGATTGTTTCTGGCATCATCCTGTAATGACTGAGAAATTACTTGTTTAGTTACTCTTTTCTAGACCGTTCAGGAGACATTAGAAAATATTTAAATGATTGACAAATTATTGAATGAATTGGTGATTAATACTTCAGTCTTTCCTTAGGTAGCAAAGCTTTCCCCTGAGATATGTAAGGCTTCCAGACTTTTGTATATATTACAGTTTGCTCATATACATATAACAAAATCAACAGTGCAATATTCACTTTTACTATTAAGCCCCTTTTTTTCCCAAATACATTTACAGTTAGCATGATTCAGCATGTCTCTATGATATAGGTGCCATCCTTTCCCATATCTGTGCAGTCTTTATGATACAAGTACTTTGAGACTGAAAAGATAGTGGATCCTTTCAAAAAAGTAATCTCTACTTTTTGCTGTACTAAAAAAAAAAATAAAAACCACCACCGACAAAATCAACAAAAAAATCATATCTATGTTTTGATAAAGTATCTTGTGTCTGTAAGAACAGAAACGTCAGTGGAAAGTGGCTAACTGGTGTACGGTACAGAAGAACATACTAGAACTAACTTTTCCCAGAATGCACATAGTGTGGGCATCGGCCCCTTAGAAACACCTCTTTCCAGCTGCAAGTCCACACCTGTTGGGTGCTTTTCTTACTGCTGTAAACAGAGCCAAATGGAGTCTTCAGAGTCAGATAATGAACATGCAGAGCCTGCACCAGTAGAAAATAAAAAGAAAGCTGTGCTGGAGAGTACACATCCTGTTCTACACTTGTTATTTCTTAGTTTCTTGGAGCAAAAAAAGTATGATTAGCAAACCTTTGAGAGGATTTGTGTACAGTTAAGAAAGATGTAATATGACATATAACATATTACAGTAGTTTCAATTAACTCCTGTTAGGTTTTTTAGCAGTGAACACCTTGTTTTGGGGCTTGACATGTTGACTCCCGTCTCATTTATTATGAAGCAGAATGGGAAATAACTTATGTTTTTGTCTTCTTCTGTATTTTTCAGAGTTAGTTAAATCAGTTAAACCACACCTTCCCTCTTCCCTCTTCCCTCTTTTTTCTTTTCTTTTTTTTCTGGACAACATTAGGTTAATCAGAACTGACAAGACATTCAAAGCAGTAAATAGAGCCACCAGACAGTTTGTAGAAAGGAGGACTGCTGTTGTTTACATAAAAGTTTGGAAGAGTTTCTGAGTGTTTTGGTAGCCAAAGGGGGTGGGGGGGAAACACACAGGAAGACATCTCATTCATAGTCATAGTAACAGTCCTTGATCTTTACCTATCATTCTCATCCATTAAAAAAAAAAAAAAAAAA
>VXAL01004441.1:69212-87658 GCA_013399475.1 Chauna torquata
AATTGTGATTCCATGAAGGTCTGGAAAACCCACCCAGAGTGAATCTTTCAGTTCACCCCATTATACTGAGATCATAGGAGATGGAGATGTATGCTACCATTAGTTACACATGAGAAATGTCTTTCTTATTTTTGTGGGATGAAACATTTCTCAAAGGCTCTCCAAAATCAGCAGGAAGTTTCTGGATGTCATCTTGAATCTTTACTTACCATNTGTTAGTTTTGCACACCATGTTATTAACAGTTGTTTTGTATAGGGACAGGGTCAAGCAGTTGCATTGTCTGTAATTCTTGATTGTTTGTTCTTTGGTCTCTGTCTGCTGCCTCTGAATATGGCCTTTACAAATCCTTTCTATTTTTATTTCATTGCACTTCCAAGAATTAGCTTTACATTGCATTGTTATCACTACATTTCAGCATGATAAAATGCAGGGATAAGGTGAGTGTAGCAGCATTCATGTATCTAAAAATAGGGTTCTATTTGAATTTCTACAGAAATTTCAATTTGCTGATGTTTCAGTTCTGCTGAAAACTGATATATCTCAAATAGGTTTGTGTGATAAAGCAAAATAAAGCATGATGGGAACTGCCAACTATTTATGCTCATCTGTATCATGAAATAATATGCTTGTGTGNTTATTAATTTTTTTAAATTTGATTGTGTTGTTGGCACTGCTGGACTCACTATGCAGTGCAAACATGGGCAGTGGTCTTCTCTTTAATTTACACTAGCAGAGCATGCAACAGTAGAGATGTACTAGCTTGAAATGTATACCTTAAACTGAGAAATAAACATCAGTTATGCGGTCTTTATGAACAATTTTAGGTGCATAGGAATTTTACATGAATCATGCTACTTATTGTAATGTCTTTCTTTGCTCATGTTATACCTCATCTTGGCCAATTTAAGCGCCAACTGAGTTCTGAAATTTTGGAATTCATGAGTCCCATGAATCCTCAACAAGATTCTGTGGTAACTGGGGTAAATATGGAGAATGAGATTGAAAAGATAGTAGATAAATAGGACTCATTGCATTGCAAAATGTTTAAAAACACTTAGGTAATACAAGTTTTCATTAACATCATTACTTTGTAACTGTATCATGGATTCAGATATCAGAGATGCAGTGAGAAACTTGGATGGGATTTTCTCAGGTAGGGAGGTGGTGTGCAAGCCAGTGTTGAGTTATTTACATTAGTTTAATTAACTTTACTCACATATTGTAAAATCACTTAAAAAAAAAATCAGAAGGGAGATTGGGTCGTTTATATGTTGTTAATCAAAGCACCTGTCATAGAAGTAATTCCAATTCCATTGCTCCTGCTCTTAGCATTCCCATGCATCTCAGCTTGCGCAAATGGCACAAGCATTTTGTGCATTATTTGAAAGCACTTGGCATCTTCTGACAGGTACACTGCACAATTGCATCAACAGTATTTTGAGGAGACTTCTCAAAAAATACAATATGGTCACTAACAGCGTGGATGTGGGGAGAGAATAAGATTTTCCAAGTGCAAACTGCACAATATGAAAGCTTGGGGAACCTAGGAATACATTTTGATTTAGTTACAGATTTTACCAGTGCCTCACTTCTCAACTGTAAAAAAGGTACAAGATTTTCCCTAAATTACAAGGGCGTAGGAAAATAATTTCTGTCTTATGGGCATCATGAAATTAAGCAAATGCTGAAGATACTAGTCTCCTTGCTAGATGGAGAGATCTGCCAATGGACCGATGACAAAACTGGTGCTGAATGGAAGTGATAAGCTACGGATCACTGTAAGAGAAATTAACTTCAGCAAATGAGAAGTTCTATATTGTGCAATATTGCCTGTCTGGACTTGTGGTAGCTGCTATTATTGTTTCTATGCAGTTGGGCTATGCAGAGGTTTTCAGTGACATGACTAGCAAGGCAGAATTTTTAAAGACAGTGCTTTTGGTGCTTTTTTTTTTTTTTTTCCTGATTTATTTTACTGAGTAGAAATGTAAAATTAAAAAAAAATGTATTTTAAAACATTCATTTATTTTTCTTTCTTCCTTACAGCTTGTGGCCAATGCAATCCTTTTTGTCAGTGTAAATTTGTATGGGGTCTTTGTGAGGATTTTGACAGAAAGGGCTCAGAGGAAGGCGTTCCTTCAGGCCAGGAACTGCATAGAGGACAGGCTGAGGCTGGAGGATGAAAATGAAAAACAGGTCAGTTTCTAAGACTTTTTTCTTTTTCTCTGTTTCTTCTGAGATCATTAGAATTACGTGAACTGCAGGTCAGGACATTGCTGCTGAGTGCCTGGTAGGGAGTGTGTGCATTTCCACTGTGAAGGAATAACGCTGCCTCCCCTGCCTGATTTAGCTCTTCCTTCTCAATGCATGCACATGCTTTGCTCTTCATCACACATGGAAGGTACAGGCTTACCTCATGGCTACCATAAGCTCCAGCACCAGAGTGAATGTTTTTTAGGGCTGAGGAAAAGCTAACATACTACTGCATTTTTTTTTTTTTTCCCCTCCATGGCTATTATTGGGTGGGTGTTAGATATGCTGTAAAAAGTTCTTTCCTGGCTGTATGCTATATCCTGTTTATGCTCATGACACCTAAGAATAAAAGATGTCCCTACTATTTGGGGAGAAGGGTCTGCATTGTTTTATGTGAATAAGTATCATAACAATATATTCCTTTTCTTAAAAGCCAGATTAATAATTTGATGTTTTATTTCACACAGTTGAATCAATCAAGCAGATTTGGAAATAATGAGGAAAACTACTATATTGCAGAGCTTGCTGTTTAAATCTTAAACCCGCTANATTATGGTAATTTATGCCAATAGAGGAGTTAAGTGGTGTTCAGACCTTACTATAGAAGACTTTGGGGTTCTCACGAGTGCTTCACACACTTCACTTCCAATTTCCTATGTTGAAATAATGTAGATACTTAAGTACTGTTCTGACATGGATTCAGGGAATGTGTTTTTATGACCTGAACATATGTAACTAGATGTCTTCTTTGAACACTTTTTATCTTTGGTGGCTGGGTAAAAATGATATTAGCATCAAAGCCTTTAGGTTTGATGCTGGGCTTTTGTAATCCAAAACTGCAGATTTTCAAAAGTATAAATGTGCCAGAAGTGATATTTCATGGGATTTAGGAAACTGTCATTTGTGTGTTTGAAAACCTACTTCTGGAATCCAACATGAAAATCAAACTTGACTTTTGTGATTTTCTGCTTAGAACATTAGTAATATGTCTTATTTTATATTTTATCCTTGCATATAGAAACACAAGAAAGCAAAAGAAAATTACACATAACTACCATTATTTTTTATAGTATACCCAAAGAATTCTGTAAATGATTTTCCAATGCAGTATAAAAGTCAGTGAAGAGAATACACTTTTCTCTTATATGTGTGAAATTAACTTTATGCAATACAGTGTAAAACTTGATGCAGTGGTGAAATATGCTAACTAGCTGACAAAAGTACCATTGAAATACTTTCCGTGGCTGCTTTTACACTACATTAGAATACTTCTAAAACCAGGGTAAGATTTACCTGATTTCACGCTACAAACTTAATCTGTAGTTGCTGTGGTATAAAGTAGCCCAAGTTTCCAGTTACTTGCCAACATTCAAGGCTTTTTCAGAGGATAAAAAGACTTTGCTGACCTAGTTCAATAGTTGTAATCGTTCCTGAATTTTTCTTTTCTGAACTACAAACATTACATATTAAAAAGGACTGATATTTTTCATCAGACTTTCTTGTTTCATTCAAATGCTCTGACCTAAATACTGTAGCCCTTTTACATTGAGAACTATAATCAAAAACACTAAAACCTTTCCCTGGAGTTTCTGCGCAAGTCTCTAATGGGAAAGGAAAGAACAAACTTTCAGCTTTCGAACATAAGCAGCTTTCTGGAGTTAAAGTGTTGACTGTGTGAGACAGATACCACAGCTGTATCTGTAAGTGAGATTTCTTCCTCTGTGTCCTACTTACAGTGATTCTCCTCATATGGAATGCATTTGTAGTAATAGTCCCATGTGATAATTTTGCTAAATCTATTGTTAGGAGCAAGAGCAAAGATCTCATGTTATAGTATTTTCAGAGTCATCATACAGGAGTTTGTAGGAAGGTTTTGAAAGAGGAGTGTTGCTGGGGAGAAGGGAACAGACTGATTCTGTTGTGTTTGTTTGTTTGTTTAACTCATTTTAATATTCACCATGTTACTTGTGCTCTGTGGTCATGACAAATAACTGGCCTCCACAGTGGCATCATCCATTTATTATGTTGATAAATGTTAGTCCACAAGTCAAGAGCAACACCTGAAGCCAAATAAACTTTAGAATACTAGTGAACAATTATAATCATTCTGTTGGGATAGTTGTCTTCTCTCATTTTCTGTAAATTTCAGCAGCAAGACCACTCTCTGCAGCGCAGGCAGTTATGAGTAAATATTGTGAGGTGGATCCTTTTCCTTGTAACTGGAACTGTGCTTCATTGTTCCTGTTCAATCAGAGCACCTGAGCACTTCCCCTTTATTCTCACTGCACTATGTCTTTGTGTTCAGTTCTTAATTTAAGATCATCTCCTCCCCATGTGCTAAGCAAAGCATTGTTACCCTGTTACCTGGAAGACTCCCTGTGTTAAACATCCATACCAATCCTGAAAGCAGTCTCTATGTAGTGCTTCATCCCCTTCCAAGTGAGCAAGCAGTGATGGAGAATAGGTGACATGTTCAGCACAGAGAAAGAAGTGATCTGCTGCTGATGTAGGCTGTTGCTGTTTGATTCAGAGGGGAAACCAGTAAAGAAGCTGTGACTCATCATGTAATAGTTCCTAGTGTGGTGGCTCCTGAAATAGTGCCATAACTCCAAGCAAGAGATAATGGTGTAATTCTGAAGGCCATCTTAAGCTGAAGTGCAACTGAACCACTGTATTTAAAGGCACACCAAGTTTCCATTTTTCTAGTCTCTCTTTCAGTGTATTGAAAGAGAGTTTTGGCATCCACAAGAATTTAGACCTTAAAAGACCAGAGTAAGACCTGAAAATACCAAAAGATAGTTTTGTTCTCCACACAATTTAATTACGCATTGTGAAACAGAACTTCATTTTATTTGTTAAAGGCCTGTTGTCTGGTGTCTGTTGACTTGTCTGGGTGCTCCTCAGCTCTTCTTTTGTGATAAATGATGAGTAGTCATTCTATAATAACCTTTTCCATGACTGTCACAGCACTGTAGACTACCCTCATAGCACTGCTCATCTCTCTTTCCAAGCTGAACTTTGGCCTGTTTAGTCTCCCCATGTATGGAAGTTATTTCCTACTCCTAAACTTGCCGATTATGCAAAGAATTTTCCTAGTTTTTTGTTTTTGTTTTCCCTGACAATATTTGTATGCTTATTTATGCATTGGATTTGGAGATAAAGCATATAATTTCCATCAGTTAAATGCACTTGCTGCAGCACAGACTGATGTGAAATGTGCCTGTTTTTTCCATATGAGAAATACTGAAAAAAAAAAGTTTAATTTCATGCAAACCTCCAAGCCCCACAAAACGGTTCTGATATTTTCACTGTTTTTATATTGCAGAAGTGTGTGTAAATACGTTTAGAAAAGAACACCAGATCTTTTCTTCCATTCTAAACCTTACTATTGTGCTCATAATTCGAATATCATAGTGGGAAAAAAATAGGGACTTGGTTGTCTTAAAAAATGTGAATTTACGTTTAGTCTGTCAAATCTTTGGGACTGGAGAAATGTATTTAATGATGGCACCCACCTTGTCATGAAATAGTTCTGTACTCCACTACAATGTATAACAAATGAAACAAGTTTATTAGAGCCTTTAGCATAAGAAGCTGAAGTAAACACTGAAAACTACAGGGAGCACTGGGCAGACAGCCAGTTCTGTGTTTTACCCTCAGGGCCAGAAGCATAGCACTCCAGCTAGTCTAATTAGTTTTGCTGAGAGGTAGGATTGTTCTCTTTGGTAATACAACACCATGGTACTTACAGCGGAGGTAGTTCTGGGAGACAGACTACCATCTCTGTGTTGCTCCGCAGTGCTTCTGTATACATTCACAAGATCATTTGAAGCCAGCTAGCTAAATTCTTTCTATGTAATGCTGAATTGTGCATACAAATATCTGTGTGTGAATGTGTACATATTCAAAGTATCTGCTGCATTTTAGAGCAATATGCTTAGCATTGCATATAGTAACTGGGACATCATTGTGTCGTAGATCTGATCAATAACTATTCATGGAAAATGAAAAGGTGTCAGCAAAAAAACGTGTCTTATTGCAGAATACTTTGAATTGCTTCTTAGGGCATTTTGGGTTCAAATTCCCTGCTAGGTTCAAATCCACCTTCAACACAATTTAATCTAGATCTTCCACATTCTGTATGTTCGTACTGCCTCCTGCATCTTTGGGGAAAAGGATGACACCCATAACAACTCTCCAGTCATTTTGTCTGTTATATTTAATTTCAAGTATTTATGGGGAAAAAAAAAGGAATAAAATACATTATGTTTGAATAAAGCATACTGTATTGGACTTTCATTTTGGTAATGGATAACAGGTTGCTGGTTTTGTGTGTGTGTGTGTGTGGTTTTTGGTTTTGTTTTGTTTTTCCCAGGTCAGTAAAGGAACTTAAAAAATTATTTATTTGCACAGCTTCAGGCAGAAGTAATTTCTAGGGTGCCTGACAGCATGCTTATCAACACATAATCAGGTTCTCCTCATGTTTCCCATACTTTTTTGTTCTCAGACTCTTGCATCTTTTTGTATAG
This sequence comes from Chauna torquata, assembly GCA_013399475.1. Lineage (NCBI taxonomy): Eukaryota > Metazoa > Chordata > Aves > Anseriformes > Anhimidae > Chauna > Chauna torquata. The sequence continues at coordinate 75,993 of VXAL01004441.1, forward strand.
CAATGCAGAACAAAACATGAAATTTGTCATTAAAACATATACTCTGTTTCCATAATCATTCATATTGGCTCTGTACATTAGCAAATCTCCCTGCAGCAAAAATTTCTTCTGGAACGTGTGTGGGCACAAAAACAGGTTCTTGTCAAATTATCCAATGTGCAACAGGGAGGTGATCCTGGTGTTATACAAATTGCAGGGCAAGAGATGATATCTGGTCCTCTGTAAAACCTATCCAGTTCAATCTTTGAAAAACGTAGGTGAATTTACTAATTTTAGCTGACAGGATAAGCCTGTACGACATTAACACTGTTCTGTTCTATGTTACAAAGAGGCTTAAAATTGAATTTTTTTGTGTCATCAAATCACAGCCTCACAAAGGAAAATCCACCTTTAAAAATCTATTTGTCCTTTTTTAGGATCAGGGCTAAGAGAAAATAAGGATTGTTACCATTTCAGGTTCTAAATGCGAAGTGCTGGGATTCAGGCCCACTTGTGCAGGCTGGTCAGCCATGCCACTTAGCTAAATAGCAGCAGCAGAGATGGGGACTTGTCCCGGCCTCTGCTTCATTCGTTGTCTTTTTCTGCTTAGATGCTTACACGGAGCTGAGTCAGACTGTTGGCTACCTTTACTTTGTTAGGTGGCACCCTTGGCTGATCTCCCAACTTTCTCAGGTAAAGGGAGTTGCAAAGAGGTACGTTTCTCTCTCCCACACAACAGTAATTGCCCAGAAGCTTTCCACTGGCTAGCATTTTTTAGTATCCAGTCCTGTAGTAGTCATGCATGTGCCTATCCTTAATACAGCAAATAATAAAACTGAGGGCTACTCAGGTTACCAGCAAACATTCAGGTGGAAGGCTTCAATTTCAACCTGAAGCCATTAGGAACCCCTTGGTACCCCTTGCAAGGCAGGGTAGAGCAACCAAATAAATGTGTTCTAATTTTTCAGCTCTATTGCCTCTCTGTTTATGCAGGTTAAACATCTCATCTAAATGCACATAGTGCCAGAAGCTGCATTGTTAGGCGTATCATTGGAATTCGTTTTACCAAACTGGCCAAGTAGAAGTGAGGCTTGTATTTTAACCTGCTAATCTATAAGCAGAAATCATTGGTAGTAATAGACACATGCAAGGGCACTTCATCCCTTCTATCCTGAAAACCTTGCTGATGAGGTTTTCCCTGGGAGTAATTATAGGGGGACACCTAAGCTTAGGGCTACACAGCTGTATGGTAAGAGACAGATATTCCTGGCAACTAGAAAATCCGTAAACACACACACACACACACACACACACACACACACACACACACACACACACACACACACACGAAAGAACATACAGTTGTAAATCATAAAAAGTACTTATATTTTAATTGCATTGTAATTATATTACTCTATCCACATGCTTTTAATTTGCAAACTGTAACATACAGTATCATATGAAAAACTATATGAGCCTTTAAAAAGCCACACAACAGTGGTTCAGATCAATACTGTAACAACTGAGCTTGACTCTAATTCATCTCCGGAAAGCTTCCTGATATTAGTAAGTAAGTAAATTAAATCGGTTATTGGTCATTTAATTTTTGATACAAAGAGCCAACTGAACAGATTTCTAAAGCCTGAAAATTTGGCATACGAACTTTGCTTTTTGGTATAAGTCTATGTTCTCACTGATACTCATTCTAACAGGGGGACGAGTTAGGTTGCTGTTTGTTGCAGCTTGTTTTTCCTCACAGATATATAGACATATAGTCATGCAACTACATTAAGCTTTTATATGTTCTAATGAATGCTGGCTTACAATGACTGCAGTAGAAAAATGTAAATAGAGAAATTAAAAAATACTAGTTGTATTATTCTAAAACCTATTGATACTTCGGCTGTTAGGAGTTTTGAAAGAAATATTGGGAAATTTTGAATATGTTCTGTTTCAAATAATAGTTAATTTAAATATACTAGAGAAGTTTGGCCCTTTGTGAATTATTCAGTTTGTTTTTCCTAGCTGCTCCTTGTGTTTTCCATTAGAGAGAACAGAGGATGAGGGACAAATAAGAACACACAAACCTGTCATTAGATGATTAAAATCACACTACCATAGCATTCTCAATAGATAACATCATGAATAACAGTTGCTAAAACAAATAATCATAGGTAAGAACACTAGATATAGTACATTAGATCATTAGTTAAATACTAAGGCAAGTACTTCAAAAGTACATTTTTATGGTTGATTTCTAAATTTAGAGCAATATTCATGACAGCAGTGCTGTGTGGACACATGCAAAGATGCACAAAGATGCACACAGAGTCTTCTCAAGATATGTGCAAGATGTAATATTTCTCCTGCTGCAGCTTCTGTCCTGAGAAGGGGAGGACCGAGTGAAAGACACCAAGCTAAAATGAAGATGCCGGCAGAGCTGAGCTTTCTTGTCCTGCTGAGTTGGAGGGAGAGTGATGGAGACTGGGGTGCAGCAGTTTTTCTGAGAAAGGTGCCTTGCATCACCAGCACTAGCTGCCATCTTTCTTTATTAGCAGTCTCTAATGTAGGGAATGATGACAAGAGCCATGGCTGCTTTCCTGGCCTCAGGAGTCTGCTCCCCTTGGGTACAGCCTACCTATACCTACAGCAAGCCTCATGTACAGTATGTGCTACAAGTGCATTGCAGAATGGAAACACAGGAAGACATTTTCAAATCAACCTAGTGTTTTTATGTCTTAAGTAGGATGGCACAGTGTAAAGTAATGCAACCTCATGAGTGATTTCTGTTTTTCTTCTCTCAGCAACAGGAATTCATAAGGAGCTTTAAAATGTCATTAGGAAAGTTGTTACATGTATTTTTATTGCTTTCCATAGAACTGTTTTCACTTCTAGAACTGTATTAACTGTATCAAAAGCTAGCTAATGCTTTAACACAAGCTTAACACAATTTTCCTATGCTACTTGTCAGATTCAGGGTGGTTCTACCACAGACCAACAGCTCTGCCACAGAGATGTTTCACATTACACCAAGTGGCCTAGCCCCACATGCCATTTACCAGATAGTTTATGAGTTTCTGTGTCACTGCTTAATCACAGATTATCTCCATGAACAGGATACTGAGCAGGGCACTTTGTTTTCATTCTAGTGTACAACAGTATATGCTGTTTGCACACATGTATTGTCATAGTACATTTTTTGCATATTTTGCCTATTCCCTTTGGTCAACCTTCTGTGGGGAAAAGAGCTAGACCACATCACATTAACTGGCAAAAAGAATACATTTTAAGGTTGAGTGGTATTTGTTTGTTTGGTTGGTTGGTTGGTTGTTTTTTTTCAGGCTTGTTTTTCTAGAATGGAGAACTTCTGCTTGTTATGTAATTTAAATTCTTTCCAAGGTTTCTGATCTCTATTACCACTTCGGTATAAGCTGATTTGAGAGGTTTGCTTCCCTTCAAGCACATCTGGTTAGGAATTTCCCAGTTTGACATGGTAATCGTGAGTTAAACCTAAATCACACTTGTTATGTTAAGTTTGAGCTCTGTGACTTTCTTTTTATGAGGAATACATACATGCCTAGCCCAAGTATTCATTACTGTTGGTGGAACAAACCAAACATGGCTGTAGACTGGAAAGAGGGAAAACCTACAGTTGTAGAGGAAACAGCACAGCAGCGGTTAGCCAGTGCAGTGCTGTCTGCTCTTCCATTTAACCTGGAAGGGAGTATCGTCATTGAAGCTAATGCTGCTTGTGATGCCATCTTCCTAACATCTTCAGGAGAAAGGAAGAGAGAGATACAATGACAGGATTGTTGTCCCTGTCATGTTCACAGTGAAATGCTTCATTCTGTGCAGCACTTCAGTGTCTAGCAAACCTAAGCTCATACATGTCTTGGTTGCAGTATTGCCTAGGAATTGTGTTAGCACTTCCGTTTCTCTCTGATTATGACATTGGCAGATGGTTGGTACTCTTGACAGTCATTTAGAAGGTCCTTCTTTATTTGAATCAAAAAGCCTTTTTATAAAGAAACTAAATTTTCAAAGTTATGCTTTATATATATATATATATCTTTTTTTTTTTAATGTATATACTCAACTCATATACATACTATCAGCACTAACATGAGAGGATAATTTTACCAAAAGATGAAACCTACCCTTCCTGACTCTGTAAAAGAGTAGGCAAAATATTTTCCTTTCCATGTAGGAAGATTTACATAGCTTCCTTAAGGGCACATCATGCCTGACAAACCAGGTGGCCTTCTACGATGGGGTTACAACATTGGTGGATAAGGGAAGACCAACTGATGTCGTCTACCTGGACTTGTGCAGAGCATTCGACACTGTCACACATGACGTCCTTGTCTCTAAATTGGAGAGACATGATTTTGACGGATGGACCACTTGGTGGATAAGGAGTTGGCTGAAAGGTCACACCTGAAGAGTTGTGGTCAACAGCTTGATATCCAGGTGGAGACCAGTGACAAGTTGTGTTCCTCAGGGTTCTGTACTGGGACGGGCGCTGTTTAACATCTTTGTCAGTGATATGGACAGTGGGATTGAGTGCACCCTCAGCAAGTTTGTGGATGACACCAAGCTGAGTGGTGCATTCAGTGCACTGGAGGGAAGGGATGCCATCCAGAGGGACCTTGACAGGCTTGAGAGGTGGGGTCATGTCAGCCTCATGAAGTTCAGCAAGGCCAAGTGCAAGGTGCTGCACCTGGGTCGTGGCAATCCCAAGCACAAATGGAGGCTGGGTGGAGAATGGATTGAGAGGAGCCCTGAGGGGAAGGACTTGGGGATGTTGGTGGTTGAGAAGCTCAACATGAGCCGGCGATGTACGCTTGCAGCCCAGAAGGCCAGCCATGTCCTGGGCTATATCAGAAGAAGCATGACCAGCAGGTCGAGGGAGGTGATTCTCCCCCTCTTTTCTGCTCTCATGAGATGCTGCCTGGAGTACTGCATTCAGCTCTTGGGCTCCTAATATAAGAAGGATGTGGACTTGTTGGAGCGAGTCCAGAAGAGGGCCATGAAGATGATCAAGGGCTGGAGCACCTCTCCTATGAAGACAAGCTGAGAGAGTTGGGGCTGTTCAGCCTGGAGAAGGGAAGGCTCCAGGGAGATCTTACAGTGGCCTTCCAGTACCTAACGGGGACCTACAGGAAAGACAGGGAGAGGTGCTTTATCAGGGAGTGTGGTGAGAGGACAAGGAGTAAAACTAAAAGAGTGTAGATTCAGATTAGATATTAGGAAGAAATTATTCAGTGTGAGGGTGGTGAGGCACTGGAACAGGTTGCCCAGAGAAGTTGTGGATGCCCCATCCCTGGAAGTGTTCAAGGCCAGGTTGGATGGGGCCCTGGGCAACCTGATCTAGTGGAAGGTGTCCCTGCCCATGGCAGAGGGGGTTGGAACTAGATGATCTTTAAGGTCCCTTCCAACCCCAACCTTTCTATTATTTAATGATTCTGTGACTTAGAACTCTATATTTGGCAGCTGCTGTGAGCCAAAAATAGTTTCATCTTCATTGATGTATCCTCAAGACCCTGCTTATTAAAATCCTACTGGAGCTTGGTAAATAGGAACAGTTCTATTTAACTAACGTTTCATAATTAAGAAAAATTTGACACACATCCCCACCTCTCTTTTTTTGGGCTATACTAGCAGATATTTTCAAATGTACCGCATTACTACCTTCCCATACTTACCAAAATTCTCTTAATGTTTCTATGGTTGGTAGCATATCTTTGCTGATCCATACATATTTGAACAGAACAGTGACCAAGACTGAAATAAGCAGTTTGTGTTGAGGCTTCATACTTTACCTCATAACTCCAGTCACTCAATCCTCAAAACAAGAGCAGTGAGTTAGAGTACTTTTGAAATATGTGATTTAAGGATATGATCCCATAATTGCTGCTTATTCCATCACTGGTGGTTGCACCCAAGGAAGCGGTCAGACTCATATCATGTACCATCTAGTAACAGCAGTTCTAGTGTAGTTCCCAAAACAGACATTTTGCCTTGTGTGTAATCTGGTCAAAGCTAAAGCTGACAGGAATTGGATCCACTGGAAACCTCTTGCAGTGACGTGTGTTGATTTTTCAGTTCTTTGAAAACTTTATCTGCTTAGGCAGAGTTACCTTCTGAGGAAGAGGAGACGCAGTCTTTGGTCATGGTGGGCCTTTCTTGACATGAAATGCAAAATTGGCACTAGTATCTGAGGCAGGAAAGAACCTCTTGCTTAATTTACCAAAATGCTACCTAATCTACTTTTCCTCTCCTTTCCTTCCAATGTTCACTGCAGAAAGGTAAAGAGTTTTGCTATCGTTTTTTTCTTTCCCCTCTCCCTGCCTAATCTTGTTTTCTTTCATTTGCTTCTGCCTTCTGCAAAAAAGAAAATCAATGCTGAAATGAGTATAATCCTTTTCCTGTAAAGTTAACTATGATGCTTTTATGGAAACACTGAACTTCACATTAAGTTTCAGAGAGGGTGAATACTAAGGATATGGGGTGAAAGTATAAAGATTATTGATGTGATGATGCTGAAGTCATTTATTCATTGCCAGTTTATGTCTTGTGTTAGTCCTTACTGATATATTTCTAGAGAATTCTGATTTAATAGATATGAAGGCAACCAGAAAAAGAGATTGTACGTTCTAGACTTCTTGTTTCTGTGCTTCTCCTCATAGCCCTTCTGTGCTCTTACTCCTGTTTGAACACGATTCATGGAGCTGATCTAAATGTTACCCTACTAGCAGTCTTTCAGTCCATCCTAGAATCACACTTGCCTTTTTAGGGTGTCATCGCATAAAGACTCGATAGTCATTCAGTGATCAGTGGTATCTGGGGCTTTTTCACTTGCAGAGGCTTCCAGATCATTTTATCTCATGTGTTTTTGTGGATTATGCTGTTGAACTTTTCTCATTCTTATCATTCTACTTCTCATATGCTGTCCTGTAAACTTTGTACCTTCAAACAGTTGTATGGTATCTTTATGCCCACTCTCCAGCCCAGTATTTCTGCAGGTGATGCTGCCCTTTGCTCTCTCTGTTTCAGCCAGGATTTCACTCTCCCTTCATTCTTTCAGTAAGTCTTACTTTCTCCATTTTATAACTGTAAATAATAATCTTCCATGTGGAAGCTATCAGTGCCTTATTAAACACAATGCTGATACTGTATCCTGCCTTTCCTTTGTTTAAACAAAAATAAATAGGTTAACCATAGAAAGATGTCAAATTGTTCTGGCACAGGTCTACTCAAACTGAAGTTATCTTGCATTGTATCCACAGCATACTGATGATGTACCATAATATTATGCTGTTAGCCATCTTCTTACTGTTCAAAATCTGTGCATTAGACTGCAACTGTATGGATAGTCTTTTACAATTATGATTGTAATAATGACTTACTGATACATAGAAATTTTCAAGAAATCTCAGGGATGTTCTGAAATACTGCCACCTTGTGGCTCCTAAAAAATCACCATCCTTAACAGCGCTTTTTCTCGTACTTATCTGGAAAACAAGGCAGTCCATTTATCAAAGCATAGTTTAATTTAAAATAAAGCATGAATAAAATCTGTTGTCTTCTTTTTTCCAACTTACAGTGAGTATAAATGAATCCCAGTAGTTTTACACAAAGTGCTTCTTCAGTGCATTGCACTAGGCTTCTTTTCTCTCTCTCTCTCATTTTCCTTACAAAGAATTAAAATGGCCATGCAGTGTAATATGGGGATGACAGAGACCATAAACCCACTAAGCAGTAGCTTTTAAAATAATGCAAGAGTGAACTAATCAAGGTATAATTAGGTAGCAGGTGGTAATATTTAGGGTGTACTTTGTAGTCCCTGCTGACAGAGTAGAAGCCAAATCTCAAAATTATATAGATGAGCTGACTTTGAAACAGTCTTATGAATATTTCATATGCATGCCTGATGCTTGTCTTCTCCAGGAAAAAAAAATATTTTCTTAAGTGTGGTGACACTTCCCATTTAAGTATTGCAATAGTACAAGGTCTGTGGTTGACTACATAATCTGGTGGATTAGGTTTCATTTTTTTGTTGTAAAAATCCTTTGAAGTGTAGGTGACCAAAATGTTTCTTTCTTATTTGAGCTCCTTTTCCTGTTTGTCATTGCACCTGGACAGTTGCTACATTAAAAAAAAAAAAAAAANNNNAAAAAAAAAAAAAAAAAAAAAATCAGCCAGAAAACAAAGGCACTAAACCTATTTTTGTTACATGCTTCTTCCTCTTTTACTTTTGTTTTTGTTTGTTTTTAAAGTCCCTATGAAAATGCAGAAAGCAACAGATCATGGGCTTGCAGTCTTTCCTGAATAATATGGTTTAGTGCCAGGGGCCAGGGAGTGTGATGAAGGAACATCCAGAGCTACTGTTTTCCCCAGCACAAGCTTGGAAACTGCTGAGTCCCATTTTAAGCAAAGTCTCTTCCAAGCCAGACATAGGTAGGGCCTGAGCTCCCCAGTAGATGAAGGCAACAGTGTCAGCAGGTTGACTGTAAGCAGCAATTCAGGAGGAACTCGACAAAGATGACTAAGAGAAACTGACTTGCATCTATTACAGGCCTGTTCTCATGGTGCTGCAAGATACATAACGGAGTAAAAATTTTTCTTCATGGCCCCACAGCAGGTTCAGACTGTAACTTAGTTCTCAAAATGAATTCCACTAGATGTATATATAAAGTGACATGAGAGAACAGAGATGTTGCAAGCAATGAGATTCAAAGAACCAGGGGAACACAAGGAGCCTTGAGACAATGCTACAGTTCCTCTAGTTGCTTTTCTCCTGTATCTCAGAAACAATGGAGACTACTGTTTCCTTTGATGAAATGATCTACACTGACTATAAATAAGATTTCCATTTTGTTTTCTATTTATAATCTACAGGAAATATATCTCTGCATGGAGAAGCACAGCAAGTGCATAAAGTTCATGGATAGAAAATTGTAAAGAGCCATCCAGCTGCACAGCAGACAATGGGGAAGACAGGAAAGGATGCTGGCTGGGAACATTAAGACATTTTACTGCATTTAAATCTTCTTTTCTGATGAAGGGAGAGTGGGTTCATAAGTGATTTACAACTTGCTAAAGGGATTTGGAAATCTATTGCAGTCATTTCCCATACGATGTCAAAATAAATCATTTTGTACAATAGGAATAGAATGTAGTATTAGGCTGGATAGTATTGTTTGGGGAGTTGAATAAAATGATTATAAATCAAGATGAAATTTTCAAAAGAACTTTGAGAAAGTCATGAGTGTTTGGAAGAAGCAGTAAAATAAGAATGATGATGGTTTTCAAAATATGCGGGATGTTCTTCACTTGGAGAAATTGGCAAAAAAAAAAAAAGTATTAGGAACACTTGCTAGGGGCTCCAGTAAACTTAGAGCCAGGGTGTGGCTGGGAGAAGCTGTCCAGGACAGGGACAGGGAATTGAGCTGAGAAGCATGACTTGGTTTCTCCAGATTAGAGAAAGTTGAAGAGAGTGTTGGGACAGAACAGAGCCTACAGATGATGGAAACTGTTGCTTCAACATTCTCCCTGCTGTCTGCTTGCCTCTCTCCGCTTGCCCTCTCAGGGAAGAGAAATCACACTACTGTTAGAGCCTTCAGAAATCCTGCTATGTTAGGAGCCACACTTGTGTGTGGTAAGGTGGCAAGATAGAGTCAGGTGTTCCCCAGAAGCCATGGGCACCCTCTACTCCTGATCCTTGTGCTGTCATCCCCTTTGCCATAGATCACAGAATGGTTGGGAGAGACCTCTGGGAATCATCCAGTCCAACCTTCCTCCCAGAGGAGGACTATGAGCAACACCAGATCTGATCAACTGTGGCTTTGTCTAGCTAGGTCTTGAATAACTACAAGACTATTGAAGTTTTTCCTCAGGTCCAACCCAGAGTGAGAATTGCAGTACAGCAGCTTGTACGTGCAATTAGGGTTGAGAATGTAGGCCCTTTTAGGCCATTAATGATATGAATTTTTTTTTTTCATTTCTTTGTTTTTGCAAATTTTCTTTATTTGCCATGCACATAATGGTGCTACCACCTCTTAAGAGCACAGGAGCAGGAAATTCCAAAATGTCGGAAGTCAAGCAGTCAGGGTAGAAAGCCGTCTTGTCTGAGCAGTCATCTTCTTCTAGAACTTATGCAGAAAAAGAAAGTATATGGACACTGGAAGCAAGGTCAGGTGACATGGGAGGACTATAGAGATGCTGTTTGCCTTCGTAGGGAGAAAATCTGTGTGGCCAAAGCTCAATTAGAGCTGAAGCTGGCCAATACTCTTCAGGACAATAAAAAGGGCTTTTAAATATGTTAACAGCAAAAGGAGAACCAGAGATAACTCGATGAGGAAGGTCACCTCACAAAAAGGGACATAGACAATGCAGAGACGTTTAATGCCTTCTTTGCCTCTGTCTTCAACACTGATGATAGGACCTGGGACTCGCAGAGCCCTGAGTTGGAGGACCATGACTGTGGGAACGATAAACTCCCAGCCAACTCCAAACTCGTGTGGGATTTGCTGCTCCAGCTGGATGCATATAGATCTATGGAGCCCAATGGAATTCATCCCAGGGTATTCAAAGAGCTGTCTGATATCATCATGAGACCTCTCTCAATTATTTTTCAACAGTTTGGGGAATCTGGAGAGGTCCTAGTCAACTGGAAGCTGGCAAACGTTGTCCCAGTTTTCAAGAAGGACAGGAAATAAGACCCTAGTAATTACAGGCCTGTCAGTCCCACATCATTGCCTAGAAAAATCATGGAGATTATTGTGGGAGACAATGCAGTCATTGGTCACAGCCAGCATGGGTTCATGAGGGGAAGTTCCTGTTTAATGAACTTAATTTCTTTTTATGACATGGTAACCAATCTAGTTGACCAAGGGAAGCCAGCTGATGTAATCTTTTTGGATTTCAGCAAAGTTTTTGATACTATTTCTCACAGTATCCTTCTGGACAAAATGACCAGCATACAGCTAGATAAGAACATAATATGATGGATGAACAATTGGCTAACTGGTCAGCCACAAAGGGTTATAGCAAATGGGGTTACATCAGGCTGGCAGCCAGTCACTAGTGGGATTCCCCAGGGCTCCACTTTAGGGCCAGTTCTCTTTAGCGTTTTCACAAATGACTTGGATGCAGGACTTGAATGCATACTAAGTTTGCAGATGATGCTAAATCAAAAGGAGGTGTTGAATGCCTTGACAGTAGAGAGGCCTTGCAGAGAGATCTTGACAAATTAGAGGGCTGGGCACTCACCAATCGTATGAAGTTCAACAACAGCAAGTGCTGGATTCAGCACCTGGGACAGGGCAACCCTGGTTATATGTACCAGCTGGGGGACAAGAGGTTAGATAGCAGCCCTACAGAAAGGGGTCTGGGGGTTCTGGTTGACGGCGAATTGAATATGAGTCAACAGCATGCCCTGGCAGCCAGGAGGGCCAACTGTGTCCTGGGGTGCATCAAGCACAGCATTGTTAGCTGGTTGAGGGAAGTGATTGTCCCACCCTGCGCTGGTGCAGCCTCACCTTGAGTACTGTGTGCAGTTTTGGGCACCACAGTATAAGAACGACATAAAACTATTAGAGTGTCCAAAGGAAGGCTACAAAGATCATGAAGGGTCTAGATGTGAAGATGTATGAGGAGCGGCTGAGGTCACTTGGTTTGTTCAG
>VXAL01004441.1:88731-106605 GCA_013399475.1 Chauna torquata
CAGCATACAGCTAGATAAGAACATAATATGATGGATGAACAATTGGCTAACTGGTCAGCCACAAAGGGTTATAGCAAATGGGGTTACATCAGGCTGGCAGCCAGTCACTAGTGGGATTCCCCAGGGCTCCACTTTAGGGCCAGTTCTCTTTAGCGTTTTCACAAATGACTTGGATGCAGGACTTGAATGCATACTAAGTTTGCAGATGATGCTAAATCAAAAGGAGGTGTTGAATGCCTTGACAGTAGAGAGGCCTTGCAGAGAGATCTTGACAAATTAGAGGGCTGGGCACTCACCAATCGTATGAAGTTCAACAACAGCAAGTGCTGGATTCAGCACCTGGGACAGGGCAACCCTGGTTATATGTACCAGCTGGGGGACAAGAGGTTAGATAGCAGCCCTACAGAAAGGGGTCTGGGGGTTCTGGTTGACGGCGAATTGAATATGAGTCAACAGCGTGCCCTGGCAGCCAGGAGGGCCAACTGTGTCCTGGGGTGCATCAAGCACAGCATTGTTAGCTGGTTGAGGGAAGTGATTGTCCCACCCTGCGCTGGTGCAGCCTCACCTTGAGTACTGTGTGCAGTTTTGGGCACCACAGTATAAGAACGACATAAAACTATTAGAGTGTCCAAAGGAAGGCTACAAAGATCATGAAGGGTCTAGATGTGAAGATGTATGAGGAGCGGCTGAGGTCACTTGGTTTGTTCAGCCCAGAGAAGAGGAGACTGAGGGGAGACCTCATCATGGTCTACAGCTTCCTCACAAGGGGGAATGGTGGAGGAGGTGCTGATCTCTACTCTCTGGTGACCAGCGATGGGACCTGAGGGAATGGTGTGAAGCTGCATCAGGGGAGGTTCAGATTGGATGTTAGAAAAAGGTTCTTCACTGAGAGAGTGGTTGGGCACTGGAACAGGCTCCCGAGGGAAATGGTGACAGCACCAAGCCTGCTGGAGTTCAAGAAGCATTTGGACAATGCTCTCAGACATATGGTTTGAATTTTGGGTGGTCCGGTGTGGAGCCAGGAGTTGGACTTGATGGTCCTTGTGGGTCCCTTCCAACTCAGGATATTCTAAGATTCTATACTTGTTGAATTGCGCCAAGGTATCACTGAGCAATTCCTAATTGGCTTAGTCTCCACATTTTGACTTGACTTGAAATCAAATGAATACGTTTGTTCCTTCTTATTTTCAACAATGCTTCATTGTTTTGGGAGAAAGAAATCTGGATGTTTTTTTGAAATCGAGCGTTCTATTCAAAATTAACTAAGTCTTCATTAGTGGTGCAGAAATCCCCACTAATGAGAATAAGACATTTGGCAGAGGTAGCCCAGTGTGGCATTCCAAACCCCAGGCTACATCTGACAGTTTAAAATGCAAATTTAATGGAAAACATTGTGAATGAAGGAGATGTAGGTCCTAATCTGTTATTTCCTTTTCTTAATGGGATTTCTGCAGGAAATGTAAAATCATTTTCAGGCAATTACAATCTCAGAAAAGATTTTTTTTTTCAGCATGTGATTTCACCTCAGGCCGTATTAATGCTGAGTGATTTACAGCAGCAAAAGAGAGTACAAATTCCTAAAAGAGCAGAAGTTGGTTACAGTGCCAAGATTTAATTTTCTGATTAGAAACCAGCTGTTAAAAGCTTAAGCCAAATTGCAGATCAATGCAAAAGGAGAAAAAGTGGAAACCTTTTTCTTTCTACTAGCTCCTGTGTTTCAGAATATGCCACATGTTGAGGCTTCCCAACTACAACTTCAGTTGTCACTGAAAAGAAGGTCTGCAACATGCGTGTTGTTTTATTCTACTCAAAGTTGTTGCTAATTGATTAGTGCTCCTTGTCTCACTTTTGCATTTTTTTTCTGTCACCACCCATCTCTGTCAGAGGCGACAGCCATTCAGGTGTGAATGTCACCACAAATATGACTGGCCTTACTTCAGTGCTGTCACTTGTTCCAGTCAATGCATTATGCAGCCATGCACATCTAGTTTTCCTTTTGGTCTGGTTTTCAGATTATTTTTTCAGTCAGATCAGCCATATGGGAGCAAATGAAAAATCAGACAGTATGGTAGGACTTGCTGAATAGAGATCCAGACAAAAGCCCTTTCCCAGACCTTCTAGCAGCTGTATTTGATATACACGAATTCACTCTTACACTTCCAAACATAACCTCTGAGACCTTAATTATCCCTTAGGGTGACCTGGAAGGCAATGCCACTTTGCTTGACATATGAGCATATGAGATTTTGCCCAAACTACAGAGGCTTTTTTTTTTTTTTTTTTTCTTTGATAAAGCTATATGCTGTCTTTCACTTATATTCAGTGATTTGATACTTTCCATTGTGGAGTTGTTTCTTATCTTTTCCAGTCTCTTCTCTAGTGACAATTCTTTACAGCCACAGTGCTGCTTCCTTGCTTGGCCTGAAAGGTCATCTGTAGCTGTTGTTTCAGAATGTCATGATTGAGTCTTTCCTTGCTTGGTGGGTTTGAGGCTGCTAACCCTCTTTGTAAAGACTCTACAGTTCTTCCTCAGTAAAGATTCCACAATTCTTTTTCAATAATCCATCACTTCTTTTTCTTTTTTTTTCATCACTAATAAAAAAAATCAAATCACCACAATTTCATATATAGGATTTTGTGTAAGCTCCCTTCAGATCTTGTAATTTTCAACCCAAAACCAACATGTGTAGGAATCACTATTTTTGTAACCTCCCTGAACACATCTGGCAGCAACAGGTTTCAAAGCTGTAAAATGCTGCATCCTGCAGCTCTCCAATGCTGCCTTCACAGCAATGATTGTTACTTCCTTGGTTTTTGTGCTGTTTGCCGTGCACTGTAAAAGTTATTGATAGGGTTTTTACACACTTCCTGTACTATCATTGGGCTTACAGGCAGTAGAAGTGCTATTCAGTCAGCATTGGTCTCTAAGAATCTTTCAATATATTGTTTGTTTGTTTGTTTGTTTGTTTGTTTTAGTGTGACTTAGGAAACAGAAACTGAAACCCCACATTCTCTGTAACAGCTTGGGAATTTACTCATCCATTTCAAGATGTTATTTATTACCCTCACTTAAAGAGAAGCTGCAGTGAACAATTAGTCCTTTTCAGACTTCAGAAAATTGGCATCCAGGATAACACTTCTGAGATTCCAGTATCCTTTGGAGCTTATACTATCTCAAGCACGACAGAATTTAATCATCAGTCCAAATGCCCTTCTTCCATGTATTCTCTATTGTCTAACAATCTGTCAGCTCATTTTACAGCCTCAATATACTTGAGTTAAAACAGTAAATCAACTACGAGATACAAATATGTGAGCAACAGAGCTTCATAAGACCCACTGCTGGCAAAACAATTTTTTGTTTGTTTGTTTGTTTGTTTTGGATTTTAACATACATTATATAATTCTGCTGCAGAGATCATAGAATCATAGAAACATAGAATCATTTAGGTTGGAAAAGACCTATAAGATCATCAAGTCCAACCACTAACCTAGTACTGCCAAGTCTACCACTAAACAATGTCCCTAAGCACCACATCTACATGCCTTTTGAATACCTCCAGGGATGGTGACTCAACTACTTCCCTGGGCAGCCTGTTCCAATGCTTCACAATTCTTTCAGTGAAGACATTTTTCCTAATATCCAACCTAAACCTCCTCTGGCACAACTTGAGGCCATTTCTTCTTGTCCTATCGCTTGTTGCTTGGGAGAAGAGACTGACCCCCACATCACAACAACCTCCTTTGAGGTAGTTGTGGAGAGTGATAAGGTCTCCCCTAAGCCTCCTTTTCTCCAGGCTAAATAACCCCAGCTCCCTCAGCCACTCCTCAGAAGACTTGTTCTCTAGACTCTTCACCAGCTTTGTTGCCCTTCTTTGGACAAGCTCCAGCTCCTCTAAGTTATTCTTGTAGTGAGGGGCTCAAAACTGAACACAGTATTTGAGGTGCAGCCTCACTGAGTACAGGGGAACAATCACTTCCCTAGTCCTGCTGGCCACACTATTGCTGATACAAGCCAGGATGCTGTTGGCCCTCTTGGCCACCTGAGCACACTGCTGGCTCATATTCAGCCAGCTATCAACCAATACCCCCAGGTCCTTTTCTGCCAGGCAGCTTTCCAGCCACTCTTCCCCCAGCCTGCAGCGTTGCATGGAGTTGTTGTGCCCCAAATACAGGACTTGGCACTTAGCCTGGTTGAACCTCATACAGTTGGCCTTGGCCCATCAATCGAGACTATCCAGATCCCTCTGTACAGCCTTCCTACCCTAGAGCAGACCAACACTCCCGCCCAACTTAATGTCATCTGCAAACTTACTGAGGGTGCACTCGATCCCCTCTTCCAGATCATTGATAAAGATACTGAAGGGAAATGGCCCCAACACTGAGCCCTTCGGGACACCACTTGTGACCAGCCTCCAACTGGATTTAACTCCATTCACCATGACTCTTTGGGCCTGGCTGCCCAGCCAGTTTTTAACCCAGCGAAGCATAGGCCTGTCTAAGCCACGAGCAGCCAGTTTCTCCAGGAAATGTAAGCATACTTAATTAAATTAACATAAAAATTGCAGTAATTTACCGTTTCTTACCAAGATCTTAGACTATTTGGTTAACTTGAAATTCACAAATATTTAATTCTATCATATTCTGCAATATTCTTAGTATACATGAGAACAATAGGAAATAGGCTTAATTAACAATCCTTAGCCTCAAGATCATATGCACTGCCACTAACACAGGAAGAATCTCTAATCTAAAACATGAACTGTGACAGTTCTGAAAAGTTATTGTGGTTTAACCTGGCAGGCAGCTAAGCACCACACAGCCGTTCACTCACTCACCCACTCCACCCGCAGTGGGATGGTAGAGAATCATTAAAAAAGAAAAAAAAAAAAAAGTAAAAACTCATAGGTTGAGATAAGGACAGAATAGGACAGAAAAGGAAGGGAGAATAATAATAATAATAGTAATAGTAATAATATACAAAGCAAGTGATGCAGAATGCAATTGCTCACCACCCACTGACTGATGACCAGCCAATCCCCAAGCGGCGGCCCTCCCTCCCTGGCCCCCCACTTTATTGTTCAGCATGACATCACATAGTATGGAGTATCACTTTGGCCAGTTTGGATCAGTTGTCCTGGTTCTGTACCTCCCATCTTCTTGTGCACCCCCAGCCTCCTTGCTGGTGGGGCAGCATGAGAAGCTGAAAAGTCTTTGACTCCGTGTAACTACTGCTCTGCAACAGCTAAAACACCAGTGTGTTATCAGCATTATTCTCATCCTAAACCCAAAACACAGCACCATACCAGCTATTAGGAAGAAAATTAACTCTATCCCACATGAAACCAGGACAAAAGTTTAACTTATACCTTGATGACATAAATATTCAATCTGTCATCTTTCAGAAGAAACTGTAAAATTAGAAACCCTTTGAGTATTATTTGGATTTTCTGGCTGGTGAATGTGTGCATGAGAGCAGTACAACACACTTGTCTGTGCAGATACACTCTTCTCGGTGTTAATTATTGCTCCTTACGTACTTGATATGATTCAAATAACAGGATGATGCAGTTTGACCAAGATCTGCACTTATGTGATGTGATATCTCACAGCTGCCATTCCTGTGGCTCCCGATCATCAGAGCGGATGTGGTCATGTGAATTCCTTCAGACTGCTGTCATGGCTGAAGCTAGCAGGTCTGATGGATAGACTTGTAACTACTCATAGCAATAAAACCAAGTCTGTTGCATTTTTAATTGCAAGTGTTTTCTGTATGAAAACAAAACTTCAATAGGTATCTAAGTACACCTTGTAACACCTAAGAAAACCTGCTGCAAGTTCTACAGGTCCCTGTGAATGGGCCAGAATATGTGGAATAACTACATAGGCATTTATAAGTAAATACTGATGAGATCCAAAACATTAGGGGTTCTTCCTACGCAGGTCAGTGGCACATGCTAAAATATCTCTGGATATAGCAAGCAGAAGTGTGTTTAAACAGGGGTTTGTACCAATGCAGTCCATTACTGAGGTGGCTGGAATAGACATTGCCGCACTGGATAAGATGCCATTAAAACTGTGCCTTTATTGCTGTTATGCTTATTCACACTGTGTGGATAAATCTGTCATCCACTCTCTATCATCTCCCTGCTTAATAACCAGCTGTCATAGTCCTTATAATGTAACATTTTCATGAGATTCAGAAGTAGGACACACAAAAGGATACACAAATGATCCTGGAAATTCTTTCTCAGATAGATAAATGCTACTAGAGATAAAGTTGTTATTATTAACATTGTGAAGTTAATGAAAATTATGGAAAATTATCTGCTTTTGAAGCTGCCTCTCCCATTTCTGTGTAGTTTTATTTATTTATGTATTTATTTATTTAGTGCAGAAGACTTAAAAGAACCCACAGGCTGCAGAAGTTTGAAAAAAATGGTTCATAGTGTTTATGCAGCAAAAGTTCTCAGGAAGTAGACTAGATTAGGAAAAGATTGTCTAGGTTGCTAGTTTAAAACTGTTGAATAATGGGCAACATACTACAGCACAAAAGTGATGCTGTTTACGTTTTTTTTCCAGGAACGTCTCCTGATGAGTCTTTTGCCCAGGAATGTTGCAATGGAAATGAAGGAAGATTTCCTGAAGCCTCCTGAAAGGATTTTCCACAAGATTTACATTCAAAGGCATGACAATGTTAGGTAGGATTGATATAGCCCATGAAATAATTTAAAGCAAAGTATGTTTAGTACAAATACAGTGACATGCAGTTGTTGTCAGGTCTTAGAATATAATAAACAATCAGTGAAGATTTGTCATTTATGTGCAGGGGTAAAATGGGTCCACTAGAAAGACTTAATAGTCTCAGGAGAAAATGCTAACTTAATAAATGGTTTCGAATAATAATGCTGGGAGACAGGAAACTTTTCGAATGAGTAATCATTCTCTTTGTACAGTCTTACATTTTGGGTGAATAAGAGTATTTATTTTGCATGGTAACAATTACACTTTTGTATTTATTTTCCTGATAGTAAGATGGTTTACTTTTTGTGTTATAGTTTTTCTAAGTAGTAGCATGGAAATACAGAACGTGTAATGTAAACTTAAGAAAATGTATGTCTATCCTATCATACAAGCGTTCCTCTTCTGAAGAGATTATTGTCTGAGGCCCAATTCTACTTCTTTCTCTTGTTCAGTAACAGAATATTGTGCAAGTGGCCTCATTCATACTGGTTGTTGTTAAAGTGTATTCTCATTTTCTATTCTCTTTGCACCTCCAAAAAAATTCCTTAAAGGACTTGTCTGCATGGTGTTGGTTTATGATACTGCTTCCAGTTACTTTTTCTCCAAGTGCTTCCACACCAAAAACCTTTTCAAAGAGGTACCATCCTTGCACTAAGTAAGGTGCAGCTCCAATAGGAGATGTCACAGAACTATCTTTTCATATGATTTTCACTTGTATGCTCATGCAGCAAAGGAGCAAACTCCATAAGCTCCGCTTTTGCTTATCCAGTGGTAGTTTCCTTCTAGTCCTGTCACAGAATCACAGAATCACAGAAAGGGCAGGGTTGGAAGGGACCTCTGAAGATCATCTAGTCCAACCCCCTGCCGAGCAGGATCACCTAGAGCACGTTGCGCAGGATGGCATCCAGGCAGGCTTTGAATATCTCCAGAGAAGGAGACTCCACAACCTCTCTGGGCAACCTGTTCCAGTGCTCTGTCACCCTCACAGTAAAGAAGTGCTGCCTCATGTTGAGCCGGAACCTCCTGTGTTTCAGTTTGTGCCCACTGACTCTCGTCCTGTTGCTGGGCACAACTGAAAAGAGACCAGCTCCATCCTCTCGACACCCTCCCCTCAGATGCTTATATACATTAATGAGGTCTCCCCTCAGTCTTCTCTTTTCCAGGCTAAACAGGCCCAGCTCTTTCAGCCTGTCCTCATACGATAGGTGCTCCAGTCCTCTAATCATCTTAGTAGCCCTCCTCTGAACTCGCTCCAGTAGTTCCATGTCCCTCTTGTACTGGGGAGCCCAGAACTGGACACAATACTCCAGGTGTGGCCTCACCAGGGCTGAATAGAGGGGGAGGATCACCTCCCTTGACCTGCTGGCAACACTCTTCCGAATGCACCCCAGGATACCGTTGGCCTTCTTGGCCACAAGGGCACATTGCTGACTCATGGTCAGCCTGCTGTCCACGAGGACTCAGGTCCCTCTCTGCAGGGCTGCACTCCAGCAGGACAACCCCAGCCTGTACTGGTGCTTGGGGTTATTCCTCCCTAGGTGCAGGACCCTGCACTTGCCCTTGTTGAACTTCATGAGGTTCCTCTAGGCCCAACCCTCCAGCCTGTTGAGGTCCCTCTGAATGGCAGCACAGCCCTCTGGAGTATCAGCCACTCCTCTGAGCTTTGTGTGGTCAGCAAACTTGCTGAGGGTACACTCCGTTCCATCGTCCAGGTCATTGATGAATAGGTTAAACAACACTGGACCCAGTACTGACCCCTGGGGGACACCACTAACTACAGGCCTCCAACTCGATACCGCACCACTAAGCACAACTCTCTGAGCTCTGTTGTCCAGCCAATTGCCAATCCACCTCACCGTCCACTCATCTAGGCCACACTCCCTGAGCTTGTTTATGAAAATGGGGTTTTTCTCTTGGGGTTCAGTTTGTCTCCCATTGAGCTGACTCTGGTATTTGCAAAGACCACTTCCTAGTGACTAAGCTGCTGCAATTAGAATCATCTATGTCAGGGAATCAGAGATTACTGTAGTGGGAGTGATTAGAAGACTCACAAATCAGGTCAGTTTTACACTGTAAACTAAGCATTACTGAATTTATTCACTAAAAGCACATTTCTTTCTAGCAGTTCTTACATAATGTTAATCATTGTCACTACGTATAAAAAACTCTTGGTCTTTAACAATCAACTTAAAGTTAGCTGTAAGTGTACAATACCCTGGAGAGGATGCTGCAAAGTTAGCACTGTTGGTTATGGGCTTTCACAGTTCTCAATTGCCAAAGTCAAGGTTGTCAGGCTTGTGAATTCAAGACTAGAAAGTGAGCTGTCTTCTTTTCCTCTGATTTTCTGCGTTTATGTCTCTTGCTTTTATGCTGTTGTCACCCCACCGTTTTTCTTTTTCTTTTTCTTTTTCTTTTTCTTTTTCTTTTTCTTTTTCTTTTTCTTTTTCTTTTTCTTTTTCTTTTTCTTTTTCTTTTTCTTTTTCTTTTTCTTTTTCTTTTTCTTTTTCTTTTTCTTTTTCTTTCTTTTTCTTTTTCTTTTTCTTTTTCTTTTTCTTTTTCTTTTTCTTTTTCTTTTTCTTTTTCTTTCTTTTTCTTTTTCTTTTTCTTTTTCTTTTTCTTTTTCTTTTTCTTTTTCTTTTTCTTTTTCTTTTTCTTTTTGTTTTTGTTTTCGTTTTCTTTTGCTGTTTCTGTTTCTTTTGCTGTTTCTGTTTGTTTTGCTGTTTCTTGCCAATATCTTCTTTCTTTGGATGATGTTCTGTCTGTTTGCAGTCACTTGTGCTGAACTTGTGTGCTCTCTGCCAGATTTTTGTTGCTTGGGTGCCTCCTACTGTCTTTGTTTGTCCCTTTGGTGATCACACTGCTCATATATCTGTAAAAAAATTGTGTCTGGTTATGCCATCACAGTGCTACGAAATACATACATACTACTGTTTAGTAGGTATTTATATTCAGGCTCAGTACAAGCCAATGTTATCCTGGTGAGTACATTTATGATTTACAGGCATAATACGTCTTTATGTTGACTACAGTGTGGGTAGTCTTCTTAAACTGCATTACTTTGCAGCTGAACTGCTTGATTATAATGCTTCTGAGTTCTCTGTTGCACTGAAGGCTTTTTGCAACTTAACCTCAGGAGTACTCTTTTTCTGCCATGAAAAGGCATTTCACATAACCTGTAAGGCTTACATACTGCTTCTATGTAGAGTTCATCAAAGATTTTGAACTTGAATACCCTGTCTGAAGAGGTGAATCCATTCTTTGACATTAGGAAGGTAGTTCTGAGGTAAATGGAGAAAAAGTGAGAAGGTCTTCATTTTAGTGTGAAAGGAAAGATCCTCAAGGAAGAGACCTGAAAACAGGAGACCTTCTCTCATCATGTATACTATAAGAAACTGTACAAATTCTTATGCTTGCAATGTAACTACTGAATTCAGAAAAAGATAAGGGGGGGGGAATAGTGCCCTAGTAAATACTCAGCAAGCTGTTGCTAGCAGGTCCCAGTAGACCTCTTTCAACCTAGGAGCTGTGTGACTCCGCAGGTTTGAACGCTGCAGGGGAACTCCCTGCAGAAGCCACCCTGACACCAGTGTATAGGACAGTCCTACAGAATCCCTTCAGGAAGTGCCACTGGAGGTCAGTGCCAGTAACAAGATGTGCACCATACATTTTTAAGGAGATGGAAACAGCATTTTTCTGAGTAGTGGTAGTTCAGTCCTATACTGGGCAGAGCTAAGAGACCATCCCCATGTTCTTATAACTTGCTCCTTTCACACCAGGCATTCTGAAAATGAGAAAACAAACAAAAAGCCTCTCTATATTTCTAAGCTTCTGCAGTTTCAAACCCCAAAACTACACAGTGGGAATCAGAAAATATGCTGTACATTTACCTTTTTTCTTGCAAACCTTTCTTTTTTTTCCTGGCAAATATCTGGGATTGTCAGAGCATCATCTTCCAGAAAGGATAGGCTGAAATTAGTAAACTGCCTGTTTTTTTCCACTTCTCACCTATTAAAAAGGAAAAGAAAGAAAGGGAAAAGGAAAAGGAAAAGGAAAAGGAAAAGGAAAAGGAAAAAAGGGAAAAAAAGGAAGGAAAAGGACAAGGAACCACAACCAACAAAACCCATCTACCTGGAAAAAAAAAAAAAAACAGTTAAAAAAAAAAAAACACAGAAAGTCTTCAAACACTAGATCTTACATGTGAAAAATTAATCATTCATCTAGGGTTTTGTTTTTCTTTCTGCAGCAGAAAGCATTAAACTCCTTTAACATCAGTTGAAGACTGTGTAGAGAGGAGGCCAGTTTAAAACTTACTTTATATTTCTATTTGAGGCTGTTCTAAGGTCATTGGTGAATGCAGCCCATAAAAGAGCACTGAATAGATGGTTCCATACATAGAGGACAGTGTCATCAAAGGAACTTGGAAGGGCCACAGGAGCAGCAGTAGTTTGCAGGAAAAATTCTTTTCTTCTCCAAATTGTTCACATTTAGCAAATGAAAAATGTCTGCTGGTGAAGACATGTATAAGCTCATAACCTGGGGAAGGTCTGTTATATAATTTTACTGAAAGTGCCAGAAGTGAAGAGGGTGAAACTTGAACCCTCTGTGCTCCTCCAGTTCCAATGCTTGAACCTTCGTAATTTAGATCTAATAGAAGCAGATCCTTGTTTGCACAGTGTTCACGCTTACTGCTTGAACTTTGTGGAAAGAAATGCTGACAGCCCACAATACAAAATGTTTGACCACTTAAGACATTAATTTTCTTACTCTGTAACTCTTTATTTTTCTTTCAGATTTTTCATTTTTAAATGAATTGCTCCAATATTAGAATTTTGTTTAAATGATCTCTTAATCAAGTTTACTTGTATTTTTTCCCTTCCTGTCACTTGATTTCTCCTAATGCAGTTTTGTGGTGGTTTTATCATGTTTTTCTTTATTTGCAAATTAAGTGCAACATACAGAAAGCTGTTTTTTTCCATTTCTCATAGAATCCATTAACTTAACTTTGGAAGAGCATGGAAGCTCTCTGTTCAGCAGCAGTTTCATTTAAAAAGAGAAGGATCAGTAGGCACAAATTTAGCTTACATCTGGAAGTAAGAAAATGGTACAAGAAAAGATTGTTACTCATGTCAAGCCTCTAAATGTGTCTGTGCCTGTGCAAGAACAAGAAATCTTTCCCAGATAAGCATCGTTATCTCCCATGTTCACTGTGTAAAGGGTAGTGATTAAAACAGAAACTATGTATCTATGGAACCTTCCCAAAGAAGAGGTCAAAAAGAACTGTCATAATCCGGTGAAAACCAGCCTTTTGTCAACACATTCTTCACTCTACAGCTCTACTTCTTCTATATTTTGTGTGGACTACCTGAATATTACTCAATGATCTTAAAGATATGTTTTTTGTTAGCCAAAGAGGAAGAAGTGAGGCTTTTGTACATCTGTTACCTTGTAAAGTTTTTGAACTGAATTGTTACATGGTATGAAAGCAATGCATGTGTTTTAAATGGAAAGAAACAATATAGTGCAAAGGCAAATGCAAAATGACATACAAATACACTTTCAGAATTATAGTGGAAACCACATGAGAACACTAGATTCAAGCCTCAGGATGGAAAAATAATCACAATCAAAATAATTTCTGTGCCTCATGAGAAACAAATAGTCCATATGCCATTCAAGAGCCATTTCAGCATAGCGCAGGTGCTATCTTACAGGGGTGACCCCAGCCAAGGCCACCAAGAAGAATGTGAGGACCAGATGTCAGCTTACATGTGAGGACTCCCAAGTGTACCCGCTATTCTGTGATATTCAGGAGTATAATTTGTAACATAAAAGAGATATCTCTTTCCTAAAATTAGGTTAAGTAATGTAGGATTACTATTTCCTTTTCTTACCCCCTGTCTGGACCTATGAGGCTGAGGAGTTTACAGATTATGTATATATATGCACAGTGGCTACCATAAAAACACACTAGTCCTGACTGAATTTCTCCATGTAGCTATAATTCAACTAAATATTTTCAAGTTGTGTTTCAGCTCAAGTATATGCCCTGTGGGGAGCCTTCAACATGTTTTATTGTTTGTCTAATTTGAAATGGACTTTTTCCACTCTGTTAAATATTAATAAAACTGTTTCAGCACATGCATGGATAAGGATATGGCTGACTTGGTATCTGAACAGGCAACTAACTCTGCTCTGCAACTCACAGTTCAAGAAAGAAAGAGAAAGTGAACATTGAACTGCTACCTATTTCTTGAGCCTCTGGAACAGCAATTTCATTTAACCTAATTTTTACAAGTAAGAAATAGAATGGCCTCCATGTAACGAGAGAGATTAATTTCAGGCAACACAATGATTCAAAGCTACCAATAAAAAGATTCCTTGTAGCCATTTAGATGTGGTTGTGACCCAGCTTGAGGCCAGAGCACAGACTGCAGTTATTTACACGCAAATATTTCAGGTCTGTGCTGTATTCTAGAAAGCATCAAAACACACACAAATATTTAATTTAAATTTCCATTTCCAATGTTTTAAAAAGCTATATTCATGAAACCTATGAGCAGGCTTTTATATTTAGGCTTTTTGAGCCTGTAAGGCTTCACAGTGAACTTTTTTCATAAAAACAAATCCCCTCCTTCTTTATAGTTTTAACAGCCCTCTTTGATTTTTTTGACAGTGTTGTTTCTTAATCATTGCAGTGAGTTACAGATAAAATTTACTAATAATTTTCCCTTATGATTGATCTTCAAAGGAAACAAACAAACAAACAAAAAACAATCCTACAGATGCCTTTCTGAGGCAGAATGTGCCATTAAAATATCACTCTTACTATAAGCTGTACTCTAATTAAATAAAAAACCCAAGCAGAAATTAAGAAAAACAGGTCGTATAAACTCTCCTTATTTTGCTGAGTATCTGTTTATACAAGTGGATCGGCTGAAGCCAGCAGGACTATTCAGGCACACAAAGCACATGAAAGAACACCGTTAACAGTGAACACTTACCACCTACAAAATCTTAAATCTATTCTGGAACTTGGCAGGATTTCTCGTTCTGAACATGCCATAAAGTGACACAGAAAAGGGTTGCTCCATCAATACTCTCAGTGGGGAAGCGGCTTAAATCTCTTACACCAACTGAGCTTTCCATGCTCAGTTTTAGGAAGGTGCAGCAGCCTCCTGGAGTGCTGCGGCAGGGCTGCCAAGTCACTGTGCGGGTGCTGGCTACACGTGGTTGCAGGGATCATGGGAGAGAAGGGAGAAAGCAGGAATACAGAAGGTCCTGGAGGAATGACTCAGGGCTCATCAACATAGAGATGCTCCACATAGTCACAGAGCGTGAGACAATGATGTGAAACTTGTATGCCCATGCTAAACCAGCTCAGCTCCATTTGTGGTAGAGAGATGAGAAATGGCTGTTCATAATGCTGCTTTAATTCCTGAAGTTGCTCACTGCAGTGTTGCCTTGCTTTTATTCTGGTTTTCTATATCAGAAGCAGTTAGAAATTATTAGCTTTGGGGGAAGGGGGAGCTGCTTATCAAATCAAAATACTCCAGGTAACTTTTTTAAAAAGTCCTTAGGAAACCTCAACTAAAAATTTGGAGGGAAACTAACAACTGAAAGCAAAACACTGTTCTTCAATGATCAGAAATCTGTTCTACAAGTTACATGAAAAGATGCAGGTATCTATCATCTAGGCTTTGTTGTGGTATTCTGTGGAGTTTACAGTTTTATGCTAAATTTATGTGGATATTAGGGATTATAAGGGTTGTATGTGTGTGTAGTGTCTTGAGTAGAAACTGCTCATGAGTAATTGTAGATGCAACTACAGTACACAGTTATTGGAGGAGCTATTTTTTCAAGCTTTTTTGAAACTTATCTTTTCAGAAAGCTTGGTGAGTTTCATTAAGAAAGAAGGAAATATTCTAAGATCAGAAGGAAAGAGGCAGTACATAGCATCTATAGTAGGAAATGTTCTACGGCAAACTTAACTCAGTCAAAATCAGACAAACTCTTGATGAACTTTATTTGCAAAGGTGGTAACTGAAACAAGCCATTTATGTATAAAAAATATTAACCAAAAATCAGCTAGCTTTCTCTTAGAGATAAGTTCATTTTCCTACCAAATATTACAAAGATAAGCAGTGTTTTCACTGGGGAGTATTTAGGCTCATCAATCAATACACTTAAAAAATGTTAAAACTAAGATACTGTTATACAAAAAATTAAGTAGTTTTAGGCTCATTTTACTAAGTGCAATCAAGACAGATGGAAAGCTTCAGAAAATAGCTACGGAAAAACTGTGAGTGCTGCAGAGGAAATACTAACCCAATTGCAGCTGCACCAAGTGGTAACTAGTTATGAGCAGAAGGTGTTACTGGAATGATGTTGGTTTTAAGTCATTGAAAGGGTAGCCATAGCTGTTACTTTGAGATAGACTTCCTGTTCCTTTGAATTTAGTGGTATAATCTTGGCATGACTGAAAACTACAGGGCAAATATCAAATACTTCAAAGAGCATAGGAGTGCACAGTTTTTGGTATAGCCCACAAGCAAAAGAGAATGATAGCTCCTCAGAGTCTGTTCTCTCAATTGTGGGACAGAGGAATAAGAGCATTGCTGAGTCCCTGGGTAATGACACAACACCAGACTTAGTACTATAGTAACTACTTAGCTTTGCTAACCATCACATTTACACCACTTGTCACAGAGAACTGCACTTGACCCATGTGCAAGCTACCTTTTAGAACAAGCAAAAGTAACCTTTGTCTGTTGTTTTTATTTTCTTTCCACTTTCATTTCTCTTCTTTCTTTAATAGTTGCAGTTTAGTTGAGATTGTTTTGCTGCTTTTTAACCAGAGTGCTCCCAATGGCATTGTTAAGATTTCTGTAGAATTAAAGCAGGGAGAGTCGTATCCCTGAATGGCTGTTAAGAGAAACGATTGCTAACATGTAGCTTCTCATTTCTTGTTTCTGTATATGTTAATACTTCTTTTAAAATACAGTTATTTGGCAATCACTGTGAAGCATCCCTTTGTATAGCATACCATTAAGTGGATTCTTATGTGCATAAATAAGGTAGGCATAGTTTACTCTATTTTAATCCTTCCTGAGGCTGTGAACCTCCATGGTGACTAGCAATTAAGTTACGGTGAACCAAGCCTACTTTGATCTTGAATGAATGCATCTACAGGAGTGATTAACATGCCTAAACTTTGATGTCACTCCTGTAGTTGATTTGTCTTAACTTTTCTAGGTATATCAATGTTAGACACGACCTGTGTTTAAGAATGATAATATTTTTGTGTGAATAATATATCCAAATTAAAGGAAAGTGAATTTCAATGTTATTTTGTGTTCTGCTGAGAAATAGGTGGGGATTTGGACTTGGGAAAAAAAATGAATATATTTGAAAATACCGTTTTGCCATGGAAACACTTCAGCCATATCACTATAACTCTGGCACTGTAGATCTTATCGTTTCTCTCTGTAGTACCCTTTTGTTTTCCATGACCATAAAAAGCATTATAATCTTTTTTTCTGTTCTCACTCCCTGTGTCAGATCTTGCTGTCTCTCAGTAAAGGTCTTCTGTGTTCTTTGTGTTCTGAAACCCGAGCATGACATAACAGGAAAAAAAAAAAAAAGAATGTTTAAAGAGTTTATTGCATCAGATGGGTATTTACTTCCATAATCAAAAACCCATGTCACCGACCAAGATGCTCCATTTTATTTTTTAGGCATTGTACAATAAAGAGTAAGTGTTGCTGCTGTCACAGAACACTTACAGTCCAAATAGGAAGGGAAGAGGAAACAGACGGACACAGACTGGTGAAGAAGTGCAAGAGATTGTCATATCATATCACAGAATCATCAAATGGCTTCGATTGAAAGGGACCTTAAAGATCATCTAGTTCCAACCCCTTCTGCCATGGGCAGGGACACCTTCCACTAGATCAGGTTGTCCAGGGCCCCATCCAACCTGGCCTTGAACACTTCCAGGGATGGGACATCCACAACTTCTCTGGGCAACCTGTTCCAGTGCCTCACCATCCTCTGAGTGAAGAATTTGCTCTTCATATCTAGTCTAACTCACCCCTCTTTTAGTTTAAAACCATTCCCCTTTGTCCTATCATTTTCTGCCTGAGTAAAAAGTCCTTCTCCATCTTTTTTATATAAGCCCCCCTTAAGTATTGAAAGGCCGGCATGAGGTCTATTTGGAGCCTTCTCTTCTCCAGGCTGAAAAACCCCAACTTTCTCAGCCTTTCTTGATAGGAGAGGTGCTCCAGCCCTCTGATCATCTTTGTGACCCTCCTCTGGACTCACTCCAACAGGTCCACATCCTTCTTGTGCTGGGGGCCCTAGACCTGGATGTAGCACTCCAAGTGGGGCTTCACAAGGGCAGAGTAGAGGGCTACAATCACCTCCCTCAACCTGCTGGTCATGCCTCTGTCGATGCAGTCCAGGATACAGTTGGCTTTCTGGGCTTCAAGTGCACGCTGCTGGCTCATGTTGAGCTTCTTGTCCACCAGAAGCCCCAAGTTCTTCTCTGCAGGGCTGCCCTTAATGAGTTCTTCTCCCAGTCTGTAATCATATCTGGGATTGCCCCAACCCAGGTGCAGCACCTTGCAGTTGGACTTGCTGACCTTCATTAGGTTCACATGGGCCTACCTCTCAAGTTTGTCCAGGTTCCTTTGGGTGGCATCCCTTCCTTCTGCTGTACCAACTGCACCACTCAGCTTGGTGTCATCTGCAAACTTGCTGGGGGTGCACTCAATTCCGCTGTCTAAGTTGTTGATAAAGATATTAAACAGTACCAGTCCCAAGACAGACACCTGAGGGACACCACTCATCACAGGCCTCCACCTGGACAAAGAGCTTTTGACAACAACTCTCTGGGTGTGGCCTTTGATCCAGTTCCTTATCCACTGAGTGATCTACCCTTCAAATCCATATCTCTCCAGTTTGGAGATCAGGATGTCATGTGGGATCATGTCAAAGGCCTTACAGAAGTTCAGGCAGATGACATTGGTCGGTCTTCCGTTGTCAACTGATGCAGTCACTCTGCCATAGAAGGCCACTGGATTGGTCAGGCATGATTTGCCTATGGTGAAGATGTGCTGGCTGTCTCAGATC